>OX411311.1:74392686-74557686 GCA_948150685.1 Rhaphigaster nebulosa | reverse complement strand
CCTATTTAGCATTTTGAAGAGGTTTGTCTTTAACTCTTTGGCGCCTTGTTATTAAAGATATTTGGTTCAAACAAAAAACATGTCAATGAGCAAAAAATAAAAAAATTAAAATATTTTCTGTCCAGTATTCATGTCCGTACGTAAAAATTAAAAATAGGTAAATGTTTACGTTTTAAAAATATAAACCTTCTCTTTTAAAATTATAACTGCTGAAGATAGAACTAATACTCGCCTTCAATTATTTTTCTGGATATAATGTTTATTGTACATTATTTCCCTAAAAGTGTTACAGGCGTGAGAGTTACATCCCTTTTATTTTTTTTATGTCTTCAAATACTCCGATTTTTCTAAAATCAGGTATCTTTAATCTGAGATAAATCAGAAGTAATATATAAAGGTTTACACGATTTAAAAATCCAAAATTTTCATTAAACATTATTTTGTTGTGTTGTAATAAGTGTTTAAATTGCTTGACTTGTGATGTTGCTTGACATTTAAAAAAAAAATCAGTTTTATGGTTTTTCTGATTTTATTATGAATATCTGAGTCCTCCATTGTAAAGTTTTCAGCAACCTTTATTGGAACGGTCTTATAATATTTTTTGTTTCTTGCTTCCCTCCCCACGTCTGAATTACTTTACGATATCATAAAATTGAAAACGTTTTTTATTCTTGACTAGTAAATTTAATCATCAGACTCGGTTAGCTCCAGTCCTGAAGAAAGTCCAGAGGATTTTTCTGCCCAAGGCCGGATGATTCGTCAGTAATATTAGTGCTAACTTTCCCCATCTTTAACTGGTCTGGCCAACATCAGCAGTTGTTTTATATGAAATTGTAAAATAGGAGTCTCTCAGTCTCTAATGATTTTTACCTTAAAATATCAACTATCACATTAAGGAATTGTTTTCAGGTACCAATAGGTGTTTTCGGTTTCATTTTTTACTAATTTAAAGTTTGTATTTATTTAAATGAATTTTATTTAAAAAAAACCTTAAGGACATTTTCTCCTAAACATAATAAAGATTTCTTAAATCTTCATATGACAATATGACAACGTTTCAGGCAGATGACATTTAAAGACCAGAAAAGGATTTCAATAATTTTAATATTACGCTTAAAAATTACAATACCTACATCAATTTATAATATGCATTGGGGGATCATCCAATTTGTGGGTATGGGCATACCATTTTTAATATAACATTTATAATAAAACGAAATCAATTTTGTGATACTTAATTTTCTCCATATTGCTAAAAAGATTTTTATTTATATATACGATTAAATTGCTTATTTTTTTTTATAATACATATAGTCTTATACTGACTATTTGTAATATTTTTTAAGATTGTAGAACATGATTGTCTTATTTTAATAATTTTAAAATTATCAAATTGGCTAATTAAAAAAATACTGTTTTTTATATACAATTTACTTATTGCATTTAATAAATAAATTCAATACCAAGTAATTTTTAATTGTAATATTTGTGTGAATTGTGAAACGTTGTAATAATATAAATTAAATATATAATATAAAATGATAATCAGAAATTTTTATGTTTGAGATCAAACATCCTTTACCTATTTAAAATATAAATTATTTAAATAATTTTATGAGAATAATTTCAAAAATGAAAAATGTTGAAAGAAGATTAATATTAGCAATATAATTAGAAGATTTTTTCTCTTAAGTACTTGCATAACATTGCGTACTTGCATGCAATATTATAAAAACTTGCAAAGGGGTCTGTTTGTTTGGATTTATTTCATAAATATACGAATGATTTCCTCTAAATCTATCATTTATTTTTCATCAAAACATGGATCTATGACTTACAGTATCTATCTGGAACATCTTTAAAAGAAGAACTAAGTCGTTATTAAACGTAGAACTCTGTACTTTGAATTACCAATATTACATCTTGGATGTAATTACACTGCCGCACTATTATATCAATGAAAATTTTTTAACCTATGTGTAATTAAAATTAAAATCAAATTTGAACATTCTTGATTCATAGTGTTCCGCAGATGTAGGAGAAATTGACCACATGGGCGCTAGGTATTACATACCCAGTTGCTTTGATGTGATCGACATCCTTGACAGGTGTTGATGGGAGCGACCATTCCTCTGTACGATGCTATTCACTACCGAAGCTAATTTATGTACGACTTTCTACTCTTTTGCTGAATCCAGCTGTGCCTACCTTCGACATGGTGATTCATCCGATATCAAAGAGCATATCTTATTCATTCGAAAACTTGCCGGAACATCGAGGCTATTTTTCGATTCTGTTACTACATTCGGTGAAGATGCCGTCCAAACATTGACTTTTTAAATCTTTACAACCGTGAGAACCGAAATTTATTTGGGACTTTTGCTATCGGGATTGTTTTTGCTTTTCCTTACTTGGCTCATTTGCTCAAAATTTCAGTCATGCCCGCAAGTTATTCTGTTCGCGATATTTTATGATTCAAGAACTCCATCGAAACAGGAAAGTTGGTATACTCAAAGTAAGGTGGATGGACAGAGTGATCATTTATGCGAAGACCTTGCTAAATACCTGAATTGGACAGCCTGTAACTCAGGACAGAGACACCTGGCGGAGGCTTTTGGAGGAAATCCAGAACCACTAAGTGGGCTGTTGAGCCATGAATTTTTGTATGTACCTAATACATCCGGTGAAGGTGGCGCCCATATACCGTTCACTTTTTGATCGTTGTCCAACCGTGAGAACCGAAATTGATTTCGACCTCTTTTGTCATCGGGCTGGTTTGTTGTATTTGGTTCATTTCCTCCAAACCAGTTATGCCCGTCGATAATGTAAACTTTATTGTACTTTAATAATTAAATTTTGGAAAAACAAAAAAAATTATTTGTAGAGGGAAACACTTTATTATTAAAGAGTGCTGCCCAACTGTATTTGGTTGCTATGCACACAGCATACTATTAACATCATATTGACAGTTTGTATAACTTATTATAATTATAATTATAATAACTTAGCATAATTACAATATTCATACTACATATTAAAAGTATGTATATATATTTTTTTTTTTTTTTTAGCGGTTTTCATATAATTTTCTTCTTTTATTTTATTTTATTTTTTTCCCTCCTTTTGCTAAATAGGTTCTTTCTATTAACCCTTATAAACCTCTTCCTGTATTACATCAGTATATAATTTATTAATAAATATAACTTAAAAACTCTCTAATTAATAAAAATGTATGCTTATAATAAATTAATATAATTTCGCACATTGGTATGAAATATAACTAAAATTTAACATTTAATAAATATTTACAAATAAAAAAACATAAATAACTTGTGTAATGAAGAAGGTAATGAAGCAGGAGATATGCTTTTCAGACCTTATTTGATTCCTTACCGAGAGTGAGAGGACTTAAAACCTTCAGCAATTTAAAATTTTGTTTTTAAATTTATCCATTTTAGAGTCCCTTAGAAAGTGATTTTTAAAAAATATTTTCTAGGTCCCTTTGACTACTCAGCAATTTTCGGTGGAATTTTAGGAAATTTTAAATTTCACAACGAAAAAGTTAGTGCAGAAGTCAGTTTGAAGGAAACATTTTCAGGAGTGGAAATGAAGACAAGTCTGTGACTTGAGAAACTCAGAAATCATAATAGAGTTGCTGTTGACATTTCTACAGTAATCTTGATTTTATTCTTTGATTTTAATCTTGATTTTATTCTTTTTATTTCTTTTAAATACATTGATCATGCTTCAGCTTTATCCTTGAGCTTTCGGCTAGCATTATTTCTCAGTCAGTTTCACTGTTCTGTACATTTTAATTTTTGTTCCTGAAAATCCTACGATAATTTTAAACAAAACATTTCGAGCAGAACTCATTTGTCAAAAAAAAAGAGTCATATTGATGATGTTTGAAAATTATTATACAACATGATGATGGCCATTGTTTGTAATAATTGATATATTGTTTCTTCAGGAAATCTTTTGGTGCTGTTAAGAAATAAAATTTTAGCGCATTATGATTGTTTAAATATTCGGCACCTAGATAAAAATAATTCGAAATAATCTATCACAAAGCCTAAATCTTGGGTTTTTTGAATAAATGAATAATAATAATAAATTCTTTATTTATTCCGGGACATGTCCCTTTAGAATAATATTACATGTAAAATCAGTAGAGCTTTAGAGCCTTAGAGTAGAACAAAAAAGAATATGATATTGAGTAAATAATAGCATAAATAAATGAATAAGAAAAAAATGAAATCATAATAAATAATAATGATATAACTTTTAAACCTTTAAGGAAAAATAGAGTTTAGAATAAAAATAAACTTGCAATATTAATACATTAAAAATAAATTCATATTAATAATAAAAGTAAAAATACATAATTGGGTGCAAATATTATTTGAAAATAAGGAGTACCTATTTACAAATCTTTTAGAGCTGCATGGACATGTAGTGACTGAATAGACGGGATTTAAAGGTGGGAAGAATATTGGAGCAACGGATGGAAGAAGGAATGGAATTCCATAGGGATGAGGATCGGATCAGAAAAGATGTGTCAAAACCTGCGGATCGGTGGGCCGTTATATATAAATCTGAAGACCGAGAACGGGTATGGCGGGAATGAACAGAGGATTTGAATTGAAGGAGGTCGAAGATGTACGATGGACGGCGGGATTGGATGACTTGGTAGAGGAAGGATGCCAGGAAGTACTTACGACGGTAGGAAGGGTACAGCCACTTCAACTCTTCATAGAATCGGTAGACAGTGGCGTCCCTCGGAATCCCGAAGATAAATCGTACAAAGCAATTTATCAATCGTTTTATTTTTGTCTCAAGGTCCCCAGAGACGCCCCCGTACACCGTACAACAGTAGTGAAAGTGGGGAAATATTAAGGAAGTAACGAGGAGTTTTCGGGTTTTAAATGGGAATAGGTTACGGAGGTAATTTAGTCGCTTTAAAGTGGAAAAGGTACGACGGGAAATATCAGAGACATGATTTTTCCAGGAAAGAGTTTGGCCAAAAATGATTCCAAGATTTCTTATGGTTGGCTGGAACTTAATGGAATTATTATTTAGGAACAAGGTTGGAATATGAGGAACAGCTTTAAGGAGGTGACGGGAACTATTGCAATTGCCTTTGTCTTCTCTGCATTTATAGAACATGACTATAGATTATTTTATTCCATGTTTGACATTTAACGGTATAGTTATGATTATTTAGTTAAGCGTGTATTAGTTTAAATGGAGGTGGGAATAAAGTTAATTTTAACCCAATAACTTTTCTACTACCATCATCCTTTTATTATTATTTTAATCATTGACTTTGAGTGCGTTATACTCTTGCGAACCTAAACACTCTTTTGCTACTCACCGCGCCAATAAACGAAAGGAGTAATGAATGCACATAGTTTGTGCTATGATCTGATCAGTTTCTGACTGTAAATAAATTACGCGGAGTATCAGTTTTAATAAAATTATCCTCAATATTATGTATTTCAGGAGAGAGTGTAATCCAAAGTTCATGATACTGATATTGCGTGATTATAATGCACAGGTGAAAATATCAATAACCTCTTTTTGGCTCGCCTGGCCTTGTAAGGGCCAGTTGGTAAATAGATCACTGAAGATGAATATAGCAGCAATAATCCACTTGACCTCTATACAGGAGAAGCAGGAGCTATTAAACAATTACACTCTGCAAATTAAATAAAACGATACGGCAGATGTTGGGGCATGAAAGTTTCTCCTTCGAAGACTTTCTACGCACTGCTGTACTGACCAGTACCCATCAGCACCAGAACTGCTTTGAACATGCTCCTTGTCTCATTTCCTTCATGAGATAAGACAAGGATTAAGCATTTTCATGATATTTTGTTTGAAATAAATTCATTTTGTTACCCTCACCTTTTTCCGAAGGAATTCCAAAATCAAGTTATAGCAACAATTATAGTGAAACATATACATCGACGTATTTTTAGTAATTACTTATGCACATACAACATTCACTAATCTGCTCTAATACTATATAGCTATAGTCATGTTTAATATCCTGTTATGTATGGTTCAAAGCCTTGATGTGCCTTTAATAGTCAAGAAAAACTTTTACCATATGAAATATAATGTAATTGTAAACCTGGTTGTATGTAAGTCTTTTAATTATAAAATATTACATTCAAAATTGAAGTTTATGGCGTGTTTTGATATTTATTTAGTTTTGAATGTTATACATTCATCCTCAGTTCAAGTTTTAAATGAATTATATCAAACAGAAAAGTTTGTTGATTGATATAATCCATTTAAACCTTGAACTGAGGATGAATGTATAACATTCGAAACTAGTTTTCAATAAAACAAATTTATAGAAGTGGCAAATAATTTATCAATCCCTAATTAGTTTGATCCTTCTATACCATCATATATATATATATATATATATATATATATATATATATATATATATATATATACATACCATATATACCATATATATATATATATATATATATATATATATATATATATATATATATATATATACAATGTTTAATGATCCCCTCTCTCCAGTATTGTTATTTAGTTTGAAGATTTATATTTTTATTTTTCTGAAGATATTAATTTAATTTAGTTAAATGAAATATTGAGTTTTGCATATTAGTGCGATGCACAAAACTTCCAGCTCTATATTCACAATGTAATATATTGATTCAAATTTAAAATTTATTTTCACAAAATTTAGAAAACTGAAAAAACAAAACAAAAAAAAAACACAGGATTCTAGACTCACCCTAGAGTAAACGGTATATCTCAATAAATATTTTTAACGTTTTCCTTCTCCGTAAATATAACTACTTGAAACTATGCCAATAACTCTATTAATAGGTAAATTGTTCTATTCTTTTATCAGAAACATTGTTTTGTTTTTTTGTTATTTTTTTATTTCTCTCCGTTTATTTCAAGTTGATTTCAAATACAATATGTACAATAAGGAAGTAGGATAATGTTTAGTTTTATTTTTTTAAAGATTTATTTAATATTAAATTATACAACCTGCCACACTTGAAGGGAATAAGTATTATTTTCATTGCCATATACTCAAAAAAAATTATATAAAATTATATAAAATAAATGATAGTAAAATATATAGAAAATAAAAAATTAATTGTGTTTAATTAGTCATGAAAAAAAATAACGCGGCTTGAGAGGATTCAATTCTTATTGCGAAGACGTTAAATGAAGTTCGGTTTAAAACTGGTCGCTGCTCGACAAATATAAAAGGATGCCCGAATCGGAAACTAGTCCCTTGGTTCAGCATCAATAAAAGATACTGATACAGACCAATTAAGCCTAGATAAATAAAAACTTGAGTGGCTTTTTATATTTAAGGTTCTAACTTTGGTGAAAGTTTGATCTCAAAGGAATTCTTTAGTTGGTTTGCTTCGTATACTATCTTTGTCGTTCTTCCTATAAGGTGATTTGGTTTTTTTATTATAAGCTTTGGCTATAATATTAATACAATTTAATTAATTAATTGATATTTATAATTTTATTATAAAATTTGGTTTTTAATAAGCAGCTAGGATAAAGATCATCTTTGAACAACTATCTATGAAGGCTCTAGTTTGTTTCTCGTTCCAAGATTATTTTCGAAAAGTTCAACATTAAAAGAGCAACATTAAAATAATATGGATAAGTCCACTTTTATCTTTTGTCTGAATCTAATAGTAGTATTTAGCGCAGCTCTACACACCTCAAAATTGGGTTAGAGGGTTGAAAATTTTGTTTGTGAATTGAGTTGGTGTTGAAGAAGTGCCTTTTGGCTTATTTCTTCTACCTCGCCCATTTGATATTTGATATTTTTTTAGTTACTAATTAAAAGAAAATCTTCATGGCGCAGCTCTTTTTTTTAAATTTTATTTTCTTATATTTATTATTTGTTTGCTCGCTTTTGCCAAATTTTTTTTAATGTAATCAATAATTTTAAAACAAAATAGGAACATCAATTCTATTACAAAAAAAATATGATGGTTTCGAATGAAATTTTCTTAAATGCCTTCACAATCAGCTGGATGGGTTCATGAATAGTGTTTCCTTTTTCTTCTCCCTTCTTGTTCTGATTGTATTTTGGTTTTCTCAAACCGCCTGTTCATCCCTTGTTATTCCCAACTCTCTTGCTCAACGTGTTGCGATATCAATGTCAACGTACCTACCTTTCTCCTCTTTTCATCCGAAGATACCGAACACTATTGATGTTCGAATGACTATGAAAAAGTATGACAGGCCATTGACTATTCTGTCGTCCTTCTATAGGAGACAGTCATGTGTTAGGACACAAGATATTATGGACAAGCCTATTTCTTTATCTTCTTGCACCAGGTGAGCATAAATTCAAAAAGATGCAATTGATGCATGCATACTTGACTCTCCATCTCTCTCTCTCTCTTTTATTTATGTCTTCTTCTTAATCTTCCATCGCATAGCAATGTTAAGATCCCGCTTGTAGAGTATATATTCATATTTGTACTTTCGTAGGTTTACTATTTAGTCATTTTTGTGGTGAGTTCCAAACCGTTCTATAGTACATAGGTATTGAAAATTTAATAATTCGTAAAATTTTAAACTTCTTCATAAGAAATATTAGAGCGACAATACTATACGAACAAAACAATACGAATGAAAAATTATATTCTAGCATTCCCTAGTTACCTTCCCATTTTCATCATCTAGCAACTTCATGCAGGCATGTTGGAGATGTGCTTTCATCTCTTTAGTTGTAGTCAGATTCTTCAAAGACAATGTTATTAACACATTTTTAATAAAAAGATAATTTTATTTATTTTTTGAAATGAAATGAAATGAAAATAAATTTTATTCTGGGACTTTCGGTCTCCTTAGAATAGCAGAAATGTACAGTACTTGTACAATATGTCTAGCTTGCAGTGAATAATTCAGAAGCAGTTAAATTATTAAATAATAAAAATTATAAAATTAAATAAAGGGTATGCAATAATTGCAGAAATTTAAATCACAATTAGATATCTATGTACACTGACAAACAATAAACTTAATAATAATGAAGCAATGAACAATTAAAATGATCATATGCATAACTTTAATACTCACATAAATGCGGAAGATTGATAGTTAAGGAGGTGGAGAAATAATTTATGCTTGAAGGAGGTTAAGGACGAGCTTTTGCGAATGGAGATAGGTAAGTATTCCCAAAGGGAATGAGTTAGCACGGAAGGTAAAGGATTTATTTGAAGAAAGCAGTTCTATGAGAGGGTATATATAATTTGTAGATTGTTACAGAGGGACAGGGGTGAACAAATTAAGAATGTAAGAGGCTTTTTGGTCCTGAAGGATCGGAAAACATAGACACCTAGCATTGCCGTCAGAAAACAGGTTGAAGCCACTTTAACTTGGCATACCAACTTGAGACATGGGAGCGCCTGGGGATTCCGAAAATGAATCTAATAAAACAATTCATTAGTCTCTTCTGTCTCATTTCATGCCTTCCAGAAAGTCCGCCATACACAAGGAAGCCATCGTCAAAGTGGGATAAAATAAGGAGCTGACGGATTTTATGGAGTATGGAATCTCGAAATCTTAGGAACTATTTAAGAGTAGCAATGGACATTCGGATGTATGTCCGATAAATATTCTGGCGATATTTTATGAGTCATATTCTGATATAGGTGATTTTCCTTTCTTTTGAACCTTTATCAATGTTGGTCTCTTGTGGACTTTTGACATTCTTAATTGGCAATTTATTTTTACTTGGCAAGCAATTTTTTTATTCAGGAAGGATTTTTTTTCTCGCATCTAATTATACAGCGATTTTATTCGCTCAATTCCGGCATTTCCTTTGCCTGATTCAACGTAATTAAATATTTCACTGACCCGAAATTGAGGAAGTTTTCGACTCATTTGTGATCTTTCCTGTTGTCTTTTTAAGAACCAATAAATAGTTTTTATTGTCTCATATTTTAGACCTCAGCTAGTTAGTAGTAGCAGCTGTTTTTTTTTTAGCCTTTTAGAGAATGCAATACAATAATATTTGTAAAGTTAGTAAAATATATTATTTATTTAAACGTTTCTCATGGCATGTATACACATAAGATATTCTTGAATATGCTTCCATTGCATTTGATGAGTTTTGTAAAAAAATACTTTTTGAGAAAACAATTTTATCTATTTTATTCATTTCATCCATTTTATTATAAACAATTTTATCCAGCCTTTAGCTTGGCTTGAGAGATTTCAGTTAGATTGAAATAGATATATCACAATTTAAAGTTGGTTTTTAAGTAAAAGCTTTATTTAAATATCTTGAAACTAGCTCACTTTGTATCAGCATCTTGCATAATGTAATTTATTATAATGAAATAAGCGTAATGTACTAATGCAATTTATTAACACAAACATAATTTATTAATGTAAAGAAGATTAATATCGTCGATATGGTCCTGAATTATGCTCTCATCTTGCTCATATCCCAAGTACAGCATTACAAAACCTTGACATTTTCTCAAACTTTTGGTTTTATTTTTATTACTTTCGAAATATTATTCAAACGCTGGAATGAAACTTAGTTCTTTTGTTTACTGACGACTAAAAGATTTATAAGTTGATTTTTTTTTTTTTTTTTTTTTGTTGGCGATGTTTAAAAATGATAGAGTAAATAAGTAAAGAGGTATTGGTCATTTGATCAATGATAGACTTGTGATGTGATTCGTTTCATTCATGGCTAACAAGTAGCGTGGAACTTAGTAAATCAATTGTACTTAAGATAATTTTTAACTGCATAATCTTAAGCAAATAAAAAAATGAACTTTTCGCGTCAGTGAATTGTTTTCAAAACAGCCCTTATCATTGAGATGAAAGAGTGCCTTGTAATAATTTTCTGTTTTACAGCGAAAGTTATGGTGATTCCTTAATATTTTTGTTTGCTGTTTATTTTTTAGAATTAAGTCAAATTTACAGACCCGGCGACAGTTCTGGGAAAATGAAATTTCGCCAGAAGAATTAGGGATCTACTGACCTTAACAATACTGGAATGACTGCTTTCTCGCTAGTGGGAGTAGAACGTCCGAAAGTTGCTATGGACTGTTGACCCTAGGTCACTTGTAGGAGATGTGCCTCGGGTAATTGAGAAATTTCTAAACTTTGAAATATGTTCATGGTATTGAAAAAAAACAAGAGTAGGCATGTTACCTAAATGAATTGACTACAGAATGAATTGCAGTAATTTATTAGGTTCATTTCATTCCCAGTGCTTCTCTAACCACAGAACTTAATGGGCTATAGCTCCGAGGCGTTAGCCTTTGTGGGCGGCATTTTTTGTTATGTTTTTTTGCTATTATTAGTTATTTTAATTTAAAATCTTTTCATGACACTAATAACCAATAGAAATCGACAATACTATATGCATCCAAGTCAGAGAGGGGCAATATTTTTAGTAGCCGCAGTAGGAGTGCCGGATATCTTAGGACGGCTCTGTTCATTCCTCTTTACTTTCTCAACTAATTAGAATAGAAGTAGCGTGTAATACCTATCGAAGAAAAAAAATTTTTTTTTTCCATATCACTTTAATAAAGTCATTTTTGGTGTGCTGATCATACTATTTCTTATCCGGAATAGCGCACATAATTCAGAATAAATGGGGCAGAATTTCGATTTAGTTCTGTCGACGGGAATAAGTTCCCGAAACATTGAGAAGAAATTAATTATATGAAAACGTTTGGAACCTTTTTGTGTTAAACTTATATAGCAAATGAAACAAAAAAATCAGAAAATTATCACCATAAATGTTTTATTTATTTAAATGTTCTAATTTATATATTATTCTTACTACCGAAGGTATTGCTTCCTCACCACCAAAGGTAAGGAAGCCTTGTGTTTATACTGGAATTGAAAAAAAACTATGTCCTCAGAATCGGAACTTTTCACTCGCGTTTTACGTTTTGAACATTGAGGGACCAATTTGGTCCAGTGTCTGCAGTCAAATTCTGTACATGAGACGGGCATAACACACACTTGCGTTAGTCCGATTTTTATGAAATTTTCAGGGATTGGGCTGGTGCTTAGATGATTCCATATCAATTTTATCAGATTCCAGACACTACTTTCACTTATGCATGCGAAAAAGTGTTTTCCTCGACTCGTCTATATTTCGAAAATGGCTCGTCCGATTTCGCCCAAAATTTGAGAAAGTAGGTTTTTAAGGACACTAATGCGCATTTCGTTTGGCTGCTATTTGATATAGGAATCGAGATTCCATAGACTGTTGTACCAAAACGGCATTTTATGAAGCATTCCTAAAATCTTCTCCTTAAAAAAACTTTTAATTTTCCTGTGTAGCGCATCCCCGAGAAAACACGAGAAAAAAATCTAATGAAGATAATAAAACTTCATTCGCGCGTAACTCAAACTGTATAAATTTTTTGAATGACCACTGCCAGCTCCTTTGAAAGTCAATCGAAATTACTGCCAAAAAAAAAAAAAAAAAAAAAAAAACTAAATTGGACCAATATTACTTGAGATATAACGTTTTGAACTTTATTTACATATTATAAAGTATTGTGCTCAAGTTCCTATGGAAACCAGTCATAAAATCACTTTATTTTAGTTTTTTGATAATTCGAAAAGTATACAAGTATATAAAGTATCTTCGGGACATTCCAGATGCTTATTTGGAAAAAAAAAATTAAATGAAGAACATCTTTTGCAATGTTAAATATATTTTTAAAAAAAATTATCTTTATTGGACTAGCCTCAGTGATGATATGTTTAACTTTTTTTTTTTGCTTTTATGTAAAGGAAAGCGGTGAGAGTGAACATACTAGATATTTTAAATCGATTTTTTGATTGCCCATACGCAATTGGATTAACTGCTAATTTTTAAATACTCTTCTTGGGGATCGTTTATTAGGGCTCTCGTTCTGTTCTATCAATCGGATTTTGGATCGGACTTGCGTATTTCCATTTACCATAATTTTAAAGTTGTCTTCGATATAGGGATCATATATTAGGAAATTGAACGTTTCGTATCCGTTTTTTGAATCGGATATTTGATAGCGCATATACATTTTGAACTATTATTTTGTAATTTTCGGAGATATTACGAGACCAATAATTAAAACATAAAATTAGTTTTTACTTGCATATTTGTTTTTTCTTAAGTAGCCTATAGAAATAGTGAGAGTTATACTGACTTACTTGGCAGGCAGACTTTTTTTACATAACTAAAAAATGAAAAAAATAAATAAAAAAAACATAAATCTTAGGCATCCCTTTAGTGACCTTCTCAGCATGACGTATCAACGTAGCATTATAAACGCATTGTATTAAAGAAATATTGTTCGAAATATTTAAAAAAAATGTCGATACTAACATTGTAATAAATAATATCTTTCTTTCGTGCCCTGTAAGGATGGCACGGGTTCTTGTAACTTCGTGACTATCTTTTCTAGGTTCCTCCGGGGTCGTGGGTACACCTGTTACGAAACAGAATTTTTTTTTTCTTCTTCAGTTACATGACTGTGTTCTTTATCGCTTGCCATAGACTACAGTTTCATCACATCTTCTGCCCCTGTAGTTCCTCAGCTTGCCTTTCTAAATAAGCTCATCCAGAAATGGGAGAGATGTTTGCTCAAGAGTAAGCCATGCTCTCTTTTATCTGCGCTTTGTTGAAGAATGAAAGTTGCACATTTTCCTGTGCTATGCTTAATATGAGAAAAACAGATCGTATATATCGCATGTATTTAATGTTACTGATGATTTTCGTGGTATTTGTAAATAATTGATTAATTCAGGTATTTCAGTTGTTTTTTCGAAATTGTATTGATCTACTATTGTTAATATTATTTGAGTGGTAAATTTAGAACTTGGTATGCGCACTGACTTTTTTTGACTACGCAAATGGTATTTTCATAGATAGGCGAACGACAGTGTCATTGCTTCTATGGCTCAAAGACACGATTTGTCTGAAGATTTGGTCCATGCCCAAGTACTTATGGTGCGTTCACACCTGTGCTGAATGGCTTGTCTATGCTTGAGTCCGATTCTATTCTTGCGGGAAGCGTTAATGTTGGATCCATATATTGGTGTATTTATATAAATTTAAAATTTATGTATTTTTATTTTATATTTTTAAATCATTCTTTATGAAATAAAAATAGCTTAAAACGAAATCAACAACCGACAAAAGTAGGAATGGCCGAAACAGTAGCGTGTGGTTAGATTAGTTTGCTTCTGTAAACCCCTCTACACGTTTGCCGTTTGGCTTGGTGTTTGACTTGCCTAGGCTTGGCAAAGGTGTGAACGCACCTTCATGGTCTGGAACGAGTTTTCGAATAACATAGTAACTGCTTGGATACACAAGTAGCGGGTCTTTAGTTAAATACTAATAGCTGTGACAGCTAATTAAAGATTAACAATATTTGCGAATAACGATCCGTCAGAGAGATTCGGAATCATATCCAATTTGTTTTTTCATAATATTTTGAAATGGCTTGGCATGTTTTAACTAATTATTATATACACTTTACCGAATGATTGTGAGCCTAAATTATACAAATTAAATTAATATTTTCAGTTATGATTTTGGCCATTTTTTTGGTTATAAAATTTCTAATTAGCTTTTTATTGTAGGTGTTATCAATAATGATACTTTGTTATTATTTCATTAAATATTTTTAATTTTGATATTTGCAAGAAATTAACGCTAGTTTCTTATATATCGCAAGCGACATCTAGAGACACACACACGTCTTTGTATATTCAAAGATTTCAAATTGACGAAAATATAAATACATAATTATAATAATTTTTGACAATTATTATTTATGATTTTTGTCATTTATCATTGTTTTCATAAACAGTGACGCGGATTATGGGGCATTAGTTTCAATTTTATACAGGATTTCTTTTGAGATGGTGAAATTTGAAAGCGTTTAAATTTACGATGGATATAAAGGTCCCCTCTAACGTTTCTGTGAGCATCTTCTAGCTAACTTTCTTTCCATTACCTACTGATGAAACTGGCAAAATATTTTACAGCTGAGTACTAAAATAACAAAAAAATCATATTTGAAATTTGTTTCCTTTTACTACCTATTAACTCTTAAAAAAATATATTATATTATTAAGATTTTTCCTGAATTTCTTAGTTAAAATTTTATCGTGATCTTGATGTTTCTGATTTATTACTTGTAATAAAAAATCCTCTCTAATCTCTTGAATTGTAATTCAACGGTTATGAGATTACGTTTTTGACTTATTTTGTTTTTCGCAAATCTTTATAAATTGTAAAAAAAATTATGATTTTAATAATATTTATAATAAATTCCACTAGTGTGGATGGAAAAGGAGAACTGAAGTTCTCGGAAATAAGCTACGACAATTTATTTTTTACTCAAGGTTTTAGGAAGTACATTAGTGATATCTAGTATTTTTTTTTTTTTTTTTGCGATTTTGAAACTTCCTTAATCTCTGGTAATTGAGGTACTTAAGTTGAAAGTTTCGGTTCCCTCTTTTACTGATTAACTCAAATTATTGTTATTTATTACTGGTATCGATTTTTTCTCACGATTCATTAGTTTATCAATGAATTTGGCACTTATTCCTTCGTTTTATTTAATCAATTTGGCACGATGTTGACAGTCTGAACAGTTTTATATTTATTTGAAACCCAAAACAGTACAGTTTACTCCGCAGTTAAGCTCTTTTTTCATCATGGTACCTTATGTCTGCTCCGTACACCTTAACCATTTTTTTAAAAGAATTCATGCTTTGAATTTAATTCTGGTTATTTATTTATGAGTGTTACAGTCAGAGACATGCAGGGAGGGTTGCTTAATATCTAATGAGTAGATTTACAAAAAAAAAAAAGAAGTACAAAATAAGAAGAAAAAAAATGAAAAATAGAAAAATCTAACTTTACAGAAGAAAAAAAAAGATACTAACAAGAATATGACTAACTATAAAAATATTAGATATTTCTTATTCAATAAAGGATGCGAAAAATATCTTTCTTCCTTAATGGCTTTGTTAAACCTCAACGCATTTCAACCAACAACGTTCCGAGATTTTGCTGAAATGTGTTTAAGAAAGGAAGACATTTTTCACATCCTTTATTGAATAACATTTATTATTATTCCGCTTTAGAGTATATTATTGAAATGAATTTAAATATGGGACAATGTGAAAATCATATGAAGAGGTTTAGAGGATGGTGTTGTGATAAATTTACGGTAACACTACAATATAATGTTGAAGAAAATAAATTTATATCATGAAGATGGGGAAAAATGGTTGAAAGATATTG
This sequence comes from Rhaphigaster nebulosa, assembly GCA_948150685.1. Taxonomy (NCBI): domain Eukaryota; kingdom Metazoa; phylum Arthropoda; class Insecta; order Hemiptera; family Pentatomidae; genus Rhaphigaster; species Rhaphigaster nebulosa. The sequence goes on along the minus strand of OX411311.1, from coordinate 74,541,356 downwards.
AGGTTTAATAAAATTTTTCGTATCCTTTATTGAATAACAATTAATATTATTCCGATTTAGAGTATATAATTGATATGTATTAGAAATTTCAAAAATACAAATAGAATAATGGAATGATATCTGAAATTTAACAAAAAATCTGACAAATTATATTATTAAAATATTATATTATTCACAAAATATAGTTAAAAGAATAATAATAATAGAGCAACTGAAAAGTTCTTGATGAACCACACAAAAATGAAAACTCCTTGAAAAATACTGATATATTAATTAACTGTTAATTACCAATTAATTAACTGTTAATTACCAATTAATTAACTGGTAATTATAAATTATTTAACTTTAATTAAAGATTAATTAAATAAAAAGCTTGGAAATAAATATGAAAGCGAAGTATTAGAATAAGCCAATAATTATTGGATACTATAAATAATTATTATCATGTAATTGTATAAAAAATAAGTTAAATAAGTACAATTATTATTATCCATCATTATTATAAAAGACTATATATATATATAATATTACCTGTTTACTTTCGCCAATAAGTGCAAACTAGAATCTAAAAATATGAAATTAAAATCGCCGTTGCAATATCGAATAACATGCACTGAATTCAGACCACTGTCCGACCTAACAAAGTGAGATAAATTATGTAATTACAATTAGTTGCTAATTACTGTAATTTTATTCATGCAATTCCAAATTACAGTAATTGGTAAGAAATTGTAATTGTAATTACATTTTGTCCAAGACTGCTGTAAACCACACGAGGTGGCGGCGTTTGATGGGTTTTTCTTTATTTCACACTACTTTTTCTCGTTTATATAGGCATATAGGTCAACAATTAAGCTTTCCAACGGTTTCAGTGACTTTGGAGTTAAATGAAGCGGTGAATGCTTAAGTCAGTCAACGCCGGACATCGGCAGAAAAAAAAAATCCTCCAAAAAAATCAAGTCCAAAAATTTCTATTTTTTTATTTCTACGAAAATTCTTATTAAAGGTTTTTGAAGAATGCTAAAAACGAATATTACTTTTTTATTCCTAAAATAATTTGCTTTGCCCTATTTTATTTACAAGAAACGTATTTTGGTTATAGTATATGGAACATGTATTTTGGTGCTCTGGAACATGTATTAATATTTTTCGGCCTAGTATTACAAAAAAAAAAGATTCATTCAAGATTCAAATCTTGAAATTGGCGATCCACGGATGTGGCCTCCCCTTGTTAGATCTATTTTATTACTATTTTTAATACATTCTTTTTAGTTTTCTGGCCGAATCGAAAACCACGACAAACATAAATATTCTCTTATTTGAGTAATACATAAATTTAAATACTTTTAAAACATTGTTTTCATTTTCGACGTAGCTTAGTGAAGAATTCATCCTCCTTGATTTCATTGAAATAAAAAATAGTTTATCTCTATAATCGTAAACAAACTACCCTTAAAGCTGTTATTGCGTTTCGTAAACAGCTTCTGTTTTAGCTCAGCTTCCACTTTTCCCTCTCCCTTTATGTTTACGCCGACTTTGTTGAAACAAATATCACTAATTTTATTTCTATTTGCTTAGTTAATTATAAATTTATCACTTTCGCTCCCTTCTCCGTTTGATGCTTCGTGTTTCTGAAGCCCACAAATGAAAGTCTAAAAGAAGGTCATCATTTTATTTTATATTTTATTCTGGCATTGACCTTTCATTGACGTCAATTAAGGGAATACAATTTATTGTATATACAGAGTATACTTCTCTTTCCATAGGGTTCCCTCCGTGTCAAGAGTGGATCCGGGTATGGAACAATAACTTCGTGAGTCGCAGGTGCTTCGGACGAAGGCTTTATAGAAAATCCTTGAACGGTGATCGTTCAGATAAGTCTGTAGATTATACAGGCAATTCTAAGAATTTTATATTGCATGTCAAGATCAGATTGTACTTTAGGTGTTCACTGTTTAAGTGCATTTTTCAGGATCGCTTCACGATTTTGTAAAAATATACATTATTTTTTTAAATGTACTTCGGTAGGAAGATTAATGATATACCTTCAGACTTTTGTGCATCTTTATTCACATATTGACGTTTCGGGCAATTCGTCCATTATCAAAATTCGTTTACCGACAACAAATCATTTACATCATATATATAAAATTAGTTAACAACATGTTATTATACTATATAATTATGCATATAGAAGATAATTTAAAAATTAGTTACATTATTGAATTTCATTACCTGGCTACCAATCTTATGCTTCTTATTTACTTAATAATATTCCTAATAAATTATTTTTGACCTCCAAATATGCATTATTGGCTACTTGACCGCCATTAAAAAGAAGATGATTTATATCCAGGTAATGGAATTCAGTAATGTAAATAATTTTTAAATTAACTAATATACTGAGCATTAACTATTTACAATTTAACTTCTAAAGTTCTATGCATAATTATACAGTATAATGATATGTTGTTAACTAATTATATATATATATATATATATATATATATATATATATATATATATATACGATGTATATGATTTGTTATAGATAAACGAATTTTGATAATGGTCGAATTGTTCGAAACGTTAATATGTGTATAAAGATATATAGAGGTCTGAAGACATCATACATCTTCCTACATTGATACATTTTAAATAATTTGAGGGAAGGAGTCTAAATTCTTTTTGAAGTGTAAACTTCTTTTGGCCGGTTGGGCACTTTTGGAATGGGGTAAAAAAAAGCTAACTCGCGTCACGTATCGTCAGCGTCAACATCATACCGTACCCTACCTAAATCCAGCCTACTATTTCTCATCTGTTTATTATCTTCTCGATGAGCTAGAGACTTAAAATTTGGAACATATCTTAGGAGTGGATGACAATGCAACGTTATGCAATAATAACAAGAGTGGGGACCACGTGGCGCAGTGCGCAGCCCTTAGGACACTATCGGACTACGACTTTTACGTAAATTGCGAGTAAGCCAAAATGAAGCCTGGTTAATCCTCTTTAAAACGATATGACATAGAAAATTGTAGCTCAATCCTTTGAGAAGCTATGAATTCAAGAACGGAAATAGAGAGGGAAAAAATCAGAATTTGTAAAAGTTATCTGTTGGCATCGCTCTCGCGACTTGTGTTTTTACTTCCTTGTACGAAGTAAAGTAATCGAGAAAATTTTCGGTTTTCAGATTCAACGGAAATATCCATTTTGACCATCCCTGAATCCATTTTGATTAGTTTCGTCGTGGCGTCTGTACGTACGTTCGTACGTACGTTCGTATTTCGCATAACTCAAAAACGGTTAGCCGTAGAAAGTTGAAATTTTGTATTTAGGATTGTTGTAAAATCTAGTTGTGAACCTCCCCTTTTGATCACTGCTTAATCACAGGAAGTGGTACTTTACTTGAAGGTCATAATCCGTCCTCAATTTTTTTGGTGCTTTTATTGTATTTAAACGAAAGCTAATGAAATTCCCTACAAAACTAAATAAAAATCAATTAAATCGGACCATTATTTGCTGAGATATTGCGTATGGAACGTCTGAGACTAATTCTTCTGGCGGCTAGTCATCCTGCTTCCTGACTTATTTATTGGGCTTCTGACTTCCTCGTATCTTTCTGTTTTATTCTTCCTTGGATTATTTCTTTACTTCCTTTAGCTTCCTTAGTCGGGAACTAGTAGCCAAATTCAGTATCACTTTTTGAGCCACGGATTTATAATTTAATGGGCGTACAAGGAAGTCATGTGTTGTCCACATCAGATATTTTAAAATACGACCACTTTAAAAACTAAAGGGGTTAATGCTTGATCGAATGACATGTCAACCTTCAAAATCGGATAACTATTTCCGGAGATATTCTAAGAAGCAAGATCTGTCGGAATACGCGATGCACAACTACGGGTCCAGTTTTTCCCGCCATTTATTTGATGTTTTCTTTTTTTATAAAAAGTGATCAAAATATTCAATAAGTAAGAAAAATAAAAATAATTTAAAATAACAGCTCTCTAGATTTTTGTTGCTGAATTCACTCCATTTTTCAAATTTAAAAAATATTATAGTTGTGAAAAGTGACGATCGGCCGAAGATAATGTGTTTCAGTGCTGCGATCTATTGTCCCAGAAACACACTGGTTTTATCCATATTGGCCTTAGGCCCGGAGAACGCACGTGTGTTTCTCAAAGAAGTTTACACTTCCAGCGTGTTTTCCTAAGCATACTCACTTTTTTTTTCTTTTTTTGCCAGTATTATTTCTCAATGAAATATTTCCAATATTATTTGCTCACAATTTTTATCTAGTTTTATCAAAGTTCGTTCTCTTTATAACATGCAGCATAATTAAAAATAATTTTGGTTTAACGAGAAACCAAGTTTAAATTAAAATTAAAATAAATAATAATAATAATTGTTATCATACTTACCATTCGAAATTTTAGTTGAAAATACCGTTTTACTTTTTTTAATTTTATTTATTATTTTAGTAATATTGCCTCATGAGGGTGATACGTAACTTCCTAAGTAGGTACTAGCCAAGATTGATTGTAAGACTGGAATAATACCTGTCAGGTTGTCTCGACAGATAAAGTTCATTTGATAAGTTCAATTGAGCGTGCTTTTGGCTGAGTAGTGGACAGCGACATAAGATACGTGCCTACCATAGAAACGTCTCCGATCCACTAAAACGTTTTAGACACGGTTTCATGAATAATAAAATGAGATACATTCTTTGAATTATTTATCCATTATTGTTTTCTATCATTGCTGATTTTTTCATTTTTTTTTTCCTTTATTATAAAAAAGTACGGTCAAATTTCGATAGTGTTTTATTTATCTTTATAACTTTTCTCCTTCGTAAAAATGTGTTTTTCATACCTTTCAGCTGATCTAAATGGTCTGATTTCCCTCTTGTCTCCAAATCGTCCAATAAGTTCCTCGTCCGAGTAAATAATAGAACTAGATAGGGATAATTGTGCTCTTGCAGTACAAAGAAATTTCTGTTTTATTGATTGGGTTTACGTTTTTACGATTAATAGATTGCCGTGTTATTTGTGTGATATTTAGTTGGTGTTGTAAAAATCCATAGAAATTCTTACCCTTATGATTTGGAATGTGAAGGTTCGATTAGACTTAAATATTTTTTAGATATGTACAATTTTTTATATTACATAGTAGTTGAAACCAACAGGATAAGTGTGTCCACTTTATTACACGTATTATTAATTTCAATATCGAAATATTATTTTTATGTGTGTATATAAATTTATCTTCAGCAATAACATGAAGAGGCTAAATCCCTGTTATCGCCAGAAAATAAATTTTTGTTTATGAAATTATAGCTTTTATAGTTTCATTAATGGACACTATATGTGTATTGAATATTGAATATAAGAATATACTAATATTACATTTGTTTAGTAACATCCTTCAACTTATTTCCGCCATTTTCTAATTATGAATGTGTAGTTTCGTAGTTATTAATTAATTCGATTTATCGTCGATGGATTCCAGACAGACTTCCTTAACTCTAGATTGACCAACCTTACCTATTAAAATTTTTACTCATCCATTTCAATCAAATTACATAAAAATGCTAATCAATATTAATATCCTGCAAGCGGGCACGAAGCAATATCTTTCGCTACCGACTGTTGTCATCGATGCAGGTCAGTTGAATAACCATGTACAGGCCATTGAATTACAATATGTTAAGTTGCGAGGATATACTAATTCCCAGTGGCAATTAATGTATAACCTGAATTGTGGGAAATGGGCGCAAGCTTTCACGACTTTCACTCAAGATAAATCTGCTTTCTTATGTAAGTCAAGTCCATGCTAATTGGGCATTTGATTGCTTGCAGCGCGGCCGTTGGTGAGTGATGGAATTACACCTGTTGACCAATAATATAGCCTTAACTTCTCAGCTGCTTCTTGGCTCCTGCCTTCTTATTTAATACTCATTATTATAAAATGTAAATAAATATTAGAAGCTTTAAAGTTAAATATTAGATTTAATTTTTTCTCAAAATCAGTTTATTTGTTAGTTATTTCAATAAAATGGTGAACCATATTGTATCAACGCAAACTCAAATATTTTTCCTCTCATGACTTCAACACCTACTTTCAGTATTAACTATCATCATAGAATTTAATGTAAATTTTATTAAATTATAAAATATTAATTGTGGCATTAATGAAAATTAATTGGAAGAAGTGAATTTAATTTAGAAATTATAAATGTACTCCTTCGGAGTAAGCAAAATACACAGTCTGTTCTTTACACTTGTTCATTTTTTTTTAAGCTCATTCATTTTTAAGCTTTAGCGCTATAAAGAATAAAAAAAAAACTATTGATTTTTAAATCTATATATATATATATATATATATATATATATATATATATATATATATATATCAATTGTATATACGTATGGCAAATGATCTATTGATTGAAGGGCAAAGAAATAATGATCAAATACATCCATTTATACAAACAATTTATTTATTCATTAAATGTAATTTACTACGGAAGAATAAAGTGAATTTGATTCTATATCTTCCGCGTTTCATGATGAAATCATTTTAATTGAGTCATGCAGAACATTATTGAGTATGTGAAAATCAGTGCATCCAGGTTTCATCAGCTCTAAAAGAAAAACGTCAGGTTTACTCAAGGTGTGAATTACAGCGAACAGCTAAACAAATCATAAATAATCGCTCTAAAATAATCACTCCTGAGAACTCCTTGTTACTCAGTTCAAAGTCAAGGGTATGTTGTTAATCAGGAAAACCATAAGGACATACAGGAAAAATTGGTCTTCCTCGTTCTTCTTGGAGTTTGCAAAAAGGACCAATAGGTCCACCAATCGGACTCGTCCGTCCCACCATAACCTGTGTACTTTCTAAACTTTTTTAGCAGAACTCATTAGAAACCGTTTAAAATTTAAGAAAATATTGAAAAAAGAAGGTTGATTAAGAAAATTAATTAAAATTAATGATAATTGGGTTTAAAACACAATTGAGAAAACGAGCACCTAACAACCAACGTACCTCAACGCAGATTTAGAAACTTAACATTGGAATTTCCAGTCTTGGCTGAACAAAATAAATTATTTTTCATTATGTAATTTCAGCTATAAAACGTCAATAATTATTATTAACTAATTATAATTATAATTTTAGCTAGGAGAAAACATTAATCATTTTAAACTGTTATAATAATATGAACTTGCATTATTATCCTCCCATTCTCTGCAACTTATAAATTAAAAGGATTAATGATTTTTTTTTCTTATTTCGTTTTTAAATACTTTTTTAAATACTCGTTTTTGCTTATTGTGTCCTTCGTAAATATTTATTGATAAACTAATATTTCTTTTATTATTTTGGATTCAATTTTATTAAGTACCATGGATTTTTATTCCAAAATTTATTAATTATTTGGATTCAATCACATATGTATTTAGTTTAGATAATGTAGTTATGATAATGACTTCATTGCCCCGTATGTTGCAGATTTGGTCCAAAACATTTATCATTCAATATTCAACTCTATCATTCTGGCTACTCCTCCCTCTCCCCCTCCCACAAAAGCACTATTATTTAACCTTGCTTCACAATTGATTTCTGATAATCAAACAGTTCATATACTTATTGATATGTATGGGTGCGTCTCTGATGTTTTAATTAATCATTAAGCTTAATTTTATTGATATAGAAACTTTGATATAATTTTTATTTATTTATTTTTAATATACCATAAATTTATCTCTATTACGTATGCTGTTTTTCCCCCTTATATTAATTGACAATACAATTACCTTAAAAATCGTAAAAATAAGTATTGCATTTCAGAAGAAGTTTTAAATATTAATGAAATTATTTAAAAATGTCAGCAAATATAAATATTGTTAAATAATTGGCATAGAAATTATTAAAAGGGAGCTAGACGGCAAACTTTCAGTGCCCATTGCCTGAACATTCTCTATTTACATTGTGTAAACAAAGTAATTAAAATAAAGTAAATCAGTAACGCAACAATCTGTATTCTGCGGAGCGTTTTCAGGTAGGTACTTTTTTTTTGTAAGCGTCTGTTATACCACGGTACCCATTTTAGTAATACCATTTTTTTTTTAACTAACTCCGTTGAGCATAGTGATCCAGCGCTCTGAGGTACACCCCTATCTTTATTAATATTCATACAATATGCAATTACCTATTGAAAATATTTATATTTTAAATATCATAAAATTAATGACTTATGTCTTTCTTTAAAGATAATTAATTACCTTCTACGCGATTAAGTAGTTGTAATTAAAGTATGAGAGGTAGTTGATCTAGTTATATCACTTACAACAAATAAACTGCCATGAGATCACCCGGTCATGAGGGCCTAGTGAACGATCAATCCAAGTGTCGGTGAGTAAATGTGTGCCTTGGATTACCCATTGTGGGCCGTAACGTGCCCACTGCTAAGTGGCCCACCTTGGGAATCGCTAAGGCTTATCAAGGAATTGTGAGGTAATGAAGAGGCGGCCGCGACGGATGAGCAAAGGCGGAAGCCGGGAAAGCGAACCAGTGAAAGAAGCAAGATCGGACGTGAGAGAGAGCAACCATAGAAAGTATTTGAGGACGACTTTGAGCGGTGAAACCACGGATCCATTTAATATTTCACTGTCCAATTGCGGGCAGCATTATGAGTCGTCATAGATTCTGGATGGACGCTACTGTTTCAGAGAACGTTGGTTGTATTTTTTTTTTAGACTTAGGAATATCCGAGAAATCCTAGAAAACCGTTTTGGGAAACGGCGCTTGACAGCTTCTGAACATTTTTTCGGGCCAGCGTCTAATTTTCGGTAATAGAGCCCCACTTGAGAGTACTCTACCCTACTGTAATTTAAATTCATGAAGATCTTCTAAATTGCTAGACAGAAAATATCGATGTTTTGATAAAAGTGTCAAATGGAAAGTTCTCTACATATGAAATCAGAATTAAATCGTCCAATGCTCTTCAAAATGAGGAATAATTTTACATGTTTGGACTTCTAACCTCGTCTAAGTCGTATGTATCGTCCATCTCAGTCTTCTCGTCTTCCGATCCTTATATTTTTGTTTTGCCAACGTTTATTTCCTCATTAGCTGGAGTTTTTTTTGAAGGATAGGAAAGTTCAACTGGAGATTTCTCCCACCACTACCTGTTACCCCGACTTCATCTGCATGTGCTAGGAAGGCTTGTATTGGTTAAACTACATAGGCAAACTTATTTTTTTATGTGTATTATTAATGATTTATAAAGAAAACTTGTTATTGATAAGTCAAAGATAAATAAACATGCACTCCCTTCTAAATACCTTCCTTTTTCTTTAATTTTCTTATCATGGCCTCATCTATCTATCACTGCTCTTCATCTTTCAGTTTTCTTAGGTCCTGATCCAACCTGGGCATATAGCTTCCTCTAGATCTAGTAAATGTTGGGTCCTGTTCCCAAAAATATTTTCGAATTTCGATCAGGACCTATATTACTGATCAGTCTATATTTTATCTGTTGAAAAAAGAATCTTACAGTCTGTGTTTGCCCAACAGTAGCTTAATTGTTTTAAAAACTTTAATATTGAATATTATAATAGTCCACATTCATATTATAATATATATATATTATAATTATAAAGCTTATAATTATAATTCATATTATAAAGCTTATAATTATAATTCATATTATAAAGCTTCAAAACAATAATATTTTCCTCAAAACTTCCGCAAAAAAGTGAAGATAATTCTTGTCACAAAATATAAAACGCCTCTTGCCTTAAGCAATTTGGTGTCATTGCTTTTAATTTTTTCTTTTGAAAATTTTTTTGATCGTATAAATCTCCCCTCTGATCCATTAAACTATATTATTAATTAAATGTTTATTTACGCTCATCTCTAAGGAAGACGAAAGGAGAAAGGAAAGATACGCATTGGTACTAATATAGCCTCCTTACCCAGTGAGCCGAATTTAATGTTTCTCTTTCCTCTGCAACCTGAATCTTATTCTGAACACATTCAATTTGATCTATTTCAGTAAAAACCGTAGTCTATCCTTTTTTTTTTTTTTTTTTTTTTTTTTTTTTTTTTTTTATCTAGAGGCGGTCAACATCATACACTAGAAAATCTTAAGCATAAAGATGATTGTCTTACTGTGGTTGTCCAATCTCGGTTACTAACAAAACAGTGTTTTTTAGTTATTATGTTGATGTCTGAATAAAAGTTTATAAACAGTTTTTCTGTAAAACAGCGCTTTTGTGAATGTGTGGAGATATAAACATGGAATAACTGACTAATCCATAGGGAGATTTATTTGAGAAACAAATAAAACGAAAATTGAATTCAAAGATCAAAACTTGATATAGTTTGATCCGATTCAAGGCGGTTTATTACTATTTATCTTCAAATTATAATATTTAGTTTTTTGTTTTTTTCTTGGAAGGGGGTTAAATAAACTTATTTAATGTTATATTTGACAATCATTCAATTTATACCTACAGGAGTACATCAGCGATGGCAGAAGTTATTGGAAAATTAACGTCAAATCTTAGCATGTTAGTTATATACAAGAAATAGTTGCCCCAAAATCTAATTATTGATAAAAAACTGTATTAATGAACAAAAAATAATAATTTCCAGCTCCAGAAAAATGAAACTTTTCAGAGAAAATTAAGATCATGAGAAAATAAAAAAGGGAGGGGATTTGAAAAAAAAAACCCGAAAGAAAGACTGTATTTTCAAATTCGATTTAATTCTATTTGCTTTTGTCATTAATAGTTTAATCACACTTAAGTTTTTACTATTTTCCTTACGTCTGATTTAACTTATTGTCCTACTTTTATATTTTTTACCAAGATTGCAATATTCAGTATGTTAATTGAATTAATCGGTGTAATTTCATGATTATTATGTCAGTTTATATCGAAAACGGAAATAAATATGATTGTTAAATTTCAACAAACAATTGTCATAGTATTTGTGATTAAACATTTTTTTTTTGTTTGGAAATCTAACCAGCAAATAACGCTAACACTTATAAGAAATAGCTAAAAATTAACAGACAGCTAACCAGTTTTGGAACCAAAACGTATCAGATTTTCAACTATTTGATATTTAGGTTGAATATGGACAGAAAGGAACTTGTTATTTGTAAATATGCTATTTATCATTTGTAAATATGCTATTTATCATCAGTAAATAAAAACTGAGAACAGTTAAATAATAATTGTTGTTTGAGATCGCTGATTTGCAGACCATCTAATATGTAGTGAAAAATATATATTTAAGTTATCTATTTGGGAATTAGTATGATTGTTTGTTGAACATATTCTATCTTTAACTTTTAATTTAAGTATAAATATCCGACCTGTAGAAATTTATAAATTAAATATCTAAGTTTGTACGAATAATTACGGGGTCTTGTACGAATTTCGATTCTCATGTAACATTGGTAGACATTATTGATTTATGTTGTGTATACTGCGTGCTGCATGGTCTTGGCGTAAACTATCGGGGAAAGTATAGTGACATATATAGTTCTCCAACTTTCTAGTTTTTTTCTTATTCAATGTAGGTTATAATTTGTTTAGGATGTATATATATAAATAAATATTTATTAAAGAAATGTATGGTTATAAATCAAGGTTAACTAAATCAATGACATCAAGTGGCATCCGTAAATATGAAAATTAAAACAACAGAACAATGTTTATTATGGATGATTATTTATAATCAGAGTAAACTCTTGACAAAACGAAGGACTCATTTTAAAATAAACTCTATCCTCTAAAACCAAAATTTGTCAATACTTGACTTTAAAAAAATGCTATATATAATTAGGAAAATTAAAAAAAAAAAAAAGTATGTGTTATTTATTTTGGTGATGTGTATTTGTCCAAGTCTAGACGCTAAGGGTTGGCTCGATTAATTAAGAAACTAGTAGGTAAAATCCTTCTTATCAGGGAATTCTGTCACTTGTGACACTAGTGTATTGGCAGTCACCTAAGGGGAATAAATTATACAAATTATAATTTTTATTTGTTTGGAACACTGCAACCCCTAAACTCTTAGGTAGACACTAATGACTTAATATTGCATTAAAACTAAACATTTTTGTTTTATTTAAAAAAGAAAATAAATATCTGCTTTGACCGGAATTACCCCGTCCCTGGGGTAATGACAGTCGATGGTGTCAATGATTATCTATTGACAACACAACAAAGAATAAGCGGATTTTTTAATGAAGTATTATTTTATTACTGAAAATTTGATATTTTTGTGTATGTTACGCTCTTCTTTGTTGGTTTTCTTATCGGTAAACCTTTGGCTACAGCTTATTACCTTTGTCATATCTTCTGCACTTGTTTAGCATTCAGCTTTGTCTGTCTGCCTCATATATTTTTCTAAGCATCTGAAACATAAAAAAACGTAGACATGGTGTCCGTAAACACAGACGCCATTACCTTGATCATGGTGACTGAGATTACCCCGAACAGGTGAAAACAAAATGACTGTGCTTAAAATCCTTTTAAACAACTATGTGTTACAAAAGTAGGCATTATCGTAATATTGCGTTTTAGCCAGTTAGTCAGTAGAAGCAGTGAAACAGGTTTATTGTAATCTGCAATAAAACTAAAACTATAACAAACAACGGGAGAAAACTTTATTTCCCTCCACATTCAAACAACGACTGTCAAAACGGCGAGCCTATCAGCTGAACCTCCGGTAACAAAGTCACGAGAAATCATTGTGACCACGATTACCCTTTACTTTCATTACCCCAATATCCGTTGTATACACGCAAAACGTTTGATTTTCACAAAACTGCTCCAAGAAGCGGAAAACTGCTTACTTCAATTTTAATTCATAGAATAAAGGCTTTGAAATTCTTTCAGTGTTAAATTAACACGACGATCAACTTAACTCCTCATTGAAACCACGTCATTTAGGAAGTGACCTCATCAGGAAGTAGAAGTTGTCCAATCCTACCTCATCATAGGCGGAAGATCAAGTTATGGTAAACTGCCGAGATCTGGTTTGCTTTAAGACGATTAAATATATATTACGAGGTAGCTGGTTAGAAATGAGAGGACGCTCTCATAACTTGATGCACATGTTAGGGACACGTGGTGCATATTTTTGCATATAAATGTGGTATATTTATGTAATTCATGAATACACTTATATATTCTTAAATCAATTTTTATGGTGGCTTATGAGCTTTGCTGAAATATTTATATGCATACTTGACTTAAGGATCTATATATTTAAAGAGTGGATAGAAACATATGAGAAAAAGTAGGCTTATAAAGTAGGCAAGTTTTTTTGGTTCTGAGGTGTTCGGAACAGAAAACATGTATTCTTACGTAATATGTATTTTTTATTTAATATGTATATATATACATATGTATATATTTGTATATATATATTACTTTTTACCCCGACATCTCCGATTTTACACAAATGCCCAAATTAAAATCCTTTAAATACTTAGACCTTTTTTTGTTTATTATTTACTCTCACAAAAAAATAAAGCGTTAAGGGATTTCATACAAACAACAATGGGTTCTATATGGAAAGTGAAGGGACGTGTGATGTTAAAAGAGTCTCTGAAAGTCCATGACTTTTTATTTTCGATAGTGACATTTTTCTTGGACCTTCTTGCGTAATGACTGGCGAGCAAGTACCGCAATGGCACGCCAACTTAATGTAATGCAAGAACTAGTCAACTTTTTTTTTTTTAAGTTCAACGGAAGTATCTGGGAAAGTTTTTTCCGGAGTCGTATTGAAAATATGTTTTATAGGAAATTACTGGCAAAGTCTTAAGTCATGTAATGACTAATCAGTCAACGTTCCACCATTTCAGACATCGTCTACACTAAAAGAACATAAGATCAAGTAAATTTAAATTGCGCTTCTCACATCAATGCTCAAAAAAAGAATAATAAAATGGAGATAGAGCAAAACTCCGAAACAGTTTATCTCATATTATATATCGACTTCGTTTTTTTGAAAAAGGCGTAAGTGCCATTTAGCAAACTTTACTGGAAACACATGAATCGATTATTCCCCAAATAAAAATTTAGTTTTTTTTTAAATTTTATTCTTTATTGTATAGAGTAAGAGTTTATTAACTGGGTAAAACCTTTATAATTACAATATATTTTAGAGGATTCTAGCACTGATTAAGGCCAGAGTGACGACTGAGAGTCGTTAGTATATGGTGCTTACGTCATCAATATTCGATTTTTTTTCGATACGTCGTGAGCGGAAATCGATAGAGGTGGTATTTACGTCCCGAAATCAAATGAAATCTAAATTTCGAATTTTTGGCGCTTAAGCCTTTTTCAAAAAATGACGTCAATATGCATACACATACGTTGGACTATTTTGGAATTCCATATTATTACGTAACATTTTATATTCATATTGATACCAGCATTGAGATATAATCAGTGGGCTAGATGAGACAGAATGCGTAATACAACAATCGGGCGAATTTCGAAATTAAGGTAATGCCATGGAGGAGCACAAGTTAAGATGGTTTGGACACTACTATGGATTGAACTATAATAGGATATCTGGAGGAAGACTTTGGATCTTATGGAAAGACTGGATAAGGGAACATTCATGAAGCGGTATTTCAGAAGGAATCGGTAGCTGTTGAAGAGATCAATATCTTGCTGACTTGATATGCGGCAACCTCAAACTGCGTAAGGTGGTAGAAGAGAATCTGCGTATACTACAGTAGTGCCCAAATAAAAGTGTCTAGTCAGAGATTCCGCGCTTTATAAAATATCTGAACGGAAAAAAATCGAATGAATTACTGCTTTCTCAAGGGTGAAACTGGCTCTATCATTTGGAAGAGGATCAGAAGATTGAGTGACTTCCATTTCTGATATCTAGCTCGCCAAAGTGTTGTTTCCTTTAAAGGTTACTGCTAAACGCCTTACATATATCTTAACTAGAGACTTATTGCTGTTGTGTTCCTTTATCTTCATTACTAGTTTGAATCAAAGTTTTAACCGGAATTTAAAATGTCTCAAATTTTTAATTGAAACAATCGTTTGAAACTTTGGAATTCAGAATCCATCAAATTTCGGAAGAATTCGTTAGAAATGATTGAATTTGTGAAATATAATCATACTATTGTAAGTTTTATCCATCATAAAAAAGATTTTCGCGAGATGTATGGTTTTGATCATTAAGGTCAAACACGAATACCATCCCTTCCCAAATTTCGTAACGAATCATTTCGAAATCCAGATCTTCTTTTTTTCCCTTCCAAAATTATGGATGGCCTCGGTATCAATAAAATGCATTCACCTTTTTACAAGGTTACTATATGTTACTCAGATTCGTACGAAGTCAATCAGACCTCGGTAGTCAATCTTGTGGGATCGACAAGCAGATGCTGGTTACGTTTTAATTTTTTCGTGGACTCACGCAATAATTTTTACCTTTGTCACTCTTTGGATCAGGAATTTCCAAGAATCATCTCAAGAAAACCTGCGTCACATATCTGCAGACCATGTCTTGACTGTATGCAGATTCACTGGCAATTATATTTTACCAAACACTTTACTAATTTGGAAGATATGGTTACTCGTCTCTTACCAGAAAACACGTCATGCAAATGAAAAAAAGAGCTGGACATGTGATCTTTCCACGTGAAGTACTTTGAAAGTTTGAGGAAAAGCCAATAAGTGCTTTGTGTCCTCATTTCTTATTTATGAGATATTATTTTCCTAACTCAATGTGTTACTATCATTCAATAATTATAATTAGATAATATTTATGAAAAATATTTCTTTATAAATAGGAAAACGTATTAGTCATCTATGAACGATGGGAGTAACAGTTTCAAAAGCTATTACTTTCACTGTTTACTCAACATTGACACGCTTTGAAACTTTGAAGAGATATTATTGTAACACAATGCAATAAAACAGGTAAAGGTCAAATTCTGCAAATTGGAGTTGAGTCGTGCATTAACTGCATCTTGTGGTCAATATGACTTGTTTGACCTATTGCGGGCACACTGCGGTCGCTGTTACGGAACACTGATGGAACGTTCTGTGTCTAGGGTACAGGCATTATTCCGCATTGATATTAGAGTAACTGAAAGTTGATCAATAAGATCATCGTTAGAAACATTTCTGATCTACGTGTTATATAAGTTATAAGATTTTGAGCTATCAAGAAATTTTACGCCGAGTAAAAAAGAACATGTAAATACGTAGAAGATTAAATGAGGAATTAAAAATTTGGAATCTTTGATTTTTTCTAAATAATAAAAAAAAATCGAATTCGAAAATTTTCACGATCGCAGTACTTCTATATATACTTTGTATACATGTAAGGGAAAGTAATAAGGATCAATAGAAAATACAAAACAAGATATTTACAAATTTATTCGAAAAATCATTTGATAAGAGATTTTGATGGCCTTATTGTTTGATGGTTTGGTAAATAACTTCCTTGCTGGTTTTAAATCTTTCAACAATATTATGACGTATGAACGTCATTCTATTGAACATTCAAGTATTGAGAAACCTCGCAAATAAAACTGATTACGATTCTTCTTCCCTTATTCAGTAGATGAATATCGAAAATAGAAATTATAGGTGTTATAAAACCCCAAACAAGTCCTAAAACGCTGACTTTTTTTGGCTGCCATTTGGAAACCTGAGCGCTTTGAGTTGGCAGACTGAATACTCAGTCAGGATGGACATCATATGGATATATGACTAAAAGTTTTCTTCAAATAAGTCACCAAATTTCGCCTCAGCTCTCAGACTCTAAATAAAAAGTATTAAGGCAGTGGTTTCCAACCCTCAGAAGTCTGCGAACCACTGAGCCAGAAATAGAACAATGTGTGGACCAACCCCACCCTCTAATTAGGGATTAGGATGCATAAAAATGCATTTTGAGGCACTTTTATAGTGTATTTACCTGTTCAAATTGTTTAACTAACACCCAAACCTCAAAGGTAACGTAAGAAATAAAACAGTTCTAACAATACGTCCTAACAAAAAAGACACAGGAGGGTGCTGTTGGACCTGGGGCCTTATTCAGTATGTGAATATCGAAAAAAAAAAAGATATAGATATATATCGTATCGATAGTTTTCGAATATATCGAAACGGTTGTTCCATATATCGATAAAAAATATCAATATTTCGATATATCGAGCCTCGATATATTTTTGATCGGAGGGGATTTTGGGGATGAAAAATATCGAAATATCAATATTTTAAAAGAAATATATCGATATTTTTAAATGAATAAGATATTTAGGAAAATTATAAGCGACGAGTTTGTATATCAGACCCCTGTGCCAAACGCAGTCAAAAGCCTTTTCAATATCTAATAGTGCCATGCCCGTATGTTTTTTAATGTTAAAATTGTGAGATATGGTATCAGTTACTCTAGCAAGTTGACTAACAGTGGAATGATTTTTCTTAAAGCCGAATTGGAAAGGAGAAATCAATTCATTTTCATCAACAAACGACTGCATTCTTGTTAAAACAATCCTTTCGACCACTTTGCTAAGGGAGCTGAGTAAAGATATTGGGCGAAAACTACTAGGAAATTTACCAGATTTGGGAATAGTTATTATTTTTGCTATTTTCCATGACTCAGGAAAGTGACCAAACATTAATATATGATTAATTATTTTGGTTAAATGAATCAGCGACTTTTTTGATAATTGTTTTAAATATATATTGCAAAGTCCATCAGCACCAGGAGATTTTTGGTTGACTAATTTAGCGATAATATTTTTTAATTCTTTTGGGGGAACAATTTTACAGTTATCAAATTTCTCGCTAACAGGAATTCGATAGATTTTAGTTTGTCTGAGAACCTTGCGAGTAAAAGATGGTATTCCCAGGTCTAAATTCATTTTATGTACATTTTCAAAGTAATCGGCTAAGATATTGGCTTTGCCACAATCACTGAAAGCATAGCTCGAAGCTGAGTTCCTAATTCTGAGTTGAATAGTAACCGATGATCTTACTAGTGGGGGAATACCTGTTGTCTGATAACGGAAATGGCTAGCTAATTTAAACATTTTATTATTATTTGTAGGGGTTATAGATGATAGAAATTTATTCCACTCAGTATTTTTTAATACTATTATCAGTTTGGAAATAAATTTATTGAGTTTGTTTAAAGTTTTCTTTATCCACTGATAGCGATGTTTACAGTAAGCTTTTTTAACTTGGTTCCTAATTTCAGTTTCTTTCAGTTTTTGGTGAAACAAGTGGTATTGATTCGTTAGCTGCAAGAGTTGTAACATTATGAAAATTATTGATAAGTGTATCTATTTCTGAGGGATTAGTGATAACAGGATTGATTACTATGTTTTTGTCAATAATTGAGCGAAATTTAGCCCAGTTGGCATGTTTAAAGTCAAAAAGTTTTTTGTTGGTTTGTGGTTTAAAGTTTGGTCTATTGAAAAAATGACAGGATTGTGATCCGAAGGGAGAGCTGATAAGGATTTAGGTGTTATATTAAAAGGAATGTTTTTCGTAAGAGCAACATCTATAATGCTAGGAGAGCAATGGATTCTATCAGGGCAGTATGTGGGTTGTTCAGGAGCTACAATTCTAAAATTAATTTTGAAAGATAATTCACTCAACAATTTGCCATTTCTATTGTTTACATTACAATTCCAGGCTATTTGCTTGAAATTCAGATCACCAAGCAGAATTACATGTTTGTGGAAAGAAAATATTTTTTGAATATCGCTAATTAAAATGGTTTTAGATGGAGATTGATAAGCAGAGATCACAAGGATTTCAATAGGACCGACAACAATTTTAATTCCTGTGGCAACTAAACTTATTAAATCAGGCAATAAAATAGGATAATGAATAATAGAAGTTTTAACTAATAGCGCTACTCCTCTGCCATCATCGCATCTGTAAACTTTATAGCCTGGGGTTTTAAATTTATGCTTTATCTTTAGATTAGTTTCACTGAGGGCGATTATTATATCAATATTATTTTGCTTAACAAAATGAGACAACTCACCAGTTTTGTTTAAAATTGATCTGCAATTCCAGCACATTAATTTACAATCTCTCAAATAATTTATCATATTATTTCACAAATGAATTCTGCCACTACACTTATTTTAGTGAAGGCGTCGGGTGCAGTTTTAAGTTTGCAAATAAGTAATTTCAAATTATTAAATAATTTAAACATATTTAAAGAAGAAAACAATGTTTTTATTTCTTTCAAGAGGTCGGTGAATGATAATTCCTGGCTGATTTCCGTATTATTGTTATTGTTGTTGTTCTTGTTGTCTGCTGTGTTGATACTGGGCCCTCTTCCCCAAGCCGAAGGATTAAAGGTCGATGTTGATGCCGAAAGTGAAGGAAAATCGGCTTCGTTTTTACGAAAATCTGTTACTGATATATTTTTATTTGGCGTTGTTAACTTCTTTTTATTTTTAATTTCGTAGTATCTACATCCGCGATAATTAGCGGGGTGTGGACCACAACAGTTCGCAGATTTCGGCTCGGCCGCTGAGTTAATTTTACAATCTTTAGTTAAGTGATCACCGGCACATTTTACACATTTTGGCCTTCTATAACAGTTTTTCGCCACATGGTAAAAAGACTGGCACTTATAACATTGTGTTACCCCTGATATATTCCTGTAACGCTCCCACGTAACAATGCACTGACAAACCTTTTTACTGACATTATTTTTTTTTAATTCGGCAGTATTTTTAAACGTCACAATAAAAACTGGTAATTTAACAAGTTCATTTTCACCATTTTTTTTTTATCATTTGAGTGACTTTGAGCACGGGTAACTAACTGGCTATCAATCAGATCAACAGTAATTTCGTCGCAAGTTACATTAGGCGGAACGTTTCTTAAGATTAAAGTTTTGTTCGCTTCTTCGCTAGGCTTATACGTAAGACATTCTAATTTAGAATTGACAACTTCTTTCAGGATGAAGTCATAATCTTCTGTGCATTGGGGGTAAAATATTAATCTATCTCCACGATATTTTACGCCGAAATCATTTTTACATTTGCTTTTTAGATATTTCATAGATTCAGCGTGCTTTTCTATGTAACTATAAACTACTATTGGTGGGAGTTTACCTTGTTTATGAATAGCGGGCGACGGCTGCTGTTGGGTTGAAGTGCCGACTTCGACGACCGGCTCGTCGATCATCTCTTCTGAATCGGATAGAGCTTCATAACTATTGTTAGTGGTAATACTGAATGCATCACTAGTATCTTCGATTTTTTTCCTTTTACTAGAATGCTTTGCTTCCACTAGCTTAAATTGTTGAAGTTCAATACCCGTAAACGACATCTCACTATAAGTTTACGTCACTTGGCAACTAAAGGGAAAAAAAATAATAACATGGATAAAAAAAAAGTAAGAGGAGAAAAAAAAAAAGAAATAAAAAGGACTAGACAAAAATCAAATATACTAAGCGATAGGGAAATCACTGTTGCTGGTAATCAAACGGAACTTAATCCCATCCGCACACATTGACAGCCTACAACGTACTCCAATTTTAATACTTACAATACATCGGATAAAAACTATGGGACAAAAATATGATTATTTAAAAAATATCGATATATCGATGTTTTCAACGTCCCTATTACACTGGGGTTATTTCTTTTGATGGGTTTTTAATTTTGTATGTAGAAAAATAAAGACTAATCTATTTTGAACACTTGTATCAAAATTACAGTATGGATAAGCTATGATATATATATTTTTTTTAATATCTTGGTGACTTCGAAAACATTTATTTTTAATATGTAAATTTAATTTTACCGTGTGTTTCCCGAATGATGTGTGTGCGTACGTGCCGTGAAGGAGGAACGCTTCGATGAAAGCATAGGCACCGTACTAACCCATTTCTCACGACACCGTGGGACGAGGATGCCGCTTCGCTGTGTCCACTGTCCTGCTTTTATTCAATGCGGCATATCCAATGCTCATTGAATAGAATGAGTAGTCATTTTCGAATGAGCGGCATCTTGAAACTGTTGTGAACTGTCCTAGTTTTGTTTTGAATTATTTTCGTTAACGTTGTTATTCGTATTCTACTTAAAGTTGACTGTCTTAAAACTAGTCACATTGCCAGTGTAGACACATTAAATATTATTATAACAACTGAATGAATTAATAAGGATCGTTTTTTGTTTGTTTTTTTCAAATATACTATCTCCCAAATTGAATGACAATAAGTAACTGGGATAAATGTATTCATTGGCCACCATTGAATCCAAAAACCAAGTTAATTGAAATAATATCTAAATAAATAGAAATACTTTTCAAAGAATAAGTAAAACATAAACATGAGCACAACTGTACTTCTGTGTATTGTACACATAGTACACATAGGACATTTCGATCTACATTTGTGTCCTCCCACTTATTAACGGTATCGCAGGACATTAGGAAATCTCAGTGCTTACCGCGCCATTGGCACTGAAAACCAATGGAGGCTGACTAGGGCACTATGGCTGCAAATAGAATAAGTTCTAAACTGGTATATTGAGGCCATGGATACAGGTTATTGTTGATTAAAGATTATATTACATGGAGTATTATTCGAATGATCGTGGAGTGAAGGATTGGATGAATTTAATGTTCGAAAATTTCGATTGTAGTTTAAGCTTATTGGCCCAAAATTTGGACGCGTTTTCTTAATAGTCATGTAAATTATCTAGTGGTTTGTTGTAGATTGAGAGATAAGGTGATTAATTATTGTAAAATAATGTGATAATTTATTATTATTAATATGTAATTTTGAATTCTAAATATTTCATTACCTTTACCATTATGGCTAGTTGTTTTTTTATTGACTTGTTGACGATCTATATCTGACACCTTCTCTTTTTAGTGTACAAAATGATGCTAACCCTAATAAACAATAAGAAAACCACGCTTATGAATGAACTTGTGTTTTACACTTAAAGTGCTGTTTGCTTTACTAATGTCCCGTAAATTTTTAGATGCTGTCCATTATTCATTATTTGTGTTTATTTTATTCGAGAATCAGTTGGAATGAACATGCTTATGTTCCGTAATCAGACTTACTAGTAACTGAGTTTTTCAAAGCCATACCCTAACCTTGACGCAGAACTCGTCCGACTTGAAAGTAAAGCGGGATGATAAAATCTTTCTTCCGCCTTCCATTCTAGAAATGGATATTTCTTTCCCGTAATTAATAGCTATTAAAATAAAAACGTTTCAATCTAACTGGTATTTTATACCAATCGTTAAAATATTTTTCCAACACAAATTGAATCGTAAAAACTATAATGGACAAACCAATACTTTAACTTTCTATAAACTTTATTGCGTATTTACGATAAACATCTACTTTTTTAAAAATATTTCTGTATATATTTTATTTTCTTCTGAGAATCGAAAAATGTTCCTTCTCTCTCCTAAAATTCGTCATTCAACTTTTTTAGAGACATTAAATTCCCTTCTTTTCCAATACCTTCCATTTCTAGCAAGTGCAAATTATTTATTATTCGTAATTTATTCGTTGTAACATATTTTGTTTTTTATACCATTTAAGGTATTTTATGTAATTTAATGTATGATATTTTATGTAAGGTATTTTTACCGTATGCCATATAAGGCATACGATAAAAATTAAGCAATAAATATATTTTTTAAATACAAAATATTTGATAAGATATAATATATACAATCCGGTATTACATCATAAGAAAAAGCTTCTCTTTTGAAATCGGTTAAAACTAAGTCTTGCGCAACGAAATTTATTTTAATTTAGATTCGTTCTTTATTACTTTTTACATTTTTCAGAGTTAATTATATGCTTTTTTTATCCGATATGTTAACAAAAAAGTGTTGTGAATGTAAAAAAAATGTCTATTAAATTCATAAATTAGTATATCAGTATCACTATTTATATCCAATAAATAATAATGCCGTTTAATTTTTTTTTTTTTTTATAACTTAGTTATTCTATTTTTTCATCCTTTTGTGTTTGTAGAACATCCAAGTATTGCCATCCTTTTTTATAATTGTTCTTAGTTTTTTCGTGTTTTTCCCGAAATAATAGACTTGCACTATGTGGAAGTTCGTCGCAAGAGATTAGGAGTGCATTTTTGATCCGTTTCATAGCCCCTACAAGACGGTTTGGGGGCTTCCGTAATGCCTGATATATATGTATATATTTTTCCCATTACCTTTGGGCAATTCTAGCGGTCCTCTTTGAATCAAATGAGCTGAAATTCGGCATGTATGGTTGTTTTCTAGGCAGAGCAATACCACAGAAGCGGGAGTAAATTTCAGTCCAATTTTGGCATGTCTAAACGTTTTTTCTCGCACTGCCCTTCCAAATTTAAAGTTAGAGGGTTGAAAATCGGTGTGAATTGAGTTGGTGTAAGATAACTACTTTTTGGAGGTCTCAATTTTTTTCTCTTATCCCCCGCCATTTTGATGTTTTCAAGTTTGTATTTCAATTCTTCAATATAGCTCAATTATTATTGATCTTTTCAGAATAAGTTATGTAACAGAAATTATTATTGGGAGAGAAAATACGACCTTAGTGACGGAGATCCGCTGCTCACGCATTTTATTTCTTTTTATTAGTTTACTGGGATAAACCTTGTACAAATCGATTCTATTTCTAGTTAGACAAATAAACATAAAAATAGCAAACATTTCTAAATTAGATATTATTGTAATGTCATATGCTTAAATCAAGTTGAAATTATAATTTTATAAAATACAAAAATTCAAACTTTGATGCTAAACCGACGTATAATATTATAGTATTATTACAAAATAATGAAGTAAAATACATGTCAGATATTGAATTGTTTAATCTATCCGCTCAAATCTGTTTTATTTATAATAGCTGCGATGAAAAAAAAAACTGTTAATTTTATTTATGCTTTGCGGATTTAATATTTCAGAATCATCGAGATCTTTTCTGTTTGGCAATGTTTTAACCTAGATTCATGCATTTTGCATTAATTACTAATATATCTATCCCTTATCTTACTCCGTCCCTTAAGCTGTCATTCTTCCCTAACGATGACCCTTTTTGTTTCAGTTTGACCCTGGCGGCGGTCAGCCCCACGCTGGCCATAACGAATGGAGGAGATTGCGCATTGCGGTTGGACGGACATGGCAGGACGAGCTTCTTCGACTACCACCTCAATACCCTGAGGGGAGGACCTTTGTGAGTTTATTATTAATATATTCATTAGTTTACCATTATTTACAAGTATTGCTCATTAAATTATTCAATGAAGATTATTCAATTAAATAAACGTTGGACAATGTCAGTCCAACCTTTTTAAACCTTCAATTTAATCGATTATATTTGTTTTGCAATTTCATGGAATTTGTTTACTCAGCAACCAAACCCACTCCCTAATATACTGTTTATTTAAGGGAAAGAAAATAAGGAACATTTTTTTAAGTCATTAAATTGTTATCCTATTTTCAAAATTAAAAGCTGATTGAATTTTTGACGAAAGAACTTTTGGAACAAGTATGCATTCATGATTCTACCTTATAAAAAAACTCTGTGGAGATTTTTCTAACGTTGCTTGAAGAATACGCCATTTTAAAAATCGGCTTTTTCAAAGAATATCTTGTATTGTAAAGCTAATGTAGCTGAGCGAGTTGATCACTCTTGAGAGTGGTAGATGTACTCTCGAGAGTAAAGCTCGCGAGCGTAAAGGCCTCTGAGAGCTCGAGGGTGAGCTCTCCGAGAGTTGTAATGCCACGTCTCAGCAGGTGGCAATAAAATGCCTATTAACCATTCAGGTTGACGTGAATTTGAAAAATACAGCATCTTATTTTTTTTTTTTTTTTAATATTTTTGTAATAAGTATTTCGGATAGTTTTTTTACTTTTGACAGACTGTTTATATAGTATATAAATTATATATACATGTATAACAATTTTATAATATTTGTGTAACTAACAAACATTTATAGGAAAAGAAAATGCATCTTGCCTATGTATCTTGCTTAATTGGTCTTCCTATGTCATTATCCTCTGCGATTAAAATTTATTTGAATTTATAATTGAGATTATATCATTTATTGTAGAAAAGAGTTTTCTCTTTTTTTAATATTCATAAAAAAATGTTATCGTCAATGCCGACGTAAAACCTGTAAAAAAATGTTTCAAAAACAATGACTTAACAGGACAAACGAAAAACTGATTTATAAACAATGTCATAAAATATAATTTTATAAACTAGTTATAAACGAATGTTATGTGTTATATAAACAGCTTGTTATGTGCCATGTTGGAATCAACATGGCACATAACAAGCTTTAAAACCATTTATGTGAAGACTGTCTTGGAAGTGTTTCATGGGTGTTTTTTAGCTGTAACTGGTTGCAAATCTGATAAACACTAACAATAGGATTCTTTTTGTTCAGTTTAAATCATGCTACTATTTTTTAACGCATTAGTACTCTTCATCAGCATATAACAGATACAATCTTGTTTCTGATAAAATCAAAATCGCATTACTGATTTTTGGTCATATATGAGGTTTTACAGAGACAACAATGCTGTATTAAAAAAAAAAATCTGTGAGCAATAGAACTCCGTCACTAAAGTCGTATTTTCACGTAAAAAAAAATATAAAAACGAGGGAGTTTGAAAAAAATTAAGACCCAGAAATGACAGTTCCCTAACATACCAAAATTTACACGTACTTTCATTAAATAGTTCTGCCTCTCCGCCGACCTTCGACACAGAAAGTCCTGCATAATTTACACATTCTTTAATGGTATCGTTCTGCATGGAAGAAACCCCTACATACCGAATTTTTATATATATATATCAGACATCTCCAAATCTTCCATAATCGTGCTCTATGGGTTATGAAATGGATAGAAAACGCAGTACCGCCGCTCACCGCCGACCTTCGACCCTCTGCAATAGTCTGTTTTTTTTCGGGGAAAATACGACTAAAAAGACATTGAAACAGTTGAAATAGCCAAATCTTTGCTAATACTCGTTCGATTTCGATGGAACTTCTTTTTTTTTTATAGGTAATTTAATTTCCTTTCGAATGCAAAAGGTTTTGAGCTGCCTAACTCAATTTGGAGGGGTTTTAAAGGTGCGCAAATGTTTTAAAAAATCGCAAAACCCAGGAGGGAGAGGTGGAGGAACCAAGTCGAGACCTCCAAAGGATATATATATATATATATATATATATATATATATATATATATATATATATATATATCAGACATCTCCAAATCTTCCATAATCGTGCTCTAGAGGTTATGAAATGGATAGAAAACGCAGTCCCGCTGCTCACCGCCGACCTTCGATCCACTGCAATAGGCTATTTTTTTCGGGGAAAATACGACTAACAATGGGAATTATTATTTTAAAAAAAATTAAATACCAATTTAAATGTGTTTATAACGATGCCATTCTTAATGATTTCACTTTTATATCGATAAATAAATTGTTTATTTAATAAAAACACTAATTTAGGTGTTTAATAATTTATTTTCAAGTGAATATTAGATTATATATAAATATATATATATATATATATATATATATATATATATATATATATATATATATATATAAAATCTAATATTCACTTGAAAATAAATTGTATATTTATAATTATAAAATAAATTATATATATATATATATATATATATATATATATATATATATATATATATATAAATATATATATGTATGTATGTATTTATGTATTTTTTCTCTTTATAATAATTAGTAATATTTGAAATGCACCAGATTGAATGACTCCTGTTTATCTCTAATTTGTTAAATACAAATTAAATTTAATTTGAAAATGAATTATTTAAATAATTCTTTTAATACTAATTTCATTCTGAATATTCTGAAATAACATCCTGCTTTTCAAATTTTTTTAGAAATAGAACGACACTTCTACTTTGTTGTTTGAGTTATTTATAGGCTCAAATTTGTCCGTTTGCCATTACATAATTATGTGTTTTTTTTAGCTTATATTTTTTCTTATATAAAGCATGAATGAGACATTATCCTTTATTCCTCGTCTAATAGAAGACCTTTCCTTCTTCCTATTAGCACCGTGTCGTTCTTAACCAAACAAAAGACATTTTCTATTGTTAGAAGCCTGCAATTTTCATTTCCAGGAGGTGTAAGGTTGCTTTTAACGACGTGGAGAAAGTAAGCTGGACAGTTTCTTGCAAGATCACTCTTGTTTACTTTTTACGTAGTTCCATTAACTTTAGTGTTTTGCCTGAAATCACTCTTCAGCTTTCACTAATTGAAAATCAACATTTTTTTTCGAAAACAGCTTAATTAAGAAACAGCTTTAACTGATAGTAAATGGAAACGTATTTAGTATATATTTCGAATTTCGTATCCATTGCTATTTTAGTTTTCATATATCCTTATTTTATATAGATACCGTCAACATATAGAGACATTTAACAACAAAAGTTTTCAAAGATGTAGTTCTTCTTCTAATTTTTCAGTACAATTAGAACAAATTTAAAGATCGTGGAAACAATGGCACTAAAAACTATTTTCAGATCTTTGGACTATTAGTTTACCATAAATTTTCTTTTAACTCCAGAAATAAGCCTGATACTTTTTTGCAATAAGTAATATCAATTATAACAATTTTACTAATTCGGACAATTTTCATTATCATTTCATTCCTCCTCGTCTTGTGGTATCGCGGGTGTCGGCAACATTAGTATCTGCAACACTCAGTATGCTTTTGATAATGTTGCTAGTTTACGCATTATTTTTTTTAAAATATGATGCAGATTGAACTCCTTTTCTCCAGTCTGACCACTTCCTACAGCGCCTCTTCTTTCCGGTGGCCTTCAAGCGACAGGTTCGTTCACTCCTACCCATGTTGAAGTTGACTATGACTGCTGCAGTCTTCCACCCGTATACAAAGGATTTGTGTATGGAAAGATCCTTCTGTGACTAGCATATGTAATTCATTCTCAGTTAAGACGTAGAGTTTAGCTTCTCTTTACTGTTTAGATCTACTTCTCTGAACTGCCATGTAACACGGAAGATACTTTCCTTGCATATTGTTTGCTGAAGATACTTTCCTTGTTTGCTGAAAATGAAGTACTGAAATTTTTCCACTTTTATTTATTTTAATATGCATTTGTTTTCACAAGTCGAGGGAAATCATATTTTAGTAAGAACGAAACGTAATTGTGATGCTGGATCGGTGACTTTTTCTTGATGGCATTCTTTAGTTTTACGCCTCATCCTTTCGGTAGCTTCCATGGAGAACACGAAAATCATCATGCCCTATCCGGAATGACTAATTCTTCTTCAAAACTATTGGGGACAGTTGGGAAGTAGTTCCTGAAACTAACTCTTTCCATGGTTGCTACCCACTGTGGGTTCCGCTGTTGAAATTGAAAATCTTCTCCAATTGGTTGTGGTAAAAAAAAATCCTCGCCTGGATATATACCAGCTGATCCCCTGTGCGTTCTGTCTTAAACTTCTTCAATCCATCTTCCCACAAAAGTAGGCCAAGAGGTGCCCATCCTGTTTTGACCAGGACGCGTCAGGAGATTCCATCCACCGTCCGCTAGATTATCTCCAATCAGATCTTTGTCGCTGTCAGAAAGAGGTTCCGGTTCCAGACGGGAGATGCATACCTCAGAGTACACGAAATCACACCTTTATTTATGTATATATGGTCATCGTTGCTGAAAATTTGAAGACGCAAAGTGCAACTATCAAGTGACTAAGACCGTTTAGGACTAGGGATTCTATTTTTCCAGGAAGTCTAAGTAAGGATTCACGTTAAATTCTTCTGACTCATAATTCTACACCAATATATCAAAGACGGTTGTTCCATAGCCTTCTTTCCTCTCAGTAATATGGTCCATTACGAATTCGATTAATCGGTCAGCTATTTGTTTATCTCCATAAAAAAATTATAAGTATAAGAAAATATTATAAAAAAACACTAGTCATTTTGTTGTTCTGAAGGACTTGAAGCTGCCCAAAAATGTTAAGTTTAACTTAATATGAAAACGTTTATCATGCCGACACCGGAATAGAAAACTGTGGAATCAGACCATGGAGGAAATAATGTTACATCAGGCAAAAAAAAAAAAATTCAAATGATGTATTCGACGTTTGATATCTACTCAAATAACTAAACCGTACCAATATTTCATAGAGTTCGGAAAAAGTTAGTACCCGTCTGAAGGTTACACCGCAAATGTTCCAGAAATGTCACGGTCCACTCCTGGCGGTATGCTAACCCACAAGACCGGAATGTTATGCGGAAGGACGTTCACACCCTCTCAGCCTTGGCATCTTCGGACAATAATGGTCAAAACGGTTGAGGTGGATCCGTTCTGCAATGAGATAAACTATCTTAGTGGTGAAAAAATAAAAGCATTTTATATGAACAGCTTTTGTTATTTGCATGAAACTTCATCCATGAATGATGACATGGCCGACAAATTATTTTGTAAGTTAAGGAATATTGTTAGTTTCGAATTAAATTGTATTTTAAACTAATACCTCTAGCGTCGGTTTATTACTGCTTGGGGAAGTGTTGGGCGGGAGGCGGGTGTTGGTATGGTGGACTTCATGGGAGGTTCCTTTTCTTAACGGTCCATATAGGCCCGATTTTCGTAACGTTGGATTGAACGACTTACTACAACATTTCGTGTCTAAAACGATTTATTTATTTCAGGTAAATTCTCACTATCCAAAAATTCCCCTTGAAATTAAATAGCTCCCTCCCTCCTCCCAAAAAAATCCTAGTTCCCCATTGGGCACCACATCTGAAGATTAATACTGCAATTTGAAAATTAATCTTCGGATTTGCTAAGCTTTGTATTATTATTTGTGTACTATGTCAGTGTATTGCTACAACTCCCTGCTTAGGTTTGCAAGTCCTCATTAGGTTTCTAATCACAGTAAAAATCCCTTGTTATCTCGAAAGCGGTTAGCTCGAACTATCGGATAATACGAAGTAATTTCTTAGTTTTCGTCAAAAACTATGCATTTCTTAAACTATTTTTGAAGAAATCCCCGGTTAACACGAATCTGGAACAATTTAGACAACGGTAGAGTGAAATATTCGGCTAACACGAAGTTATTACAATTACGAATATTTAGTAAGCGATTTTTGGTGTCCCCTCACCGGCGAAGAACATGAATCTGTGCCCCTTCTTCTTTTGTATTCAGTTTTGACAGGACTCTTTACATGAAACATCCTTTTCCGTAAAAATAAATCAAAAAGTTCTATTAAATTTTGTGTTTAAAAACGTTTTAATGATTGGAGTTTAAAAATTTTAAGAATTTTTGACCAGGAGTTTCGCACTCGAGCCTTCAAGTATCCAGGATCTTTCGATCTAAAAACCAACTTAGAAATTTTCAAAGAAGTGGATAGCGTGACAATGAAAACAAAAATAGCTGAAAAATTTAATATTTCGAAATCAACCTTATCAAACATGTATTAATTGTGATATCAATTGTTTACAAAAATGAATACATGAGAGCAAGTATTTGTAGAGAAACTTTAAGCCAATCTAACAACTTGACGAACTTATTCTTCTTAAACAAAATTTCGTTGAATACGAAATGGAGAAATTCGGTCTCCCACAGAGTTCTTGTTTATGAGGTCAGTCAGTTGAGGGGGTTGAAGATAGAAATGGCGGGACGGCCTAAATTGACTTCAGGGATTTGTTTGAACTAGTTTAGAGGTAAACAACTAAAAGTCCTGAGATCTTGGAGCAGAGCCAAAGAAGGTCGTGTTATTCGGTTTTACTTCCTTGTACGAAGTAAAGGAAGTATTTTAATCGTGAAAATTTTCGGTTTTCAGATTTCGACGGAAGTATCCATTTTGATCATCCCTGAATCCATTTTGACTAGTTTCGTCTTGGCGTCTATACGTACGTACGTTCGTATTTAGCATAACTCAAAAATAGTTGAAATTTTGTATTTAGGATTACTGTAAAATCTAGTTGTTAACCTCCCTTTTTGGTCACTGCTTGATCACCGGAAGTGGTACTTTACTTGAAGGTCATAATTGATTTCCATCAAAAATTATATTAAAATACAATGCAAAACTTCTCAAATTTAGTATTTATAATTTATATATTGATTTAAATAACATACTAGATTTTGGTCTAAATTGGAAAACCGGAAGCGGTATCTTACTTGAAGGTCATATTAGACTTTCATCAAAAAATATATTATAATATAATTTAAAACATCTGCAATTTGGTAAATTGGACTTTTATATCGATATAAATGCATTTATTAGATTTTGGTTAAGATTCGTGAGCAGAAAAGGGTACTTTACTCGAATGTCATTATAAGCTTACATCAAAAATTATATTTAAATTAAAAGAGAAATCATATGTTTCCGTAATTAAGGTTACAAATGCAATTTGGTTTCCAATCCAATTAAACATTTATTTGTATGACTTGTTTTATGTGTTAAAATTGTAGTAGAGTAAAATCCTAGTGTAAAATACTAGTTTTCCTACTTGTTCTCACAAATTGTTGATCTCTCAACAAGTCTGCAACATGAGAATAAGATATTAATTAAGTGGGTTTTTCCGCTTAAAATGTCGAACCTGTCGATTTCTAATTCTAGTGATATTGACAGTTTTATTGTTATCATGGAATCTGAAGAAATATCTTGGAAACTAGTTACCTACTGAAGGAAAACAACATGTAATAACGGAATGAGACCTCCAGTAACAAGAGCGTGTGTTTGTGTGTCAATAGATGGATGTCGGGACGCCGAATCGCTTTTACTGCAATCTTCGGAAACTAGTAACCAAATTCAGTATCACTTTTTGAGCCACGGATTTATAATTTAATAGGCGTACAAGGAAGTCATGTGTTACCCACATCAGATATTAGTTTAATAGGCGTACAAGGAAGTCATGTATCGTGCACATCAGATATTTTCGTTTGTATCTCAAAAACGGTTGGTCCTAGCTTAAAACATTTTATTTAAAAATTTGAAGAGCATTATACTTCATTTTCGTATAAGTTATAGTTTAAGTAATGTACCCTCTTTAAGGTAACGAAGTTGAAAAAATAATAATTTGTCTCTATATTATACTGGACTATACTTTACCTCTTATCGTATTTACCACTTGTTACATAGAAATACGAAAACAATAATCGGAGCATTTTCGTAAGAAATTTAATGCTCTTCATTTTTTTTAATTCAAACTGTTTTAAGCTAAGAATAACCGTTTTCAAGATATAAGCGAAAAACCGTAAAACATTACCTTCTCTACCTCCTCCATCCTTTGCCTCTGCTCCAAGAACGCTTTTAGTAAATTTATCTCTCAACTAGTTCAGACAAATCCCTGAAGTCAATTTAGGTAATCCAGTCATTTATGTCTAGAGCCCTCTTTTGAGCATTCATTTACTGGACTACTACTAAATTATTGAAGTTGTTAAAGATGATGTTAGAAACCTTACAGAAGACGCAATCTTTATAATTGTGGCTTGAAGTGCATTAGAGCCAATAAAACATAATAACGCTTTTTATTTTAAATTTTCACATAAACAGGGCAGTAACAACGATCCTGTCATTTCAATTTTCTATTTACGAGCTATATTTACTGAGACATCTTGAGTGTTGGTAATAGTGTATTCATTGCGGCCGTGAAGACCTTGGGCAAAATGAGATTTTTGCCTTTCTCTATAGGAAAAGGAAAAAAATCATTTCCTTTCTTTTACAATCAGATTTAATTAAATTTTTTTTTTTATAAAGTGTGACCTTCGTTCTTCCGTCCTGCAGAGGGTGTAGACATAAACAGGAAAGAATTCAGATCTTTTCATGACACTTTCATCGGATCTTGTGAATGCCGTTTAAATGATAATTTCAAGCTATCCAGATTTTCTTTCAATATATATTGTAATTATCATTATGACATCCTAGAAGATAAACGGTTTTAAAAATATTTTAAATAAATAAATAATTACCTAATGCATTATATAAATATACACCGAAAGGTTATGTAAAAAATTATGACCTTAAATAATTCGTGAATATTAAACTAATAAATTATATTAAAAAAAATTAAATTTGATTGAGATCCAGGTGTCTACGTGTTGAAACTTCAGTTCAAAATCGCTAAGTTGTAAATGATGTTGGTTCAAACTAGGCATGTGAACTTCGAAAAAGAAAAAAAAATCGATAATCGTAACCATAGTTTTTGAATATATGAAAATAGTCCAATAAATAATAAAAAATATCGATATTTCGATCTATCGGACCTCGATATTTTTAATATTTTAAAGCTATACACACATCACGATATTTCTGTGCCTATATAATTAAGATATTGTTTCTATAACATTGATATTTCTGTCCAGATATAAATAAGAAATTGCTTTTATAATATCGATATTTCCGGGACGATATAATTCTGATAATGCTTTTATAATATCAAAAAACAAATCAATCGAATTCATTTAAATATATATATATATATATATATATATATATATATATATATATATATATATATATATATATATGAGTACATACCTATATAAGACATACATATGTGCAGAAGGTTTATATTTCCTACGCTAGAAATCTGGGAGTGCAACTTTGCTCGAGGATTGATTACTTCTTACAAAGCACACTTCAACCGCGGAAGCCATGCGCTGAAAAAAAGGCCTTCGATTCAACATGCGATGACCGAAATCGTGAGCTGAAGATGTGTATATTATATACAAAGAAACGTGTTCGTGACTAATTTAGTGACGGAGCAGTTTGAGTATTGATAAAGTTTTACGTTAAATGTAAGCATTTATGTTTACCAGCTCATCTTACACTTATAAGTTATATTGATTACATTATTACTCCTGATCCAATGGTGATGAATGAATCGGTATTAATCTAAATCCACACTCTTCGACATTTCGCTCGACTTTCGATTGGACATGACGAGCGGAGAAGGTAACGTGAGGTATTCGATGTCAAATAATAATTTTTACTTGATTACTGATTAAAAAAATATGAGTAAATTTATTCATAATAAATAAATTTAAAAAAAAAATTCTGAATAAAATTTATCTAATACTGGTTAGGGCTAATACGCCTAACCAAAGTCGAACGAAAAGCCGTGTATAACTTGTTGTAAAATTTTACTTCTTCTTCTCTTCTTTATCTTCCTCTTATGCCATTAGCTAGCGTCGAGGAGCCTCAATCCAGTGTAACCACTCCTCTCGGTCCCTGCTTAGCCGCTTCATCTCATTGAGCGATTTGCCTCTTTTACTTCCAATTCTTTGGATATATTCTTGGTACGTAATTCTGGGGCGTCTGCGTGGTCTCTTTCCTGTGGGTCGAGCCTCTAATACCTTTATAGGATTGGTGTCCTCGTTCATCCGGCAGACATGACCAAACCACTGGAGTTGCCGTCTTTCTAGAGTGGTTTTAAGCTCTGTAACGTCTAGTTGCTCTCTAATGCTTTCATTCCTAATGCGATCCCTTCTAGTTCTCCCAACAGATCTGCGAAGAAACCTCATTTCCGCTGCCGTTATGCGACTAGAGTGCCTGTCCAGTGTTGTCCAGCTTTCTCCGCCATAGGTGAGTGTAGGTAGGTAAACAGACTTATACACATGCATTTTGGTCTTCTTATCTACTTCTCGGTGGTAAAATTTTACAATCAGTAATAATATAAAGAACTTAACTTATAAATTTATCCTTATTTGGAGTTGAACAAATTTTAAATAATAAATTAATACTGACTATCCCTCCCGAGAAATTATATTAATCTTCTATGCTTAAAAAGAAGATATCCACGCGCCCATAATAATTATTGTGCACTGGTAAGTTGTAATAAATAGATAAGAATTGATTAAGTAAATAAAAAAATATGAATATTATTGAATATCATCCAAGTATGGTATTATGGTTAAATTCAATTATTGTTGGCCTATTTTTTACTAATTTCTCCATACCATAACCGATGAATGACAAGAAATCATAAAAAGCAAACCCTCGAGTCAAATCATTATTTCAACATATATAAAACAGGTTTCCCGACTTCCTTATATTGCAAAACTATGTTGTTTTATAACCTATTAACATTCCTGGAATGAATTAGCATTTTTTTATCATTACATGCTTTTATTTTTACATGCGTTTATATAAAGTTTATGAAATATGTAATCAATGCATTACTTTGAAATCATGCCACCATAAACAGAATTTATATTTATTCTATCTCAAAAAGATCTGTGGTGGTGAAATGACCTTAAGTATTTCGCAGCTTCAGATCAGAGATATCCTCCAAATTTGGATTTTTCTGCTTTTTATCACTTATATTATGATAGTTCTGACTATTTCGGATTTGATGCAAAAGTATCCTATTTTCATCTATGATACTTAATATTAATGTTGGCAATATTTCACGCCACACAGTTCTTTTATACACTCATTGTCATAAAACAGCTCTATTATTTAAATTCTATGCCAAGTTTAGGGATATATGTTTATATTTTTAAATATTTTTTGTAAAAGAATATTAAACTAAAAATATTTATTTGTTAGAAATATTTAAAAAAAAAACACAAAAATATTCTGCCAAATTTGGGGCTAAGCCATAAAGTAAAAATTTGGTTTAAACATTATTACATGAAAACTAAAAATAAAAAAACCTCTTGAAAATTTAATTTTCGGAATTAAGCTACTTCTGCCATGAAGATACGATTTATAGTGGCATATGCATATAATCACATGGTATCGATTATTTAGACAACTTGTAACGAAAGGTCGTGATTTGAACCACGTGTAATTTTCAGTCATTTGATTGGAGTATAATTCTAGTTGCGGTTCAAAAATTTAAATAATCGATATGTGTGACGTCAGCACATACTTATACCTGTTATGCATTTATCATTACGCAAAAAATACAGTACCAGCTCATTTAATAGGTTTCGACACTTAAAAGAACTGTTAAACCATGACTTAATTTTTTTCAACTGATTTTAATCACGATTAGTTCCCTAACAAATTATCGAAATTGTTTCAAATGCCTTTGATAAATTGAAGATCAGGAATTTCCGTGTGTAATAATGTAATCCCAAGGCCGAAATACTCAAATTCGTGAGCCAATTTTTTACTTTGGATCCGAATAGATTAATCAGATGACCTCGAAAAAAAAAAAATAAATGCTATTTTAATTATTACCTGCATAGTTGACTGATGTCTTCATTTAAGAAATTCGTATGCTGCCAAGTAAGGAAGATATGAGGCCAAACATCTCCAATTGAATGTTACTATCGTAAATATTAATACTTCTCTGATTTCGTTCTTTATAGAAGCCTCCAGTGAGTTTCTCCTATCATATGTTGCAGATAGATCACAATATATTGTGTCTATTGGTTTGGCCTGATATTTGAGGGCTGAATGCTTTTGGGAAAGATGCCCAACTCTTAAAATTTCTGACGCTAAACATTTTTAGGTTTGACTCATTCATATAGGTAAGTAATGTAGATAAAACATTCAACTTCCGAGCTTAGTCTTGCGTGCTTTATGGTACTTTCGTATAAAAGTACGTAAACTTGGACTACTACGCCAGTTTTGGGAAAACTTTTCCGATAATCGGTCGAAAATTTAAAAAAAAAAAAAGTGGTGAAACTGAAATTTTTTTTTATATAGCTTAACTTGATGTTAGAAATTCTGTGAAGATCTAACGTTTCTTAATTTAACAAAGTTTGGCGTCACATTTAATTCTTAAATGTGTTTTATTTATTATATCATTACAGAAGAGCAGACTTGCAATATTTCTAAATCTCTCACCTGGTTTTTGGTAAACTTGTATCTACTTCTAGCAGATATGGTGGATGAGAATCTCAGAAGGTTGCAATCCTTCAGCTGTTTACATTCCGCGTAATATCGTCGCCGCCATGAATGTGAAATAGCTGCTTTAAGTTGATCTTAACGTTTTACTTTTAACTTCCCATTTGCGAATAGGTAATTTTTATATATCTCGACATTTTTACATCTCTGAGCCCTCGATACCTGTTTATAAAAATTTAGTTTGCAAATATGCTCCCGGTAAATTAAAAATACTAACCAATTCCATGAATGCGATTTTTCGCAATGGTCGACAAGATGCTCTCTAGCAATCTCCTAGAACGGCTTTTTGTTGACATACGATGAGCTTCAATCCTGTCAGCAAACCTTTATTTACTATAGTTTCTGTACTAATTATAACAGCTCACGAACCTTTGTTTATTCTCAGTAGCAATAGGAAAGCGTTTCCAAAAATGGTGCTTTAAATTAAACAGTTCTTCTTGTTTGCCTATCGCTTTTGGTAACCATGGACTTAAGCCTACGAGTCTATAGAGTACAGTACCGTGTTAACATTGCTTAACCTTAAGGTATTGGTTTATTTTTAATTTCTCGAGCCGAATATCTGTGATTATGACCGTATTTAACTAAATTAATGCCAAAGTTCTTTGTATTATTCCTAAGTAGGTTTCAAACAACGTTATAATCGTGAAGAGATAATAAACTACTATTTATGTTTTGAAAGACTTTTATAGCATATAATAAAATATATGACTTTGCTTAAATTATAAACGAAAGCCTATATAATAATTCATGAAAATGCAAAAAAAAACATGAAATAATTTGTATATTAAATATAAATAATTGAATTGTTAAAGGTCACCACTTCTTCCTATATTGAATAGGGATTGATAAATTATTTGCCACTTATATAAATTTGTTTTATTTAAAACTAGTTTCGAATGTTATACATTTCAGTTCAAGGTTTAAATGGATTATATCAAACAGAAAAGTTTGTACTGGTTTCTTCTGGCATTGAACTAACAATTGTTAGATCCTTCTATACCATCATGTGGATGTCAACTGTCTTCCTATATTCATTAAATGTAATTTTAGTATAGATGAATGGTTCTTATCTTTTTGTTCTTTCCTTATTTAATGTTATAGAGCTCATTTATTTTGTGATTTCCAGGCCAAAATTAAAATTAACTGTTGGATGGTTTTGTATACCGGATTAGCATTGGGTGGGTATGCAGTATGGGATAGAATTTCACATAACACATACATCGAGTCCATAAAATGATATTAATAGTTGAAACCAATGGTAAAATGGTTGTAAAAATACGGCAACAGACATAGAAAGTCCGAGTTGTCCGAAAGGTCAGTGCTTAGGGCCTTAGAAAGTGAAAACTTTGCTTATCTTCTGGGTGTGTCCGTTGGAGAGAGTCTTCTTCTTTTATTCAATGTATAGCTGGTCATCTCTGATTTAAATATATGCTAATTTGTTCATTATTATTGATGGAGAACCAACCCTGGGTCAGGTTTTCCGGGTATAGTTCGAGGTCTTCAAAAAGAAAGTAGAGAAACGTAAATCCCGTCATCTTCCAGCGCAGAACTCTTTTATGTTAGCGTATTGATTGATGCATTAAGAATTTCCTAGTATTATGAGGTTATCCTGTAGTCTATAAATTGACGTTACAAACCAATTGACTGTTTCAAAGATCACTATTTAACCGCTACTGAATCATGTTCCAGAATTTTCGATTCAACCTTCAAAAGTAATATCTCACAAATCCAGACTACATTCTTAGTACCTTTTTATGTATCTAACTGGTTACTATGCAGTGATTTACAAAAATTTTAATTTTGTAATAATGCAGTGCATGTAAGATATTTAATATCTTACATACATTGCATTATCAGACAGATATTCTAAATATTTCCTGACACACTCCACGTTCTGCATTTCCACTCTTATACACATCACTCACTGATCCCATTTGACATTATAAAAGAAAATGTTAACGAGCCTGTCATGGAAACTGGCGTTGTAAACATTGAATTAAATAAATGAGTAAATAAATAAATTTTTCTAATTTAAATTCTAAGGCCACTAGAAAGTTAGTCAGTTGGTACAAGGTCAGAACCGGAGGAAGTTTCGGATTGAGGAAGAACACTCGTTGTGTTGGTCGTGGGACATTCCTGGTTCTTGAGCATTGACTTGTCATTTCAGGGCGACTCAATTTGTTAGCAGCATTTTTGTAACATCTGAAAAACTTATAATATACACACACTGGCACATGAATATTTGCCAGCCCACCTCCAGCAAAATTTCTTTAAAAAATCACATATTAATGAACATTGTCATAGCCCATCAAAAGATAATCCAAAAAAAAATGTACTAAATCGACAAGCGGGAAAAATAAGTTGCCTTTCCCGAATATTTTTTCGAGTTATCTTAATATTTATTATTTTGTATCTACTTATCGGGCGATTCGGTAAACTACAAATCATGTTATCAAAATATTAAATGTATAAAAAAGAAATAATCACATTTTAAACAATACCAATACGTACTATAATATTTATTCTGAAACTCACACTCAAAAATCACAGTAAAATATTTAAACTCTATTGCCCACCGCATAGTGGAGGAACTACAACATCGGTGAGTACCTCGCAGTTTTATTCTGTCATCTGTCGTGTTCACTCTCCCCCACGTATCTATTTCTTCCCCACATGATGAATTTCTTATTAATTTTTTTCAAAAAATTGAAACGAAGAATTTAATATTCCGCCAGATTATTTTTTGCCATCTCCAAATATTCAGGCGCCTTTTGTTTTTATTGAAGACTAAACCTTTAGAGACAAAGACAGATTTCGCCGACAAAATCATCAAGTGCCTCTGTCTCCAGCATAATATTATAATTAATAAGGAAGGATTCTATTTCGACGTGGAGTAAATGTTACCTTTCCCCAGCTTTGTTAGCGACACCGCCAACCTAAGATCAATGGAACACAATAGATCGACAAATAATTCATTTATCAGAGAAACATTCAAAATGTTTGATTGTCAAAATAAAATTTAATCGAAATCAAAGAAATATGTGCAGCAATTAAAAAAAATTATTTTATTTAATAATAGTTTTTAATTAAAGCTTAGGTAATTTAATAATTAGGATTAATTAAGAAACTGAAAATTTTCTTAAAAAGATTGAAACAGTTTTTGCCTTTGCGGGTTTATAAATTGATATTATTACAAAATTATCAAACAACAATAATTATAATTAAATATTTAATTACGTATAATTTATAATAATATACTGTTACAAATTATTTAGGATAGATTATTTCTTGTAATATTATCATGTATTATGTAATAAATGCGCATCACACTACTTTCACTTAGCAACCTATAAAACTAACCTTTTTAACATAATTTTAAAGAGTTCAGATAAACATTACTTGAAATAAACTCAGCAGGATGTACTTCTTCAAGTCTTCTCTCCCAAAGCAAAATAAATTAGTTTATTAAACTATTTTAGTACGACAATTCTTTATAATATATATTTTTGGTTTGTCAAGCTGGAAATATATTTTAAAATCATGGGTTTAGTTTCCATGGAAATTACATTTCAGTGGCCACCTCATCCCACATTTTATCCGACATAAATCTGTTGTGATGTAGCCGGTTCTTATGGAACCACAATGGTTTCCTATGCGATACTTCAGTAATTAACAACTTCATACCCATTTTATAAAGTCTGAATCTGGATAAATGTGACAATAAGTCCGATGAAAACAAACTTTTTGAAAGCTTCGCTTGCACCCCTCAGAGTAGCGCTAATTGTCGCTTTGCTTTCCTCCTCACTCTGCGGGCTTCCTACGAAATACACTTGTTTGTTTTTTCTGCTCATCTGTCCCCTTGTAAAGCTGTTTGTCGCACTGCTCCACTGTACGATGAGCGATGACCAAGGAACGTGAAAAATCTGTTATTTTTATTCTTGTGAAAGAAAAATAGTTCTTTTTTGTAGACCAGTGTAATCGAACATCCACCATAGTAGAGAATTCTACGCCGGCATTTTCAGCAAAACAGGTAGCTTGTAGTATTATCTCAACTTTTGTTATGGAGTTATTTTTGATAAGAGGGTTTCTTTTGTAGGAAAATGTACATTTATCTGAAAGATATGATTTGTTGTATTTTTTTATAGTTTGTGTCTTTCCGAAGAGTCGCATCGATATTTTCAGCGATGTAACATCGCTTTAGAATTTGATTTCCTAATACGATCTGTCATAAATTATACGACATTCCATTGAAAATTCCAGAGTTATGTGTGCTGAAGAGGTATTGGTGAAAGTTAGGAGGATGAGTGTGAGTCTAAAGGAAACTTCGGGCGACTCAGTTGTGCACCACCATTTTGCATCTCTCAATTCCGAAAATTGCGGATTTTAAGGAGAGTACCAATCGAGTCGTGAATACCCGTATTCTGGAGGGCATATATTTTTTTAAATATAAAAAATAAAATAAAGACGGAATGCCTACTTAATCATAATCTCTTGCAACTCAACTACTCGCCATTTTTTTACTTTTTAGTGCACCTAGTTGTACATTAAAAAAAAAATTGTTTTTAATTATAAATTTACTTTTGGACTAATGAAGGTAATGTAATGGTTCACTTCTGTACATTTTCTTCTCCTACTTAAATGAATACATGAGTAAGGACTGAAAACCAAGGGGTATTCTCGCTATTATTATAATCAATCGTGAATCAGATATAAGATAAGGCGGTGGACACAAAGGAGGGTATTGGCAAACCTGAAGCATTAGGCGTCGTGAGGCTGACTGCTAGTAAAAGTGACTCTACGAAACGTGAAGATCTCCTAAGGAGGTCATCCTCAGACCAAATAAGTGTAATAGTTGGGTCAAGAGAAAGGGGAGAGGCAAGCTATAGTGTGCAACTGTCAAGGACCCACTCGGCGGATCTCCGGTCCCCCGATCAAGGGCGGTCTTTGGGATATGAGACTGAGTGAAAAATCTCAATCGGATTGCAGTAATTTGTATTATCTTCAGTACAGAAAGTTCAAGGTCTATTCTTTACTGTTATTACTTATGCAATCCGATCTTATCAGGTGTTATTATAAATAATTTCATGTATTTATCACCACCTCCTTGCCTCATGGGTAAAGATCGAAAATGGCGATACACGACGAAAATAAAACACAAAGCAACAGGAAAGGTAGTTTAGTAAGTATACTATTGTCAGTGTCGCTCTAACTGGTAATGGAGTGATAGTTAATTGAGATAGTTCTGGTAATCCATGATTACTACTTTATAGGAATGCCAAAAACCGGTCGATTGTAACCGACAACTTGTTTTTTGGTATCGAATAACCGGATTTTTGTAGTGATTTTTTTACACTTTTGGTTATAATAGATTTTTTTTTAATTCAAAATCCCGAGAAAAAAAACGATTGAAAATTAATTTCTTAAATATAAAAAAAAAATCTTTAACTTCTATTTTGAAATGTAAAAAAATTGCTAGAAATTGAATTATTATTATTATTTTTTATTGTTCGTCTAACAATTTTACTTTTTATTTATTTTCTAATTTCTTTTTATTAAGGTTAATCAGAAAATGAATTGGAATCAGATACTACAACGTCTACCCACTTACCGCATCTTTTTGGTACTCAAAAGAGTAAAGTTGGACAAAACATTTTTTTAAGAAAAAGCAAGTCAAATTCGTTTTTAGCACCCTTTAAAACTCTTGAATAAGAATTTTTATTGAAATAAAAATTGGACTTGATTTTTCCGGAGGATTTTTTTTCCTGCCGATGAACGGCGTTAACTTAAGCATTCATAACTCCTTAGGATTTTATTTAAATTCAACGTTACTACAACCGTTGTAAATCTGAATTGCTGATATCCAACCCATATTAATAACTTTTAGTTATTAAGCCTTTATTAGATAGTAAAAAACCTGTACCACTACAACCCGTGAAGGGTCTTGGGCTCAGTACTTAGGGTAAGGACCGTACTGTTTCTAAGCCAACGGTTGTGTAAGGAGGTGATTTGGCCAAGATCACGCTCAACCGCCAGGTTTTTCCCCCAATTAAGGGTACCCACTTTATAGAGGCTGGGTGAGCCCCAGGAGGGTCCCCCGATCCCACAGGGTCGATCCGCGACTGAATACAGAATAAATAATTACCTGCCTCAGCCGGTCTCGAACCCGGGACCTTGAGATTAGTAGCGCAGTGCTTAACCCACTGAGCTACCCCGCTCCCTTAGATAGTAAAAGCAGTATGAAATAAAAAAAAATAAATAAAATAAAACGTTTTATTTTATATCTCCGTTTCTAATTTGTTCACGGAGGTCGGGTTTGAGCCATTTCGTGTATTGTATAGGGCCCTAAACCGCTCCCAAGTTTCGTTTGGGCCGGTGGAGTCGTGTCAAAGTTATCGCGTCTTTCGTGAATTTCGAAGAAAAAAAAATCGAAGGCCCGCCCTACTGAGTAAGGCGGAAATTAGAGCAAAAATATGCAGTTAAGAAAGCATAAAAGCGGCAAAGAATAAATATAAATATAATAGGAAATAGAAAGGAAACATTAAGCAATTGAATAGTTGATACAGAAAAATTGCATTAGCATGTGATATGAACATTATTACTAAATATGAAAATTTTTATACATGAATAATGAGAAATGAATGAAATGTTAAGGATATAATAGACAATTTTTTTGTCGTAAATTCTTTATAAATACTAATTTTTTTGTCGCGATTCCTGTATCATTTATGTTTTTACATTCCACAAATATTCCTATTCCTCCTAAAGATTAATTAACACAAAAACGTTGTTATGAATAATATTCCACTCTGGATATTCTTAAATATTTTTCACGCTCATTTGATAATCATTTTTACGAATAATTAATATTTTATTACTTTGAAAAATTAAATTAATATTTTTGAGTTTGGTTTACAGAGATAGCTTAGAGAAGAAATGATTATATATACATATATATTGAATATTTCTAAACATTTTATTGCAGCTAATATAACATCAGCGAACCTCATTCCAAAACGTATTGTTCGCAAGACATTACTGGACTTCTTTATTGCATTCCAATTCCCTGGCTCTAATTTGTCATAACATTTCTATTACAATTACGGAATATTAAGGAATTTCAACCTAAAGTATTATTTGTTTTATTTTATATTTTATTGTTGTAAATCTTTGGAATGTTAGATTTACAAGGCACTTGAGACCTGAGTGCAGTACTCACGTAGAGGACCCTCGAAGCAATACATGTTTAGCATCCCTTGGACGAGATCCGGATTGATGAGCCAGGAGAAGGGATCCTTGGAGTATCCTTGTGCTCTTATTATGGTAATGGATCGGGCTCATTAACTATGCCACCATTGAGCCGCTAAAGGCGCTTCCAGCCGAGCGATCACGAAGTTGCCACATCGCTGGTGTAATATCTCGTCATTATGGAACTCCGATAATTGGAGTTCTTCCTCATTGCGCTGGAATAGTTATTATTTAGTATTTAGTTATTTTTTATTATATTATTTACCGTTTTAATTAATGCCTTTGCTATTATTATAAGTACATACGAAGATTTCTTTGTTGGTTTTTTTTTTTCAATTTATTTTTCAACTTTCTCATGCCTAAGCATATGGTATTTAAATATGGAATGTTTCATGATTCAGTTGTAACCAGTATAACGCCTATAACATATAACTCTTCACTAAAGATCAGTTAAATTCAATCATGAAAAATAAAAAAATAAGTAGGATGATGTGGGTTAAGTGCGTAATTGTCACTGGTAAGAGCTGCCCTTTACAGAGCATGAAGCCTAAACAATGATGTATCTGACATCAGCCACGAAAGTTCGCTAACGTGAAGTATAGCGAGTTGTAAAAATATTAGTTCTAACCTGTTGATCAAGTTGTGTCTTTTACCTTTTACAGTACAGCTGTATCGGTGTTTATCCAACACTAGTCATTTTTTTCTTTTCGGTAAGTGGAATCTTCAGAAGGTCTTAAGAATATTTTGTGATTTACATTTTTTTCTTGGCAGTTTTCTAATTGTTA
Organism: Rhaphigaster nebulosa; assembly: GCA_948150685.1. Lineage (NCBI taxonomy): Eukaryota > Metazoa > Arthropoda > Insecta > Hemiptera > Pentatomidae > Rhaphigaster > Rhaphigaster nebulosa. The sequence goes on along the minus strand of OX411311.1, from coordinate 74,496,408 downwards.
AGCGCTTTTCCGCAGTCACCTAGGAAAACATGATAGGAGGGGCAAGTACAGACCACTGTTGTGTGACCATGATCGCTATAGTGATACTTGCTGTGGTACCTAGAGTAAGGAAATAACTGATTAAATTGGTTCTAAAACATGAATAAATTCTGATTGTGCTAATAAAAATGAATTGTGATACTGCTAATGTCAAACTGAACAATGCAGATTTCCAATTGGTTACCAGAATTTTTTTTTTTGTTTGTTTGCATCTGTGGATTTTGGCATATAAATCTAAAATACAGTTGTCCTCGTCTATTGTTCTGCCTCATTCCTAAATTATTTGATTCCCTACTATCTATATTTCTGTCTGCTTTATTATTATCCTTGTAAAAATCTATATGACTTTAAACCTGTTCTTCAATTTTATCAATTTATTGTTGTTACCAAGGCCGGAACTAGAGAGGGGATGGGAGAAGTACAATTTAGAGGGCGGCAAATTTCAAGCGACATTTTATTTGTAGGTTAACTAAATCATACTTGTTTCTTTTTTTTTATTGTTTTGACCTTTATGAAGTTAATAAAATGCGATTGTTATGAGATGAGAATATTGATTTCGAAATATAATTCCTAAAATATTATCATAAAACTGTTGAAACCTTAGATTTGGTTAAGGGATGCAAGCTTAATTTTGTCGCCCCTTCTTTCTCCCCTCCCCATCCTCTAATAAAAGTCAACTGTTTTATAATAATTTTAGGTATTATATTTCAAAATCAATATCATCATCTTATAGCTTAATCAATAGTTCATTTTATTGACTTCACGAAGGTCAAAACAATAAAAAAGAAACGGAAACAAGTATGATTTTGTTAACCTAAAAATAAAATTACGCTTGAAATTTGCCGCCCCCTAAATTGTACTTTTCCCATCCCCTCCGCAGTTCCGGTCCTGAAGAATTATATGCCAGAACCTACAGATAAAATAAAATAAAAACAACTGGTAACCAACAGGAAATCTATAGTGTATATTGTATCTATAGTATCACAGTTTATTTTTATTAGCACAATCCGAATTTATTCATCTTTTATAACCAATTTAATCAACTGTTTCCTTACTCTAGGGGGCCACTGTAATTATCTTATAGCGAATTCATTAAAATAAACGTAAACGTGATGTTTTCACTTAATTTTTTCCGTAATTTATTTTATTTTACAATTTCAAAGAATACCTCTTCTTCTCTGATAGTTCTTTTATAGCACTGTGGCATAAAAAATGGTGGAAATCCTCTTGGAAATTTCGCTAATTTTTAAGCCACCGAACTATCAGAGATAATAAAAAAACAGAAAAATTACTGCAATAGAAAAACAGTTACGAGGGCATTACGTGTGGTCATCGAAACGCAAGCTGTAAACAAGTTATTTATTATTTTTATTTATTTATTTTTTTGTTTAAGAACCTTTGCTTTAAAGAGTTTCCAACATTTTTTTGAGGAAGTAGAAATGGTGATCTACTTCAGAGGTCCGAAAGGAGCCAGCATACACGATATTAATCTACAGGAAGCAATCACAAAGCAACGTTTTTAAAACTCGTTGGATAATTGAATTAGTCAGCCAATCAGCATTGATAATAATCGGTCAGCTGTTTAAGTTGTCCAACTTACAACGACTGTAGTAAGTGACGTCCCAATAGATTAGGATGCAGAAACCGGTAGAAACTCCTCCGATGGCCGGAAGGTACATTACTTTCACCGGACAGTAGTTCTTGGCAAGCCAGATATAGAAGATCCGTTGGGCTCTAGAAGAAAATGTCACCGCTTTTATGGTTTAGTGGCATCCGTGGGTTGGGCCGGGTAATTTACATTTGTTATGCTAATGTCTTCCCTCCAGTTTAGATCTGCTCGAATTTAAATATAAATAGATTCTAAAATCGCCTCGTGAATGTCCAAATCTGTCCAAAGAAGAAGCGGACAATAGTTGCTGTGTTGAAATACAGTATAGCACGCAATCAATTCCGTTACCTGGATTAAAATTAAATTTATGCTTTGATGTATCTTTAAGCAGATAATGTCTAGGTATGGCCTTTTCTATAATTTTTTCCTCTTTATCTTCATTTTGGTTTCGTACAAAAGAATGTTTCTAATTTAGTTTATTTGCGATAATAAATATAAATATGCTGCTCAGCTATCTTAAAAAAGCACAGTTGAATCATCTCTATCATTTGTAATGCATATTATCAACCTGGTATTTTAACTAGGAATCCTCGTACAAGTATGGAACTGAAAGAAACTGTACTTTGTCCCGACAGAATTTATATTGCTGAGTTGGGTTCTGTTTTCTTGCTACTGTTATCCTCTGGTTGTAAAGCAAATTGCGGTAACCTGCTTGTGTAGTAATAATAATCTTGTTGTGAAGTAACTTGGAGATGGGTTTTTTTAGGAAATTTCGTATGTATAGATGTAACACATTCAATAATGTGGCAATTTTGAGGTATGAAAATTACGAATTACTCAAGAAACGAGAAACGTATAACTGAATTGAGCAATTCAAATAAAAAACAGTAGGCTAAGAGCTAATGCCTCCTTAATTAACATATGGACATGTTAATATGAAGCTAAAACCTAATGAAGAGCTTGATAGAAGTACTATATCTTGATAGAAAAGAATACTATTGAAATATATATCCGAGTATTTAGCAAAACTTTGACGTCATCTTCATTGCGTTGGACAGCCATCTTGAACATAGCCATAGTTAAGTAGCTTCAATTTTCTTTGAGAAAATCAAAATTGGGCTTAGTAATAATTATGCTATGGTTAATTTTAAAGAACGCAATTTCAGGATTTTGATATATAGGATACGCTCTTCGTCCATTTAAAAACTGATTGATGTTTGTTATAGGATTTTCTAAATCCTCTTGCTAATTATTCATTTTATCTTTTGGAATAGAAAATTTTATGACTAATCACAGATGCTCCTTGGTAAATAATTGGTAAATAAATAACTAAACTAAGAACATACCTACTTATATCAGTCCCCTATCGACCAAATCGTACGTATTCTTTGTTTCATGTTTTATAATAAACTTCACCTACGTAACAACAGACTGATGAACGATATGGCCATGGCTGCTATGGTCATTAGGAGGTGACTAAAAAGGAGCTGGATGAGAGATCTCCTGAATTAAGATACTGATTCAAGGCCGTGAAGAGGTGCTGATGGGTACTGACATACTGATATATGTATATATGAAATAAGTATTTGGTTCCGTTAATAACTTATTTTATGAATATGAACATATGTCTCATACACATTATTTTTTTGTTATTTTTCCACCCTATGTATACTGGAAGTACAGGATTGTGCACAGAAATTATATACAGTATTGTATGAAATGTAATTAAATTATTTAAAAAAAAACAAAAAAAAAATAATCGTCAAAATCGGGGCAATATCAGCAAGGATACAGCGCATTGGACTAACCGGAAGTGGCAATTATATCATGGATTTTACAATTTTTTCGTTAACGGCCCTATCGATTTTGATGAAACTTGCCCAATGTTTTCTCCTTAAAGCTCTTTAACTTTTCATGTATTCAGTATATCAAGAAGAAAATGCAGGAGAAAGAGTTATAGCGAAAAGAAAATTTAATTTGCGCATATCTCAAAAAGTAAGTATTTTATGGTAAATTTTATATGAAATCATATGAAAGATGATTAAATTATCTAAAAGAAAAAAGGAATCATCGAAATCGGACCGGAATCAGCAAAGAACTTCAATACCTATATATGAACTACAAGACCCTAGATGGATAACCGAGCGCATCCCAAGGAGACGGAAGCCACCGAACCGCCTCCCACCAATCCGCTAATCTAATTCAACAATACGCTCTGTAATAATGTAATGTAAGAATACAAAAGTTTTTATTTTTATGTTATTTAACGGAAACAAAATGTTTCCATTGAAACTAAACCGAAACTTATATATTTTCGTAAAATATATTTTTAACTTGACAAACCTAAAATATATAGGTAGTGTACAGAATTGTACTAAAATTGTTTAAAGAACAATTTTATTGCATTTATGAGGAAGAAGAATTGAAGAAGTGCATTCTGCTTGGTTTATTTCAAGTATTGTTTATATGAACTCTTTAAAATTATGTAAAAAATATAATTATTACAGGACGGTAAGGGAAAGTTGTGTGATGCGCGCACCGCACCAGATGTTTTTTATAAATACGTATATATTTAATGTTTTTATTTATTTATTATCTAGCAGATCTCTTGGCTAGTTATAAAACTTTATTATTTTATACATCTTTGTATTTATAAAGGGACTTTGTCTGAGAATAAAGTTGTTTTTCTATTTATTTATATATAATTATATTAGACATGTATGATTTATTATATATTAATTTATAAGTATAAATTATTTCTTATTATTATGAAGCTTTCCCAAAAACTGTTTGCTTGTTTGCTTGAAGTTAATAATCATGATATTACTTAATTACTTTTAATAGCGTTTTGTGATAATATGAAATAAGCATGTTATGATTATTATTATTATGATTATGATACATAATGATGATTGTTATGGCCTTTTTGCTAATATATAATTAGCATACTGATATTGATATAATATAATGCCTATTGATATTAATACCTTGATAAGAAATAAGCCCGTGATTGCTATCAGAATCTAAGTCAGCATCCCATTAGGGATTTCTTTTTTAAACTTTCTTAGGAAGCCATGTATTTATTATTTCAATTTTTTTTATTAAATCAGTTTCCGATCTCACTGGATCAAAGACTCAAGATGTCGTGATAGGCTATAGATACTTATATAAATTGCTCCCAGTTTCCAATTACCGTTCAGCTCGTTCCAATTCCGTTTTTCCTTTTACTTCACTCCCGGAATTGCACAGCGCTTTGTTTGCATTTCATCATCAGCTATTACCCTCAAGGATTATTGGAGAAAACAAAAGAAATAATATCGATGTCAAATGGAGTTGGAATGGCCTCATAGAAATGTGAATGCCGATGAGCTGAGGAACGTGACGGAACACGTTTCCTAAAGGGCGCCGAAAACGAAAGTGTACCATAGAGGATGAGCCGGATTTCAAGATGGAATCTTCTCTATACCTTTTCCTTTTTTTTGGATTTTATTTTTAAGTTCACATCTTTCAGTGTTGACAACCAGTGAATTTGCAGGCTAAAAAATAAACATTGTGGCATGATAGAGAGTAATACCCAGCATCACCTCTTCCTGTCTTGATTATTGTAAATAGTTAGCAAAGGAGATCCCTCATCCAGCTCCTTTTCAGCCTTCTGCGAGTGTTGTCAGGCATGTTGGTTGTCGCCATGTCTTGTATGAGTGAGTTAGAATGTCCGTGTAAGTTATCGTGAAATCATTTGTAGTGCTTTCGTATGTGTTCGTTAACTGTTGGTATATTATGGTCTGTATGTAAGGCAATATTACTGATGTACCATTGGGCTTTGGATATAGTCCTCAAAGGTTTTTACCGAAAATTTTGAAGAATGCGTGTCGTTTTGGCTGGACGTATATCACTGAAGCGAAGGTCCGGATGGGCTTACGTTAGTAATTGTAAGTATTCGATTTCTGTCGAAGTTCTAAAGTTTCGATTTAGAACGTCGCCACGCGTCGTGGAAGAAATGGGTATAATAGTTTTAGTCTTTGGTTTAGCGTTTTTGTTTGTTCTTTATGTTTAGGTTCCATGTCATTCTTCCGTCCAATGCCAGGCCAAGGTATCGAATTTTATCTACCAGCGGAATCAGTACAATGTCGAGGAATATTGGAAGGCAGGTTTCTTGTCGAAGAATTAAAGTAATAGTTTGGGAAACAAATAAATAGGATTTAAAAAAAATAAATATGAGAAAAAAATTAATATGAGATATATTAGGAGAAAAATAAATTGGAACACAAAATAAATAGGAGGTAAAAAAATTTGCCTTTCAAATATTTTCAATAAATACAAATATCAACGGTAAAGTGCACATTCGTTGTAAGTGCAATTTTCATCAAACCTGTGTTAAATGCATATATTCTTGTGTAAAGTACGTTGGGTTCAAATGTTGTAAAAGCAGTTACCACATTTTGGCAAAGTTGCAAATAGTACATATGTGCACATCACCATCCATATTACTGTCAATGTATACAATAAATTAAATTGTTTACTTCGAAATATATACAAGAACTAAAAATACAATTTTCAAGTGTGTATAATAAATAAAGTTATTACTTTTAAGCATATGCAATGCCTGGAAATATAATACAAAGTAACTTTACAACGTCTGGCTATCAAATGGGAGGGTATTCTCTATTTTCTCTGGGTTGCACCGAGTTCACCATAGGATGGTGCATTATAAATCTAATGATTGATGTTGAGTAAAAATGGTAACTTGTTTGGAGATTCACATCCCCTTAACTATCTCCTGTCGCAACGTTTCCTATTTAGGAGAGTAACTTGTTTTGTTCAGTTTTCTCAAGACTGGAGAGGTTACTGATGTCAATAAAATAGCATAATGTATCCTGACTGATCTGTGCGAATTCCAAGATTGCTTGAAAGATACCCCGGACCAGTAGCGCATGACTGATGATCGGTCTCCTTGCGTAACGCCACCATCAGGAATCGGAATGTCCTTCTTCGACCTCGGCCTCACTGCCTTTCTTTCCTTTCCCCGACCACAATCGGGTAACGAGACACTCGAAATGTCTGTTTCGTCTTTTGTACGCACGTCAGCCTTTTCAACTTGCGTGTCTTCATGAGGCGTGGACTGTAATTTGTTTCCGTAAATTAGTCTCTTCTCCCTTATATAATCATTCGTTGAATTCCTTCTTTTACATATCTATGTTTGAGTCAGTAAGAGTGGTCGTATAATGTAGTTATTTTACGCCTAACTAACGTTTGTTCACTTACGATCCTAAGTGATCAAACTGACTTGTCACGTTGTATGAAGCCATATTGTATGAATGATTAAAGTCGCTATGACATAATGCTGGTGAAGGTATTGGTACCAAGGTCCAATTATCGTTTCTATACTATAGAAAAATGTCTGTAAATAGATAATTATTGTATGGAAGATGCATTAATGTGTTTATTAATCAATTAATTAATTTAATCCACCAAATATTTCCTCGTCCCAAAAGTAGAAATCCTTCAGATCTCCGAATATTTTTCCTTATTATTATAACTAAGTGGACGGGTTGAGCAATTGGCTGTCATCATTCCTTCGTAACTCACCGTTCTGTACAGATATGGCACCAACATGACGAAAAGATAGCTTTATATAACCGGGGTAAAAGACGAAGTGCCCTTATAAGGTGAGCTTTAGTTGCTTGGTAATGCCTCTTTGGAATTTCCTACTGTCTCATCCTCAAGGCGAACCAGATTGAAAAATACGTACAAACGAACGGGCCTGCAAACTAGAACTATAGTGCACTTGCCGGGAACAGCCTTCACTTCATTGACGATTTGAGTTTTGGGATTCATCTTATCATAGTGCTCTAGCAAATCTCAATCAATAAGTAATCAGAGGCTTAAAAATAGCGACTTTGAAACACGCATAAGTACTCTAACTGATAGTTTCCCGAAGTCTACTAAAAAAAAAAATCATGATTTATATTAGCTCTACAATTCTTTGAAAACATGTTCTAATTGTGTACTTTGAACCTATGAATCACAATTAGAAGGATTTGAGAACATAATCTATCTTTTAATTCTTGACAAAAAACTAGCCAAAAGGAAAATTTTAATAAAGCAAAATCCTTTAGTAACCATCAAAACCCTAGCATCGTGTACCTTATATCTCTTAGTTTATAATAAGTTTTTTTTTTTTTCTATTAAGATTGAAAATACAGACGTTTTGACTATTTTTAATAAAAATGCCCAATTTAGGCAAGAGTCATTTGATTACTACTACAAATAGATAATCAAAACTGTAAAGAAGCATTTCTTATAAAACATATCCCGTTTTTGGTTTAAAAGAAACATATATCACAATCTCTTGTAAAGAATATACACTATCTCATACTGGGCAACCATTTCCCAAAACAACTTATTTAGAAATTATTTGAAAATACTGTTTAAACACATTCTTTAAAACGTTTCACAAGACTATTAGTTATAGAGTTTAAAATATATATATATATATATATATATATATATATATATATATATATATATATATATATATATATATATATATTTTTAGTTTTCCGTAAAATTCATTTGAGCCGTCTTAAAATGAACACCCTATATTCAGCCTAAGCTGCCAATTATCAATTCTATTGGGAAGGAAAAAAGAATAAATCCAAAACAAATAAATAAAAATTACATAATAAACCAAATAAATTGAATGAATTGAAAGTCTACCTCAAGAGCGAATTTCTTCATCTCTTTATTATGCTTCTTATAGATGTCCTTCTCGCTGGGCGGCCAATCATCTCCTTGTATAAGTATATAAATATATATATATATATATTTACATATACATACACTTCCTATTTTACCAGTACAACACTAAAACTGGTGATCAAGCAATACCTTGGTATATATTCACTGGAAAGTTTGCCTTTCACATGTGAAAAGGGAAATTCCCTGGAATTTGCTTTGCTGTACCCAGGTAAAAGTTTATTCGTGTAACCTTTAACATTATTTACACATTTAGAAACAAAAAAATAATATAATAATCAATCTTAAAAATTAATGCTTGTATTCTGTGTCTATTACTAAGTGGTTTCGGGAATGTACACCAGGATGGTAAGCTTTATGCTATCAGAAATACCTAAAATTTTGTAAGGAATTTAATTAGCTTTCATTTTGTTAACAGTTAATATAGTCTTGGAGGCAATAGCAGAGTTAACCTTCGTTCCTTGCCATTTCAGCTTAACTTTGGTTCGTCAGGGCCTTTCAGATGTTGATGAGTATGTGGATTTCAAAATTCTTATTTTATTTTTATGTGAAGTCTACTTTTCGCTCTCATTGACTTGACTAAACCGGTTCTAGAAATAATTAAGATATAAGAAAATCCTCCTAAACAAATAGATTTGGGACTAGAAGTACAGTACCTTTAACATTTATTTAATTTGGTGAAGGCCATTAATTCAAGCACTATTATGACTTTTCTTAAAATATTCTTAATAATAAATGTTTTTTCCTACGTTCACAGTTGTTTATTTCCAATACTTAGTCGAGGCCATACAAAAAGGAAACAGGTTGCCGAAGTCGTGAGCCATGACGTACTAGCTCATCACCCGCGAAAATACGACGAGCTGGAAGTTAATGAGCTCACGCACTGACTTCATTAGGCGACTGGAATTAACTGGAAGTCGTTTTCTAGCGAATCGAAAGTCATTTTCAGAAAACGATTAGTATCGATGATATCAGTTACAATCGGCCATTATCGTGAATGTTTGCTGCCAGAAGTGACCTCGAAGTTGGCAAAGGGCTTTTCCGGTTTAGAGCTTTACCGACTTATCACTATGTGTAAGGGGTAAGATTACGAACTACGTTGCGATGTGGTGGTTGCTACTCCGGGCCATAAAGGGCTGCGTTCGATTCTCTGCGGGGTATAGTTAAGAGTTACCAATATAGTATATAGTTTCCAATCGTCTTTAGGGTAAGAGAGTAACTACATGATATTCGGCCTCGAAGTAAAAGAGGAAATAAATTTGGAATCGCTTAAAGCTAATCACCTACTACCGGTATGTGTTTAACTTAGCTTATATGGAATATATGGAATTAATTGATTTAATTTCCAGCATCGTTTACGTCGTTTGTAATATTATTTAACCCTTCAGTTATGTATGTATTAAGACATCCATGAAAAGATATTCTATAAATTTCCGTCAATTTATAAGAAAAAAATTCCTTTTAATCCATATATATTTTTAGGCCACGTAAATAGTTAATCAGGCTTAAGCGATGTCATGTTTCAACTCGAACGTTTAGCATTTCGTTTGTCTATTTGTTTATTCCGATCAAACGTGTCTATTGATTTATGGCCTAATTTATGGTTCTATAGTCTATTGATTCTAAAAGAATCCGAATGAATGCTCGTTCCGATTGCTTCACCTTGCAGAATCCGTGATTTTAGATGAGCACTTACCTTCACCCCACTACCATTCATGGTTCTCACAGAAGTTACACAAATTCTAATCGCCAATGAGCATAAACACTTTAGTATTAATAGTTGGGGTCGTTAATTTACTGCGCTGAAGGCAATCCCGGTCATCAAAGGTGGATAACTAAGAAAGTAGGTATTGGATAATGTCCCATTAATTTTGACGAAATAAAGGAAGAGAAGGCTTCAAGTACCTGCCGTGTCAAGGATAGCTTGATTCTTGCTAAATGTGGTGATTACTATTTGTTAATTAATAACTAAACAGAATCACAAATCATTATTTAACTATCGTCTCCATTAATGGCATTAGCAATTCAAAAGTTATTGAATTATAGTTTGTCAGGTGGAAAGGTTTAGTATAACAAGTGACTTTTATGGTTCATTCAATCCCTTTTCAAATCATAAAATATGAAATTTATATGACATTTTAATGTCTCATAATTATTCACTTCAATATAAAACGTATTTCATAAAACCAAGCCAGTATATGATACCATTTGCTATACTTTGGAATAAGGCCTCTGATGTAAATCTTTTTTGAAAAAGATATATATAGATTGATATATATATAATATCAATTTGCATAATTAGATACATATTCATTCATTATACCTAATTGTTCTTATGATATATCTGTAGTAATTAATGTATCTAATCTTAACAGTATTTAAATAAACTTATGTCATTGTTGTAGGTTTTAAAATGATATATAGGATGTCCCAGGAGGAAATTTAACTAATTAAGGAAGGGACAATCTATACAAAATATAATTCAGTGCCGCCAACCGCTCCTTCTTATCTCAATCCGTTCTCCACATATGATTTTTTTAAATAAAATTCTACGTTGTTAGAATAAATGAGCGAATTTTCAAATACATTATTTGTAGCCCATTGAATGGTGATAACACCATTTGTATCCTGATGGTTCGACCGCATATTTTCCATCAATATCTAGAGATGTACCAGTAGCGATGGGATGATAAGGAAAGAGTTGCCCGGGCAGGTCTGTGTCCTAGCAAGGTTACTTTCTCCCCAACTTGGCCTACTTCGCTGAGCACCGTCTGTCTGTCTTGGGACATCCCATAAATTTGAAGTGTAATTACAAAAAGGACAGCGACGGAATATTTTAAACTGGCTCCATCTTCCCTTGAGATACTTCAAAAGAAAGTTCTATTCCAAGTTTAAATATCTAATCTTTCTTGCGGCATCGACATCTACAAATATTAAAAATAAAACTGACAAAAAGATGTTTATTCTATGAAAACCGCGTTTTTTCATTCGTAGACCCAATGAAAGTACAACATTTTACTTGTGTACGAGTTTTTTTCCATATATTTCTGACCACATATAATTATTACCGCTCATCTTTTGCCTTCTTTGTAATTCAAACTTTTCTACTATCTTAATCCTCGAATTAAAACATATTAAATGCTATTGATAACCAAAAAAGGATGAAAGAAAAATTTTCTAATTGATTCAAAGTTGATAAAGGATATTATACTGATAATTACGGAAAGAAGAAATATTGAATGAATAAGCAGCAAAGAATAATTAACTTAGAAAAATAAAGTAATTTAGATAGAAAATCAAATACTTTTTTTTAATGTAAAGATTTGATATATTTTTCTAATTTATCCATGCGAATTTTATAAATAATTTTTCAAGACTAAATTGTATTTATTTATTTTTTATAGTGGACAAGGAGGAACGGGGACTTGTATAACATATGATGCTGTCAACCAAGCTTATATTGAAGCTAGAAAAAGAATTCGTGAGTATTTATTATGCGCAATTTGGCAATAAATAAATACTACTTGCAGATATTGTATTCTAGTTTCATTATTTTACTTTTAAGAAAATAATTATCTAAATTAATGGGTCTGTATAATCAATTCAAGAATATATAGAAAACTATTTCCACATTTAGTTTATTGAAAGATGACGGCGTCTAAAATATCAAAAGCACTACGTTTTTGTTTTTTTTCATTTTGTATCCTTTTTTATTTTATTTTTAAATTAGGGTCTAATTAATTATATTTGTCAATTAAAAGATTTATAATATTTTAAATAATCATCTACTTTGAAATCTTTTGTTTTTTAAACTTGTGATATTAACTTTTTTTTTTTTTATGTTTATTGTTTATAAAAATCAACCTTCATTAGACCTTCAATAGAATTAAAGGGAAAATATCTAGGTGGTCGAAATCCTGAGACAGAATCCTGCCTCAATTACATGCTTAAACAGTTTGAAGTCCCTAATAAATAATAAACAATAATAAAATAAATTAAAAATGTTTATATCATATGTTGAACTACAGGTGTTGAAACTAAATAAATAAAAGATTTCAAAGTAGGTGATCATTTAAAATATTATAAACATTTTAATTGATAAACATAATTAGATCCTAATTAAAAAAAGATCGTTGTGCATTTGATATGTTAAATGTCATTGCCTTTCAATAAACTAAATAGTAGAGGTATCAATGAATTTATTTATGACCATTCAAAGACCATATTATAAGTTGTTGTAATAATCTTATGATTTATAATAACAAATATATAAATGAATGAAAGGGAAACTGTTTTTGAATTCTGATGATAATGTTTTTCAAGACAAACACCACCACCATTTATTTTCTAAATGTTATCTTACTTCCTAGTACTGGTCTCATCGTGACTCTTCCTGTATGAGTTAGGAAGATATTATTAGAAACGATTTTCCTAAGATTTTGTCGTTGCCTCGTTGAATCGGCGTGACAGGTGATGTGAAAGCAGCGGAGCTCCTCAGGCACAAAGCCCCTTCGTGACTCCAGGGCAGGTTGCACAATAATTCTAGTCCACGCTTAATGAAGCTGTCTGTCGAGAATTTATTTCTATTTTACCTGCGTTACAGGATGTTGTGATATCAGTCAAATGAAATAAAGAAAAAAAAAAAAAGTAATTTCTTCCTGTTCGTTATTCAGAATTATTTGTGGTTTTTAAATTGAATATATTGTTCGTTATCGAACGAAATATGTGTGTTAGTCGTTGGTTGCATAAAATTCAATGTTATAATACAATTTTTACTATCCTACGACTACTAGGTAAGTAAAGCATTGTAATCCGGCAGTTTTCAAGGGATCTATGCGTTTCCACCAAACACAAAGCATCAGTTTTTTCCCAAACCGATCTTGGTGAACCTCCGGTTGTGCAGCTTCACTTGGCCGTACCCACTGCTTATGTTTGCTAGGTTTTTTTTTAAAATATCCACATTTCGTCACTTGTGATAATTTTTTTCCAGAACCTGCCATCTTTCGGATTTTGAAGCAACATTTTGCACATATCTACTCGCTGCTGCTCCTGGGTTGTGTTCATGCACAAGTACTTTTGTAACAACCTAATATTTGGAAAATGGATTGAAAGTGAGATACCGTAAATTAATCCTCTACTCATAAAACAATGCATTTCACGCTTCACCATCCACAATCACTAATCCCACCAAGTGTGATATCAAAGAATCCGAGAAACTAATATATATATTTCTGAGTTATAAATATAAAAAAAATATCTCTCCTTACAGACTACATTCAAAGAGGAAATAACTGCACTTTTAGTGGCTTCTTTTGTACTTTCAGTCCTTTTCCCACAAATGTCCTTTAACCGTTATAAATTTAAGCTCATTCGTATTTTGGTCCCTACCAGGTTCTCATGTTTGTATGCATTGTCGATTGAATCAATTATGTTAGAAATAATTATGATGAAATATATATTAAAACATATCAAACGACAGCGCGTAATGTCCTAAAAATCCTAATTTTTCAGTTGTGGCTATTTTAATTATTTTCATTCGAATGCTCGAATTAAAGCTTGCTGGTGGATTTTAGTAACGCAATTATTAGTAGTAAGCATAAAAGTATAATAAAAGCCTACTTAAGTAATTACTTGTTAAATCGGTCTTACAATCTTGACACACTTTAACCTTTAAAAAAAAAAAAAATGTTTAATATTAACCTTTGAAACTAATGCCGGGCGTGGTCGTTACGGCTAATACTGCCATTTAGCGAAACGTTTCTTCTGACAGCAGTTTCGCCTTCAAAAAGGCCTTGGTGCCTATACTTAGGGTTCGAAATATCTTCTCAACTTAATGTCCGCTTCAAGTACGCCATATGTCTAGAAAATTACAGTAAATTACTGAAATCTTTTTTTCTCAGAGTTCGACTCTCATTGCCCGTTCATCGAGGAAGTAGAACTCGATTAACTGTAATTTATTCAGACTCGGCGAAGTTTCAACCAATTTATCACATAGAGTTTTGAAATTTCACATTAAAGAAGTAAACAATTAATTGTAATAAGTTGAAATATTTAACTACAATTTATTATTTGTAAATTTTATTCGGGTATTTCGGGCAATACCGGTGGTTATTTTCGCCCAGTACTAGAAATAATTGAGACTTTACCCAAAAGAAGAGCCCATAACCAAATATTAAAAACTATTTTAATTTTATATACGGAAAAAATTTATCATTAAAATATATACGTATAATATCAGTACAATATGTACATGCATTTTGAATAATGACAAAATATTCAAATATTTTTGCTTGTGAATATGAAACAGAAACAGGTTTGAACTGCATCCAACAAAATTTTTCTCAAAACAGTTATTTTTGCTGTGTTCTTTCGGAGATCGCTTCAAATATCATCATAGACTTTTCATTGGGATTATATATTTTTGATTAGGATTATATATAAATCCTTTATAAGTATATATACCCTATAGAGAAAAGTCTATTGAAAAGATCTCCGAAAGAATACAGCAAAAATCACTGTTTGAGAACATTTTTGATGCAGTTCAAAAGTGTTTTGGTTTTATATTCACAAGTAAAAATATTTGAATATTTTATGTCTTAATTCAAAATGCATATAAATATTGTACTGACAATATATGTATATATTTATATATTAGGCGTACATATTTATATATATATATATATATATATATATAAAATAATTAAGGCATTGAACTATTATATTCCTTTTCGCGGGCATTAGTTATAGTACGTCCCTGGCAGAAAATTTTAATTTCTGACCTATCAGCCGTGGATTTCTTTTGAAATCGCAAGATTCTCTGGGTCATCCTTGCCTGACCCCTGCATTGAGTTTCGGGTAAAACCTGGCGGTTGACTGTAGTTGCTACCATCAACAGATTTACTTATGTACCTCCTTCTGATATTACATGTTGAGATCACCTTACGGGGATCTATAATATAAATAAGTGTCACTACATACAGTAAATATTATTTAAAATTGGCTCTATTGCCTCCTCTTAATTTTCTATACGATTTAAAAAAAATATTATACATTCTTGAAATATGTTTAGTTAAACTGAAAATAGTCAAACAATTCATAAAACAGAAATAATTAATTTTCACTCCCAAAGTTCTTGAAATATAATAAAATAATAATCATGAATATATTTACTTATTAGATAATCTTGTAGATAATACTCCAAATAATATTATAAGGTGAAGTGTATAAAAAAACCCAAAACGATTTTAAAATTAAAAAAAATTTCTTCCGTGGAATGATTCTACTACCGTTTACTGATGTAATTAAATTTATAATAAATTTCGTTGGGACCCGTTTTACTAGTTTTAATGAGCTTAGTCTCAAATAAATAATAATAAATTAAATTAACAATTTAAATGATACTAATTTCTTTTATATGTTCAGCGTAAAAACAAAAGCATTAACGGCGCTCAATTTTTATTAAGGTTCAACGCGGATATTTTATTTTTGGTTAGTTTTCATATTTACTGAATCGGTAATTATAAGTAATAAAAATCACAATTTTCGTGTTAACGATATAAATAGAATTAACTAAGATTCAGTATGTTTTATTGAGTGGTACTAATTAATGATGTTATTAATGGTGAATATGATTGTCCATAATGAAACAAAATATTT
The DNA here is from genome assembly GCA_948150685.1 of Rhaphigaster nebulosa. Taxonomy (NCBI): domain Eukaryota; kingdom Metazoa; phylum Arthropoda; class Insecta; order Hemiptera; family Pentatomidae; genus Rhaphigaster; species Rhaphigaster nebulosa. The sequence continues at coordinate 74,480,348 of OX411311.1, read as the reverse complement.
AAAAATTCGCATATTTATTTGTATTCGGAAATTTATCTTCACACTGATAAAATGTTTCTAGATAAAATAATTTACTCAGTCACATTATTTCTACGCTCTTCCATTTATTGATGCCTTGGTTGGAATAAAATCAAAACTCTGAATTTTGATTTACAGATCTCTGCTCGATAACCTGAAAACCTGAATCAGGTAAAACAAAATAAAACAATTATCATTGCTTAGTTGAATTCAGCACGGAAAAGAAAAAAAGATCTTGTATAGGTTTTAATTTAGAAATTAATTAATGGCCGTAGTTGTACTTGATCGATCCGCCTTGTCTATAATTAATTAATTCTAATGTTTGATCGTTGTATTGTAATATGATATAGACATGTAGCCAATACATAACTATAAGTTTACTTGAAAGAAAAAAAAAATACGTACATAAATTTAAATTGAGTGTTTATAATCAATGGAATCTCTGCCGCATTTATGAATGATCATTTAATTAAGTCATTCCTTTAATAATGGGTTCAAGTTTTTATATTTAAACATTTTGTAGAATCTACCTGCCAGCCACATGCTCATTAATATACTTTCATAAGAGCCGGTTTGTCCGCTATAAAAGGAACGGACGTAAGATTTATGTATGCAAACGCTGTTGATCACTTAAATTGTAATGCATTAATTTATTCATAAATCGATTCTTTGCTTAAATGGTCTCTTTAATATTTTTCTCGATTACAGTGTGTTACGTATTTCGTTTCCTTAAAACTCACTATTACTAGCGTTTATGAAATCAACTCATGAATTTCATAACTGAGCACTGAAAAAACAAAACACATTATATAATTATTACATATTTTTATAAGACATAGCATGCACATTTTAATTGGTATACTAAAGGTAGACTTTTACTGTTACTGCCCACCGTAGCGGCTGGCAGAGACTGCTGGCAGTTTAATACTGCATGAAGGGAATAGAACTGGGTATATTTCGGGTACTGCTCGGCAGTCCAATTATGACGTCATCCATACTGCCACGTCGTAGTCGAGGAGTCTGATGATCAGCAGTAAGACAGTTCTAGGTTATGTTATCATCTCTAAGGAGAGTTTTTATTACAACACTCACGTTCCGACGGTGTCTAAGTTATATTTATTTTTGTTTTCGTCATGTGAGACGAAATTAAATGTTATATTTTTTTAATTAATTTTATTATATATAAATTATAAATACAATATAAAATATATAATATAAAAAAGAAAATGAAATATTGTTAAACATTTTAGCAAGACTATGGCCAATCAATTTTGTAGGATTGAAGTATGCATTATATTTTGAGATGATATACGAATTAAAATAGTTTTATTTAAAAAAATATCTGATGTGGACAGCACATGTCTTCCTTGAACTATAAATCAGTGACTCAAAAAGTGATCCTGAATTTGGTTACTTGTTTACGAAAATTGCAGTATCTCAAAAACGACACTCAGCGTCTCGACATCGAATTGGCACATATTCATGTCTGGAAGTCTCATTCCGTTATTATATGTCGTTTTCTTTCAGTAGGTAATTAGTTTCCAAGAGATTTCTTCGTGTTCCGTGACAACATTAAAACTGTTAATATCACTGGATAAAGCATTGGAAATCGACAGTTTCGACACATATAAGCGGAAAAACCCACTTATATCTAATTCTCCAGCTGCAGACTTGTTCATCTCACAAATGGGAAGGAAAATTTAAGTTTATTATGATCTTCAAGTAAAGTACCCTTTTCGGCTCACCAATTTTAACAAAAATCTAGTAAATACATTCATATTGATATAAAAGTCCTATTTACCAAATTTGAGATGTTTTACATTATATCTTAATATAATTTTTGATGAAAGTCTAATATGACCTTCAGGTAAAGTACCATTTCCGTTCTGCTAATGTTAACCAAAATTTATTATGCTATTTATATTAATATGTAAGTCTTATATACCTAATTTGAGAAGTTTTGCATTATATTTTAATATAATTTTTTATGAAAATCAATAATGACCTTCAATTAAAGTAACACTTCTGGTAATCATGTTGTTACCAAAAAGGGAGATTCACAACTCGATTTTACAGCAATCCTAACTACAAAATTTTAAATTTCTACGTCTAACCGTTTTTGAGTTATGCGAGATGCATACGTATGAATGTACGTACAGACGTCACGATGAAACTAGTCAAAATGGATTCAGGGATGGTCTGAAAACTGGAAAAAAATTTGAAAACTGAAAATTTTCGCAATTACAATACTTCCTTTACTTCGTACAAGGAAGTAAAAAGGAATTCAAATATAAATCCAATTAGCACTAAATAAATTGAATAATGGAAGAAATTTCCATCTTAAATAAATACTCAAATTCAAACACTGAAAGATCAAAATGTCTTTTTCAATTAAAGTATATATGCGTATGTGGTTATACTAATCACATAATAATAAAACATTCTGTTGTGATGCCATTACAAATATATTATATTTATTACTGAAATGTACATGATAAACGCATTGCAGCCATTAATGTCCATAGCAAATAAAAATAAAATCCATAGCAAATAATGTCCAAATAAAAAAAAAAAGAGAGAGAGATACACCTTCAATTCTTCTATTTTCTATTCAAAATACTGCAAGAAGCCATCACTCTGTAGAAGCTGGACAATTAATATTAGACCAGTCAATAAAGATCAATATCCACCATTTTTTGCAATTCATTAGAGGAAAGCTGGATTTTACATATCTGATAGATATGATAGATATAGACCCTTATCAAGGATAAATTTGTGTTTTATCAAAAGTCCCTCCCTACTTATCCCGCTTGAGGGTTTTTCCCCATCCCTCCAAAGTTCGATAATACAGGTCTTCACGAGTGATAAATCGCAAGTCGGGAAATAGTTGTCACAGAGAGTTAAACTTTTTTTTGGATTTTTTCTGATAAATTATTCTATTAATTTTATTTGAAAGTGTTTTAAATTAAAATTATATTTAAGGAGCTATTAAAATGCAAACTTGCAAAGTTTGTTTTGTTTTTTAAGAAGACAAATTTTTTTTCTTTGTGTGTTGTTTTAAATTGTAAAACTTGTAGAGCGCATTTTAAGCTTTGAAATGGTATGTCTGGTTTATATGTGAAATGAAACAGTAACGGTCTATTAATCAATTCCCTTCAATGTAGCAGATTGTAATATTTGAATTTAAAAATGGAGCCTACATTTGAAAATAAAATAGAAATCAAAATTAAAAAAATAGAACGTTGTTTGTTACTAATCCTAATGGCTAGGGTTAGAATTTTTATATGGTAAAAGATCAAAAATGGTTATAATTTCAGGAATATTTAAAAATATGTGTAAAAAATGTGAAATATGTAAAAACATAAGTATTAAAAAAAATAGAAATGCACTAACAATATATTATATACATTTACTTTATAACATGTAAAATTGATTTTTAAAAACATATTAGGATCACCTCTATCAGCAGTTAAGTTTCAGTCAGGGTATATTTCTTTAAAAATATTTACGCGACTGAGAGCCTTCAAAAATATCTTTTTTATACCAGATGGTCAAAATTGAGAAGTAAGTCCTTAGTGTTTCAGCCGTGTATATGCCATTAATTTATGTGCCATGGAAGTCATATGCACTAGTTTAGAATTAAAATCCTTCAAAGCTTTTTCGCCTTTGAACCAGTAAAACATTGAAATGACAAATCATTAGGGGCCAAAGGTAGTTGTCAACGAAGCGAGCGACCTTTTCATGATGGCATTTTTCTAAAACTCCACTATTCTAGGAAGGTAGTTATGATTCTAAAGGAGCCTCAATACTCAACTTCCCAACTATCATGTTAGCGATGTATCGTCCTTCGACATTCGTCGTTTCATCGATTGAAATCCAAAATTCCCGTAGAAAATTTCTCGACGGATTTCTGGTTAATTTTCTGCATAAATTAAGCTTAGATATTTTTTCTCAATGTACTTTCATAAGGCATAACTTTGGCGCAGTATTTCTCAAGTGAGGATTATATATTTCTTGAAAAATATCTATATATCCGATACATTTCCAACACTTCTAGCAGAAAGGGGAAACTCGCCGGAATGGAGATTCACACACGTTTGTCGGAAGTGGATTGAGATCATTTAAATTCCTATAATAATTATTTGGCTAACTTTCCTCCTCCGCTACCTCCTCCAATTGATATAAGATTAAGTCTTTACCTCCTAAATCTCCAGAATATTTATAATAATAAGTAATTTAAGGCCAAATATGCAAAAAAAAACAACAAATATTTATCTAGCCTAAATGTCCAAAATATTTATGTAAATATGTAATATAGGGTGAAAAAAGTAAAATATTTAACATTAAAAGTGTTCTATTTTAGTTCAAATTGCTTAAAACGGATTTAGATCGAGGAGAATCTTAAAAAAAATTCTTTAGTGAAAATATGTAAATCATAAAAATACTAATGACTATAACAGTTGTAAAGTAGATAAAGCACTTGTGTTTTCAAAAATCCTTGTGTTATTAAATTAAATTATCGTTATTATTCTGAACAATTTTAAGGATATGAAGTAGCTATTAGCTCTTGACTGAATATTTCGTCCTGAATTAAGAAGCTAATGTTCCTTGATGGATAAAGCTCCGAGAAAGATGAGTCCTTGGCAAGGAATTGGCAATCCTCGCATACCTGTTCATACCAAGTCTGCAAGGACATCTTCCATGTCCTGCTCATCGATGGTGCCTCCCACTAACCCTAAAAACCAAGAGATAACCCTTGACCGATTAATTTCGAAACTATTAGCGGTCTAGGACGGCCGATTACATACGGCTGGGATTTCGTGTTTTCCAGATTACCATTGGTGGAAGCGGTTTCTCAACGGTAATGTCGGTTTTGCGGTGAGTCAACTGTGTTAAGGTTCTCTAACATGATCGCATCCTGTGAAATATTGTGACAGCTTGTTATAGAGCTCAAGATGTCTTCGTCTCCTATAAGGATTAAGGCCTTAACAACGTTGTAATTATACGTTGTCATCACTATTACATTTCATTGTATTACATTTTTACATACTACATCATTCTGTAATTGGCAGTTTTACAATTTTTTTTTTTTTTAATGCCAATATTACGTTGTAACTCTAATATACGTAAAAATTTATCCGGAAACTAAATACAACCGGACCTGCTTTTAGCCGGTATCCATTGGAACTATTAAAGCGGTTGAACACATACACTTGAGTGTCAGTAGTTGATAATTTAAGAAAAATCTCTGCAAATCCTTACTCAATGGTTTATTATTTACAAATGGACATATATCGAGCGAAGTTTTTTTTTTTTATTTTTATGCTTTGGTTTGATTTTGAGAAGAGGGATTAAAAAAAAAAAAAAAAATGTTTGATCGATTATAAGGTTCATTATTGTAAATAAAACAAACAAAATACTTTTAAAAACATGTTTACAAATTTCAGCATGCTGTACGTTTGCCAATTATGGTCCAATGTCGATGATTTTTTTTTTAGGATATTTAATGACCTTTTATATGACCATAACATAATCAATATGAAATGAATAATTGAGTAATATGGAAATAAAGTTTTATTTCTTTCATAACCTTTGCACTGTGTTTTCTCGGTGGTATCCTATATGCGAGAAGTAAAAGGGATTTAAGGAGAAAATTTTAGGAAAATCATTTTTACACTACAGTCTATAGAAAAAAACGTTTTTTTTATTATTGTGCACAGCGTGTTCTATTTGGTACACAGGCATCGAAGACGGAAATTCTACAAATCAAAAAAAGAAGCAACAAAATTGGACCTCCCCAATGGCTTAACTGGATTTTTTGTCCTAGGTGCTAATAACGGCAAAGTTGGTGCTCCCTTCACGTAGACCTAGTCCATCCGTATTTAGGTAAAGGAGCGTGACAAGTTGACAAACATAAAAACCACAGATTAAGGAGTACAACAGATTATTGTATTAGGCTGATCCAAAATCTAAATTTTCTGGAATATATTAGAAACATTCTTTTTAAGTATATTCTACAGATTAAAGAGTATAATAGAAAGCCGATTGTTTGCTCTCACTACTAAAATGGAACAAAGTGATTAGTTAGGTCCATACTAAAGCGATACTAAAAATAAAAGCTCTCATGGAGTAGTTTGGAAACAGTGTTAGAGGAGGGACGAAGAGGAAAAGTATTAGTGTAAGTAAGAGGGAAGCGACAGTGCAGCACCAATCTTCAGTTTACTCTGGTTTGAATCTACTATTACAAAGGGGCTCATATGTGATAAAAACATCAGGTCATTAGATTCCCTTTTCCGCCGTATTCCTTTTTTATTGTTTCTTTGAGTTTCATTCATCTTTCATCTTTTCCTATACTATATATTTTATTTCAGTAAACGTGCTTAAAAACGGAATTTTTAATCTTCCTTTTGATGTTTCCTTTTTTTTGGGGGGCCCTCCGAGGGTGACGCCAGGGTGCCCAGTCTATTCCAGTTGCGCCATTGGCTCTCCAGTTCAAAAAATAATCTTGGCACAATCAGACGCGCAGACCATTGGCTGAAATGTTTTTTTTTTTTGGACTTAGGAGGCTCTGAAACGCCTAGATTCGTTGAAAACTGCATATCGAAAATTTTACCCGATTACATAATCTTCATTACCTAGCGGTTATGGAAAGTAAAACATATATATGTATATAAACTTTGCTTATTTTTTTTATTTTTATTTTTTATTTTTTTATGAAAACCGGACAAAATATCTGGACTTTCGATCCTCCACTATTTTATTTTGAGATGACGGATAGGAGGTTTATATTGCTTAAAACCTTCTTAGGGCTCTATATAATAACCGGTAAAAGTTTCGTCGAAATCAGTCAGCCGTTTTCTCCTGAGCATTAGCAAAAAAAAAAAAAATGGCATAACAGACAGACAGGATTTTAGAAGTACTTATAATTTTATTTATATGATTTGAACATATCTTTTGCACAAAATAACTGTTGACAGTGCGGGTTATGCTATTTCTGGTTTCTAGAGAACATTGTCATGATTCATAATAATTCATACAGTATTGATTGAAGTTATGGTAATTTACTTTTCAATATTCTTCAGATTTTTTTTTTGTTTTTTGTTTTGCAAGATACTTTATCTGATGATTCCAAGGATTGACGAATTACACTCCTTCAGACAAACATTTCAGACTCAAAGTGGTTCATGACAGCTGGCACCCTCCTTGCATTACTAGCATCTTCTGGTCCTTGGAGGAAGGCACTAGTCATCGTGTGTGTGCTGGATCAGTCAAACTAGCGTCATCATTATTATCCTTACCTAATTCACGTTTAGGTTAAACTGTGGCCTCTATACGAACTGATACACTACTTTCTAAAAATGACAAACAAAACGATTAGCCATGAACTGGCGTATCTGAAGTAGGAATATACTCGTAAAAAAAATGCTTTTATGGAATATGCACAACATCAACTTTTTATTTTATTTATTTTTTGTTTTATATTATATTTTCAACTGCGCTGCACCGCATCTAGCAAATTTGATGTGTTTTTTTTTTTACCTCCTTGATCTGTCTGATAGTATGTCTTGAATTTTGTCTTTGAATTTCTATTTGTGCCTTGAATTTGTAGTATGGATGAGCCAGGAGGTCTCAAGCTATTGTCTTTTTAACCTCGATCCAGGTAGACCGGGTAACAAAGAGGAGGGCAGCGATTGAACTTATAGATTGGGGTGAGTTTGATTTGAAGAGTATAATTAAATGTGGTGTATTTGTCGTGGATGCAAGATTTTATTGTTGTAATGTCCATTGTGTATATTGTGATTCAATATAATGGGCATGGGGCATTTACAATTTTTCTAAGAATTTGGGACTGTGTTGTTTGTATCTTGTGTGTGTGTGGAGGAGTTGTGCTGAATCCCAAAGTTCTGCTCTGTATACCCGAATGGCAGTATGTCTTAATACTTTATTGCAGATTAGTCGTTTGTTTCCTAAGTTTTGTGAGGATCTATAGTCCAGTAGATGTGAGTTGTTTGCATCAGCTTGTCAGTTCTTGCCTTTTCAATTTTGCATGTGTGTTCCATGTGAGTCTTTTGTCCATAGTCCAAGATATCATACATACTTTTTCGGTTGTTAATAGGCACGGAGTTATTGTCCATTGTTATTGCAGTGCATACACCTTTCCGTAGAGAGAAGCTAACGTGGCTCGATTTTGTGGCGTTGATTTTAATTTTCCAATAGATAATAGATAAGGGCAATAGATACTCTGAACGGATTTATTTGCGATCAAAAAATGGCAATCAACTTAGTTTGATATACCAAATCGCATACATTTTGATGAAATTACAATATGGAATTAATAGCCATATTTTGGTTTATTAAGGCAGATAAAAATACAACAATATCTATCCAATGATATACAATATTTACGAGTATTGTCCCCCTTACTATGGATACAGGCGGGATGATCGGTACGACAAAAAACTGCTTGTCTATTAATGCGTAGTTTGCACAGACAACTTAGATGATAAATTCGAGTGTTTTAATGTAGCCTTTCAGGTATCAGAAGAAAATGACAGTTCAATTAAAGAGCTAAGCGGAAGAAAATGTTAAGTTAAAAAAATTTAAATCTGAAAAACATTAAATGTAATGATATTTTATTGCTCTTTTTAACTTGATTACTCAAGGAAGCTCATTCAGGTATTTTATTCTTGTCCTACCTAAAATATCTGAATTACATTCCTTTAGTGATCCAGTCAAAAATAGCAATAAAAATTCATTAATTAATTTTTTCTCAGATTCAAATTTATGTTGTATAACAGATTGACTGTTCAGATTGACTGGAAATCCAGTACAGGAACCCACTTAATAAGTCTGACATCTCTGTTCTGGCTGAGAGAAATGTGGATCTTAAAAACAATAAATAAATGAAAATAAAATTACAAAATATGTATTATTTAAAATAAACAATGACATAATATTTGATATTTTGAATATTGTTTTTACCATTTCTGGGAACTTTTAATTTTTAGTTGTTTTTTTAAATTGTTCTATTAAGTTACGGATGTGATGGTACTTATGTAATATGTGCTTCTGCAAGTTCTTTTTCTTACTGACGCATCTTATAATTGTTGATGGTTTATACTCATCATGTCTACTTTTAACTGGTTAATGATATTTAAGTAAATTGCGATCCTTCGATTAAAGTTCAGGGTAGGTATATGCTGATTTTGAATCTAACGTTCCTTAATTTTAAGTTGGAAGTAGCCAACATATAAAGCTGTGATAGTTAAGACGTGTGGAGAAAATAAGACCAAAGTTACTAACCTAAACAGTTGCTGTTTGTTTTGTCTGAAAGCAGAAAGGGAGACCTTATCCGAGGTTAGAGCTTTATTTAAGGTGTTGGAAGTTTGTCAATGAAAACTGTTTGCAACATACTAAGCCAAATAAGACAAGTTACTAAACGAGGCATAGGTCCAGATACTGTAACTTTTATAAATAAATATTTAGACTATCTATAAACTTTTAAATACTGTTTGAAATTATTATTCTTAACCGATCGCTAACATATTTTTTAGTATTTATGATATCGAAATACTAACTAGATTTTTTTTCTATTTTAGATGTGTCACCACCGAAAGGAGTGTACAAGACAGGTGACGTGGCGGCTGTCGGAGAGCTCCTTTTGGACATATCCATCCAGTTAGCTAAAAAGTAAGTAATATAATACGAATATATATATACATATATACATATATACATATATATATATATATATATATATATATATATATATATATATATATATATATATATATATATATATGGGGTCGGGGTGGCCGAGCTACACGGGTTAACGTGCTTGCAAAAATGCAACTACTCACAAACCCAAAGGTTGTGAGTTCGAATCCCGGTACTGTCATTACTTTAATTTAATTAATTAATAATTCAAGCAATTTATCACCCCTCTCTCCCCAAGGTATGTGAAGCCCGTCAGTCTACTGGAGGCAACTCACATCGGGTCGGGAGTAGGAGTGATGACCCTACCTTGTGTACCTTAATTGCGAATCGCGGTGTGGTTTTTCAGGACGTAAAATAGCCTGGTCCATTGATGGTTTGCTTCGAGGAAAGAAATATAGGTCCTCGTACGCCTGCTGACTCTGAACAGCCATAATCCGTGAATCTTGACCGGTTTATCACTGTCCTTGAACCCGAGTGAGTCGGTGGGAAGGACACTGCCGAATTGGCACCAAAGGGACTGGTCATGGAGCTACGGATAGCCTGCCGCTGCACCATGATTCCTAGCAACGTGAGGTTGGGTGACCCCCTCTAGGCTGTCTGTTCTCTCGCAAGCAATACATGACTGAATGAATGAATACTACATCGCGCGGCCAAAGATCTTCATGGTCTATAGTGCCAACCGAAAAAAAAAATATATATATATATATATATATCAGGGATTATTATACTTGGTGATTATTGAACAGGATTAACAAAAGGTGTGTTTCGTGGGTTCGTTTGCTTTTCGGTGCAAATGACTCAAATTGTAATGGATCATGAATTGTATTATTTTTAACGTAATGTAAGAAACGTTCATCAAAGACACACCAATCTTGAGAACTCTATCCCGACTTTTTTAGCAAAATGACAATATGTTCTTATGCTTAAGTATGATTATCTCAGTTAATACTTAATAATTAACTTAAGACTTTGTGCATGAGTTAATTATGTAGCTATTTAAAATAGTTACTACATTTACTATGGAGGTAGTTTTGATAAATAGCTTTCTTTTGGAGGAAAATGAAATTTTGTCTGAGAAAAATCTGATTTATTACGGTTTTTGTGGTTAGAGCCATTCCGAATCGATATTTTTACAGATGTAACAATATGTTCTCTTTGGAATGTCATTTTCTTTAAGCATCCGTAATAAAGCATACCCCATTCCATTGAAAATTCCAGAATTGTTTGCGCTTGAGAAGTACTAGAGAATGTTAGAGGATGAAGTACTAGAGATTGAATAACTCAAAGGAAACTTCAGGCGACACTGTTGTGCCCCGCCAAGTTTCACTCCTAAATTACAAAAATTGCGGATTTTAAGGGGGGGTGTCAATCAAGTCTTGAACACCCTGTATATGTAGTTCTTTTAATCTATTGCTCAGCCAAATGTTATTTTCACCAAATGATGACGTTTGCACTTCCTGCATTCAGATTCACACGGTTAAGATAAATTATTTGGAATTCATACTAAATATTTATTGAAATAAATTTTAAAATTAACTTGATTGTAAATTATACTCCAAAAACTGTGTTAATACTATATAATTATAACTTTAGGTTATTTTCAGTCAACATTACGATATCAAACCTCAACCAACGCTCTTGTTCTTAAATTAGATTTAGACATGATAAACTTATTAAAACGTGTCATATTAATAGGTTTTTTTTTACTTTTCTTATCACATATGTAAGAAAGATATTATAATTCGATCAAATTTTCGATGTACAGTTTTCAGCGGATCTATGCGTTTTAGAACCCCCAGAGTTAAAAAAAATCAAAGAATTTTCAACCATTGGTCTGTGCCACACATCATTATCAAGAAGAAAGAGTTTACCGATTTTGTGGTTTTTTTTTTTCGTTTTGCCGTGTTTTGGCTCCTGATGTTTGTGTGATCTTGTTCTGATTCTTTATGTACAAGATCGAGCACCCTGTGTGTAATAGCCTAAAAATATGTTTTTCTATAGAATGTAGCTTTATAACGATATCGAAGAAACCGAATGTTTTCTTCTTTAAGACCTTTTCATACATAGAAAAAGATAAGTCTATAGAAAAAGACCCCCAAAAAAAGTTATGACGAAAAGTAAATTTTATTTGCGCATAATTTAAAGATTATACATTTCTTAGTAAATTATTTTAATAATAATTTGGCCGTTTTTTTTTTTTTTGCCGTTTATCCCACTTTGCTCTGCTGTGGATTGCCTATTACAATCTAATGTCCATATCATTCTATAAAAGTAGATAGAAACTGTATATATTAAAAAATGACCTTGTTAGGGAGAATCCACTTTAATTATGGAATTCTATAGTGAAATATTTTACGAATTATTTTAGATTGAAAAAAAAAATCTGTTGTATCAGCTCACATGACTTTCCTAATTAATATATTTTGATTATTGCAGTCCAAATCATTTTGTAAGACATCTTAATGAGAGCTTAAAAAATGATTTGCTTTGTAATCAGAAAAATATATTATAATTTAAAATCAAAATGCACATTTTTTTTTTTTTACGATTATTACAGTTAAATACAAGTAAAAAATAAAAAAGTATTTCTTTTATAGAATAATATGAATAAAGAACATTAAATTTGGTCATGAAGAGCAAAAAAGAATTTTTAACAGGAAGGCCAAATTTTATTTTGGTGCTCTGAGAATATGAAATTCTGGCACTCATCGCATTTAACACCCAGAATCACATTCATGCGACTTATTATGCAATTATGCTGCGTCTTCCTCTTTTGATAAATCGAAAGTATTTTTGGAAGACATTTTTAGAGCTAAAAAATAAATAAACTATAATTGAATTAAACTGGTGGCTTAATATTGCCAATGCCAATTTTTTAAAAATTAATTATAAGCAGAAATAAATTAAATTGAAAACAGTGACACTTACCAGTAATAAAAAGGAGGTGAATGAGAAAAAGATACCCCTATTCGACTACCGTGGAATGCAGGTTTACTCTTGGAAGCTTGTAAAAATTTAAGCTCTGTTCTGAAACTGTTTGGTCGGACATTTAATGAATTTTTATCGCTTTATATTTTTTATTTATGGGATATTTTTTAGCATATCAATGTTTTTATGTGAGTATAGTTTTTTTTCTTTTTTTTTTTCATTTTAGTCATTGGAGGATACAGAAAATTATATGCAATATTAAATAATGAATCACCTTACCAATGATTCCCGTTGAGATCCATAACAAAAATATTAGATATAATAATTCTAACTTTTTATATTATAACAAATGGCACCTCTTTATTCAATAAAATAATTCGTATTCGGATTCTTGACTGCTTTTATTAACACAATTTTTTTTTCTGCATTTGTTGATAAAAAAAAAAAAATTCTGCATTTATAGGTTATGGTTAGTTTTCCAAATTAATACGGGAAACTATGTATCAAAAGAGCTTGAGAAGATCAGAGAAAATTGAAAATCAAATCAAGATCAAAATCAAGAGAAAATTGAATCAGTCACCACAAAATTATCTTGTAGCTTTTACTCTTCTGAATTTAGTAGGTATAAAATCTGAAGAAAAAAAAACATTATAATCCTGTTTATTGTTGGAAGATTATTCGACTGCGCTTTAACAAATCCTCTTTCAGTCATTTTAAATAATGACTTCACACACCATTTAATGAAAGGAAACGTGATAATACTCAATTTATCGTCGATCACTTAAAGAAAGTAGTACCCAGCAGCCATACGAAGTAGTTATGCTGCCATGAAATCTGACGTCACACTGCGGTCTGACCAATAGCGTAGCGTTTAGATATTTTAAATTTCGCGCGTATTTATTGCACTTATGTTTAATTATAATTTATTATTTAGCTAAAATTCGGAAATTAAAAACTATTTAGGTTTTAATCAATAGCAATAAAGATTGCAAAAAAAAATTTTGAATGAAATATATTTTTCATGCATATCCCTATTGAAGCCTATTAGAAATTGAACTAATATTCGAACTTGTGGTACACCTGTACTCCGCTTGGGATACACCTGTACTCCGGGTAGTGTTCAGGGTTAAACTGAACAAGAGGGAAAGTAACTTTTGTATTACATAATCCATCAGGTTATTACTACTGGATGTAATATCTCAATCACATGTAATGAAACTTGCACGACTTTTATATCATTAATTTAGCATTCCATAACACTATAGCTAAAAGTCATTAATCTGGAATGATACTATACCAAGTTGTTGAGATTAATTGTTTATCTTTTATAATTAAATTCCGTTATAGGATTATATCGGGTGTTACGTGTTTTACAATCTAATCTTATAATGACAATCAACTATCGTACGATTTTATCGCTCAATAAATTTCTGTCAGAATGAATACTATCACTTGATTATTTGCGGTGTTCAGTAAAACGTGTTATTCCTATATTTATTAGTGAACAGGACTTCCATTACTTAATTTATTTTGCCATCATCAGAACATCAATTTTTCCCGCATACTTTTTAATTTATTATTGATATTATATCACTCAGCTATATTGTTTTCTCTATTACAAAGTTACATAATTTACAGAGCAATATAATTACCTTACTTCTATTTATCATACATTTCAATCTTACAATATCGTCGTCGATTGATGAATAAAATTATATATATAACATGTAAATAAATTTTTACTGGAGTGTCTACTTCTTTCATCCATCTCTTCTCCGTCACAACTATTTATAAATATTGCAATTTTACAACTTTGCAATTGTTTATAATAAGTATAATCCTTCAGCTGTTCATCGCCCACATATTTATTTTCTTAATTTGTTTATTTTTAATTAATCTGGACTGTTTCACTCTGATTATTTGCTAACAATGTGAAAATCGACTAACCGGAAGTGTCACTTTATATAATCGATTTTACACTTTTTTACAATTTTCTCGACAATGGCTCTAACGATTTTGATGAAACTTGCCTAAATTATTCTTCATAAAGTCCTTTAACTTTTCATGTATTTAGTAAATCACCAAGGAATTGCAGGGAAAAAAGTTATGATGAAAAGAATATTTTATTTGCGCATAGCATAAAAAGTATGCATTTTACGGTAAATTATATGTAGTATTGTATGAATGGTAATTTAATTACCTAAAAAATAATAAACTAATCATGAAAATCGGACCAGCATTAGCAAAGATACACCGCATCGGACCAACCGGAAATAGCTATCATATCATGGATTTTACACTTTTTTACTATTTTCTCGAAAACGGCTCTAACGATTTTGATGAAACTTGGCTAAATTATTCTTCATAAAGGCCTTTAACTTTTCATTTATGTAGTAAATCGCCGAGGAATTGCAGGGAAAAAAGTTTTGATGAAAAGAATATTTTATTTGCCCATAGCTTAAAAAGTATGCATTTTACGGTAAATTATGTATAGAATTGTATGAAAGGTAATTAAATTACCTAAAAAACAATAAAGAATCATGAAAATTGGACCAGTATTAGCAAAGATACAGTGTATTTTATGAGGAGCACAAGACCCTAGATGGATAACCAAGCGCATCCGAAAGGAGACGGATGCGACCGAACCTCTTCCCAACAATCCGCCAATCTGTTGTAAAAAATAAGCTCTGTAATAAAGTAATTTTAGAATACAAAAGCGAAAATTAACTTAATAATTTCTACTTTCACATTATTTAATGGAAAGAAAATGTTTCCATGGAAACTAAACTAGAAACTTTTAAAATATATTTGCAACTTGACAAAGTTAAAATATACAGGTATTGTACAGAATTGTTATACTAAAATTGTTTAAAAATTTGCTTTTGAACAGAAAAATCACATAATTTGGAACTAAAATGCTAAATTATAAGCTAAATACATGAGTTTTGTTTGTAAATTTAAAACGCTTACATGACATAAAATGCTACTATTTTGCCTCAGGATTTTCAAATTATTGCGGGGAAGGATTCCAGGATTCCCCCTTCCACTTAATATCTACGCTAATATCTCTATAACGCTTAATATCTATAAATATATACGCTTCCAAATTTGTATGTCTTAATTTTTATATCAAATACAATTAGTTGGTTTTTTAAACTAGATTTTAATGCCTAACATCATCGATCATGTTTTATTGAACAGGTGGTTTTATTGAATGTACATCGACGTCGTTTTTTGAAAAAGGCGTAAGCGCCATTTAGCAAACTTTACATGAAACGTTTTTTGCCAAAATAACAATATATCTTTTTTTAATTTTATTTATTATGTACAGAAGGAGTTTATTAAGAGGGCAGAACCTTTATAATTAAAATATATTTTTAAGGCTTTTAGCATTGGCCAAAACCAGAGTGACGTCTGAGGGTCGTCAGTGTGTGTTGCTTACCTCATCAATAGTCCATTTTTAGACCATTTACAATTTTTTATTCGATATGTCGTGAGCGGGAGTCGATATATGTTATGTTTAGGCTGAATAATAAATTGAAACCTAGGTTTCGAATTTTCAGTGTTTAAGTTTTATTCAAAAAACGTCTTCGGTATATATTCTTCAAATCAAATCTTCAATTTTTTTATTTTATTTTTAAGCAGTGGTTGGGATTAACGAGAGTATTTACATTTTTCGAACTCCTTTTTTTTAGTCAAAATATAATTATTTTATTTCAATGTTTTATGCCAAGTCCATAAGTTCTCCCAAGATAATATCTGGAAATTCTCGACGAACCAAAATGGAGCACCATCCGTTATTGTCCTCATATTACATCATAAGAATCCGAAGAGATAACTAATTCTTGTTTCTTTTATGTCGCCGAACAATCGTAAATTCAAATTTACTCTTTTCACTTTCTAATTCTTGAGCGAGTAGCGACATGTTTCGCAAAGCAGCCTGAGTCGCCCTTGTCGAGAGCCATCAGGAAAGCAAGGACGCGCTCTGAATAAATAACGCAAGGACTAAAAGCGTAACGGGGCAAGCACATCGCTTCGTGTTTCCGCTTAAGTTTTTTTCTAGGCGCTTGTGTTTGTATTATTATTTATAGTTCTAATTACTAGTGTTATTTAATATTCTATCTCTTTATGTCGACCGTTACAGATAAAGAAGTGGACAATGTAAGAAAAACGATAAACGGGAGATGAATAAATATACCGGTACCTTGGGGTGAACAAATGATGCATAAGATGAATTAAATGGGATCCCTCGAAGTACTGTATTCATTGTTATCGCAAACATATAAATTACGGATAACTAGCCATACACTATATACTGTTTTTATTAGGAGCATACAGATTGAGAAATTTTATAAGAGACGAACTAAATCATTATTTAATATATTAAAAAAAAATAATAGAAAAACAAAAAAGTAAAATAAGACTGAGAACAAATACTAAACACTAGAAAATGCCTAGCGAACCAGGATACTCGATATAAATATATATACGATATAAATAATATCAATTTGTAGTTAAATAAGGAAATGATATATTATAATTTTGAAAAATGAGGAACTTAATGAATAGCTCTGAATTTTTTAAAAAATTAATTGGGACCCTGTTCGTGAAATCTCACGAAGAAAATAATCTGATAACCTCACAATCCAGATGGAAGGTTCCCTTCTAGAGGGATGGAACTATGGGACAAAGGGAAATTTTATTTTTAGGTTGAGTAAAAAGTATTGTTTCTGCTTTTTGACTGTTTTGCCTTTAATCCAGTCAACAAAAAAAAAAAGTAATACTATGATATGGATATTAACCCTGAAATCCAAGGGGGAGTCATTTTGACTCCACGTGGACTTCAAGAGCCCGTCATAGGGGGGAGAGGGGTGGTCCGAGACGCTCCTCCGTCTAGCTATGCCTCCTCCAGGTCTCCCCTTAGGATCACGTGAAGTGTCAACTGGAATGGACTTTCCCCTTCCTAGTTACATAACATAAGTGTCATGAACAATGCGTCAGACTGACTCCGCCTAGGAATAACATGGCTGGTGAGGAGTCATTTTGACTCAACACATGGAATAGCACCACCAAAGTAGGAGTCAATTTGACTCAGCACATGGAATATCACCCCAAAGCAGGAGTCAATTTGACTCAGCACATGAAATAGCCCTCTCTCTACAGAACCAGTTCACCAGTATCCCATTGTCTCCAAGTTGCCGCAAAACGGGCTTACAGATTTTGGTAACATCAGAAAAAATATAAGGGAACTCCCACCTTCTTTCACGGATCCCAATTTCAAAAAAAGAAAGATTGGCTTTCTCTTTTCATCTTCAACGAGGATATGACTGCTGTGCCATATAAGGCCAAGAAAAATTAAATGGTGTCGTTGGTGTCGTCTATACACAGCTCCCCAAAACTTCACCCATTCAGTAAAAAAACATTTATAATACTTTCTTATAATGCCACAAAGGGAGGGGTTGACACACTTGACCTGCTGTGCTCAAACGTTCTCTGCAACCGTAAGACAAAGAGGTGGTCTCTTTGTGTTTTCTACAATCTGCTGAACTTGGCTTATGTTGCTTACAAGCATAACGCCTACCGTAGGCAAAGGGAAAGGTCTAAGAGTGACTAGAAGCCGGAAGAAGTGGAAATACAAAATGCAAGAAATCAGAAGGGACCTCTTCGAGAAGCCTCAGAACACAGATGGCAGATAAACCTCTGACTCGCCTACTGTTCCTGATCACTTTGCAAGAACGGCTTACCTACAATTGCGGTTGGAAAGGCTCAAGAATATCAGCAGTGAACTGAAGTTCGCCATTCAGAAAACAGTAGCCCGATCTGCGGTTCCTACTCAGCCAATTCCGTCAGCTTTTCCTCTAAAAGCTGGAACACCTAAACTCAATCCTACATCAGCAGCTGGAAAGAAGTATTGCAGTATTTGCCCGTCAGCAATTAGGCGCACAACGTCCACTTCCTGTACAAAATGTAATCGTCTGATTTGCAGGGCTCACCAGAAGAAATTGTGTCCTCACTGTTCAAAATATCATTTGTTCATAATTATGTTACCTGCCTATGAACAGCAATTTTTCATAATTCGGTCTCTTGATTTAGATTCTAGAGAACGATTATCTCTCCCGATTTTCCAACCTTCTATGGGGGCGATGAGTTTCTTTTTGTTTTGAATAAGTTTACTCCAGGGTTTATACTATTGAATTGTATTTTATATATAAATATCTACCAATTTTTTGAGCTTATCTTTTCAACCTTTACTTCCAGAATAAATTAAGTGTTGGTTATTAGTTTGTCATGATTTTCTTCCATTTGCCCTAATAATTCATATTGAAAAAATTATTTTGATAATTTGGCGGTATTTCATCAAAAATTAAAAAATTAAACAGTATTAGAAAACAAAATGATCCTAGATGTTTCAATGTTATATCAAAATATCTATTTATATATAAGAATGGGTTAGAAATCAAATTGGAGGGATGAAACGCGGAAAAATATGAGCGGAGTCAATTTGACTCCGCACTAGGAATAAAGGGGGGCGAATGACCCCTTAGATTCCAGGGTTAATTTCGAAATATTTGTACCTCAGAACTAAACTGACGTAGCATTCTCAAAGTTTTACAGGGGGAGCAAAAAGAAGTTTCAGATCACACTGTATTGATTTTTTTGAATAGTGGTCAATGTTTATTTTGAAAATTGCTGTATATTTCCACTACCTTTTTAGTTTATTTGCGGTACTTATACTCTGAAAATATGGCCGGAATAATGCAAATATGGTAGTATAAATAAATTCATCAAAATTGGATTTCGATGGTTATCAATGACTTTTAGATATATGGTCTAGAACACTGTCATAAAATTGTTGACTTTTATTGGAAGTGGGTTAACCCTTTAACGACGGCGTGCCGGGAGCAAATAGCGGGTCCTTAGGGCAGTGACCTTGACATGGACGGAATGCTTAATTGAACTAATGTTTCTAGCATTTAATTTTTTTTACCGTTAATTTCTACCTCTATTGTTACTCCAACATATAATGTAAAAACTGCAAATTATTACACAATGGTTTATTATTTCCAAATAGTAATATTTCAAAAATATCTGATCTGTCTATTCACAGGACTTTCCGTAATGCTTTGGTTTACAGTTCAGATAATTGGATTATCTTCCCAATGTGCATTTGGAGTTAGGGATTGATAAATTTATTTGCCACTTCTATAAATTTGTTTTATTGAAAACTAGTTTCGAATGTTATACATTCATCCTCAGTTCTAAAAACACACAAAAAATTCAAAAATAAGCAATTCAAAATATAGTTGGTATTATTATACATATTAAATTGTATAAATGTTATACATATATATTATATACTTATTAAATTATTTATATAATTTAATATGTATAATAATACCAACTATATTTTGTATTGCTTATTTTTGAATTTTTTGTGTGTTTTTAGACCTGAGGATGAATGTATAACATTCGAAACTAGTTTTCAATAAAACAAATTTATAGAAGTGGCAAATAATTTATCAATCCCTAATTAGATTGATCCTTCTATACCATCATGCGGATGTCAACTGCATTTGGAGTGTTCCGGGAAAGGAACATGTGCAGAATGCTTTATAAAACATAACTACCAAGTTCAGCAAATAAATTAATCAGTAGGCACCAAAGGAACAGAAATTTGAAGCTTGTCCCAAGATGGTCGCCGTGAGAGTGCCGAACTAGGAGTGTTAAGAAGAACCTGTATCAATGCAAGTAGGCTGAGATGGCTAGGACATGTAAACAGAGGGTAAAATGGTACAGAAGAAATATTGGATATGCACTTCAGTGGGAAAAGAAAAAAGAAAGACCAAAAAGCTAAAGGAAGAGTAGAAATAATCCAAGGAAGGATAAAGTAAAGAGATGTGAGGAAGTAAGAAGCCCAATTGATAAGTCAGAAGGTCTAGGGCCACGATGACCAGCAGCGCCGGAGAATTAGTCTACGAAGCTCATTACGCTATATTTCAGCTAATACAGGTCCGATTTAAATGATTTTTTTCTCCTTTTGTAAGGACTTTTATAAGCTTTCGATTGAATATAAAAAACCCTAAAAAAAAAATCTACGTATTTTGGAACGTAAAACCTCAAATATTAAGGGTGTCACAAAAAAAATTTCTTGGCCGATTACAAAGGTCTATTATTGAAAATAATAAACCAAACCCATTTATATAGATTTTTTCCCTTTTTTTTTTTTTTTTTTAATGCCTTATGCTGATTCCAAAACACCTTACATTTCCCTTTATCTTTATAAATGGCCGAGTTATGGGCTTATGAGATCTCTAATCGGCCGCCATTTTTAAACTAACAGACGGATGGTAATGTAGAGTTCCAAGGATCATCCTGGGGTGACCAGCATTGGTGCCGAATCTCAAGAAAATCGGTCCAGTAGTCTCGGAGAAAAGTCTCGAATTATTTATTAGAAATAATAAACAAAAAAAAATATAATTTTTATCAATAATATAAACAAATATTAATTATTTTAAATGATTTAATTTTTTTCAATTATTATTATTTAAATTATTATTTTATTGCATTTTAAATTTTGTGAAAAATATGGTATTACAGTGCATATAAAAATATAGGTCTTTTCTTTATTTATTCATGGTTTACGAGTTGCTTGGTGTTCGCTCTATCGAGTAATTTTAAACAAATTTCTCATGTCTTGTTTCACTTGTTTTAGTTTACACCTGTATAGTATAGAGTTTATAGAACAAATATCGGTGTTATTAATAATAGAATCAAAAATTAATTATTTTTCCCGTGGTAATTCGTGAAATTATCACGTTATTCTAACTAAAATTTTGTAAAAATAAAGAAAATTAAAGGAAGTCAATTTCAGTAATAATTATAAGAAGTCAGATAGGTAATTAGGAATGCAGAAGAAAAGATTTGGGACTGATCCTGGATACTTGGAAATATTTAGCAAGAAAAAAGGACAGAAGGCGAGGGTCGAGTTCGAGGGATCTTATGAATTAACTGAATTCTTGCGATATCTATTATCAGGAGGAGATACTACAAGCTCTCAAGAATGACGTAAGACTATTTCGAGGTCCAACTTCAGTTGCAGCTCACGGTTGTTATCTGAAAAACAGGCTGAAAGGGTGGACTTCTAGATCAGTACACCGTCCTCGAGCCCAGGCAGCTCTCGACTTCTCTCGCAGTACACCGTCGTTAAAGGATTAATAAAGAACGGGTGGCAAAATTAAGCCTCGCAAAGATCCTGGTTCTTTCCCTTTTTTTCTAAATAAAATAAAAACATTATTCACATTTTTAAATATTCTGTGACCGTCATCCCTTTCAAGTCATATTTTGTTTCATTATATCTGATCCTGGTGGCAATAATCACATGTGTAGGTTAAATTATTAAGAGAAGAAAAAAAATTGAATGAACTACATACAGGTATACAAAATTGAAAATTGCCTCGGAAATTGCTTGGAATCTAAACTGTCCGTTTTCGAAATAATGGCGTTTTGAAACTTTTTGTAACTCACATTTTCATATATATTAAAATTGTAAACAATTATTTATTTTATTTTTTTAAATATATTGGATCCCTTCATTTATTTTAAATGCAGCTATGTAGTAAAATTCTTATCTATTAGCAGCATCTTTTATAGTATGCTTATCAATTTTTTCCAATCCAAGTTCAGATTCACAAACTTGAAACATTTTTCTGAGTTATACTAATTGACTTCGTTGGATAGTTTTAATATTAATACTGATCTGTTCCAGCTATGGCCTGACCTATGAAGAGATAGAGAAAGGTCTCCCGCTGATCGACACCTCAAAGACCCTGATCCGGGAGGTATGTCCTCCGTTCCTGGCCAATGTGGAGTGTAGGGCAGGCAAGTACCGACGTCTAGATGGCCTCTGTACCAACCTCAAGCATCCGACCTGGGGTGCCACCAACACTCCTTTCACCAGGTAACTTATTCCAACCAAAGTATCTATAGATCATTAGGATATAATGTCAGCTAAGTTTGGTTATGAAATGCTTGTTGTTCTAGGCTGATCGGACCTCTGTTTGCTGATGGTATCACAGCACCTAGGATATCCATCACCGGGCACCAACTCCCGAGAGCCAGGATTGTATCCAGGACAATGCATCCCGACGAAGGATACCATGAGCATGCTGGTACCGTCATGATAGTAGCTTGGGGACAGTTTTTGGACCATGACTTCACACTCACCGCCACTCCTGAAGGTAAGTTGAGATAAATATACCCATGTTATTATTTGTTTATTTGGTAATTTTTGCTTGATTCATTTTAGCAACACTGATTGAAGACTACAACTTCTTTTTACTAAAATTGTTTTTAATCATCATCAATTACGAATAGGAATCAAGACTTCAAGACACAATCAATGTCAAACAATTTTTCTAAGCAGACTTATTTGTATATAATAAAATAAATATTTTTTCTTATGCATAGTTTTGAAAACATGAAATAACTTTTGTATGCATAGTTTTAAAAAATATGAAATAACATTTGTTTTTCTCATAGGAGCGGAGTGGCTCAGTGGTAAGGCACTGTGCTACTATGCTCCGATGGTTTGAAACAGGCTGTGACAGATAATTATTTATTCTGTTATCAGCCATGGATCGACCCTGTGGGATCGGGAGACCCTCCTGGGGCTCACCCAGCCTTGATAAAGTGGGTCCCCTTAATTGGAGGAAAAACCTGGCGGTTGAGCGTGGCCTCAGCCAAACCACCTCCTTGCACAACCGTTGGCTTAGAAACAGTACGATCATTACCAAGTACTGAATCTAAGACCCTTCATGGGTTGTAGTGGTACCCGGCAGAGGATAAAGTGCAGGATTACTATTGTTCCCTCAATTAAATAGTCCTCAAAATTACCTATAAAATAAGAATTTTAAAATAGTGTTGATTTATGGGAGCAGTGGCATGCGTTCTCCCAGCGCACTACCCCACTGCTCCCAAACCCCGTATGACCGAAAGGTTGGGAAGGGTGAAAAAAAAGGATTGTAGGTTTTTTTTTATTCAAAGAAAAGTCTTCATTTTCATAAGTGATGTTATTTATGCTATAAAATTAAAATTGCCATCATAAAGATTATTTTCTTGAGAAAAATTGTCAGACCGACTGTCTCCCCCTCCAATGGTATGAAGAGAGGGTGGCAAAAACTGTTGGGTCGAGGAGCGTCCAAATTTTAAATCGGGCTCTGCATATATCATTTTCCCACCATGATCATGAGAAGAACACAGAAGAATATTAGCTTTATATTAAATTTATAAGCTTATGGTCAAGTTGTATTTACATACAAGGGTGTGTGGTGTATTAACTACCACTTATATAAATCTATTTATTTTAAAGTATAGTTAAATACCAGTATATTATGATTTTATATCACGAAAAATAAATTACAAATTATTTTTCATTTAATTAGATTTTCAATAACTTATTGAATTTGTCTTATTAATGGGCAATGTACTTTAAAATTCTTCCTTTTTTATTTTGATTGTTATAATAAATATAAATAAAACTTTTTTTAAATTTTCTTTAATTTCATTACACTTTTAATTATTACAAAAAAAAATAATTTTCATTATTTCCATTTGTTTTTTTCCGCTAAAAATGTATTTACAGCTCTCTATATTTTCTGAAATTTTAAAATTTTAGTTTAGTTATTTAAAATTATATAACTCAAATAAGTGTTGTCCAAAATTTTAATTTAGCTATTCAAAATTATATAAATCAAATAAGTGTTATGCATGCATAACTAATAAATTCATTTTTATTGTAGCGAGCCTCTATTGTGTTGAGAAAAATATAATCACATTTGGTGTTTTTATTAATAGGCACAATTGTATTTTACAGACCCGTTAACTAAGAATGAACCAGAAGAATGTTGTAGACGCCCTCCACACCTAAAGAATCCATACTGCATGGAAATTGAAATCCCCGAGGATGATTATTATTATCAGAAATATGGCCAAAAATGTCAAGATTTTGTCAGAGGTTTTCCTGGTGTCAGACCTGGTTGCAGGCTTGGTAGGTTGACAGCATAGTTTTTATTTAATATGATATTATCTCATATCCTTTATGCTATTATAACTATAATATAAATAAGATAAACAATTTAAATCTGCTTCTGTCTTAGGCTCTCGTACACCGTTCAATAAACTGACTGGAGTTTTGGATGGGAACACAGTTTATGGTGTTGAGGAAAGTTTTGGCAGGTAATTATTTTAATGTTTTTTATTAAGTAAGCTAATTAATTTTTTTATTTGGATAAGTTATGCATTAATTTGAGCTTATCTTAAAAATTAGTACAAAACTAATTTAATTATATAATTTTAGGCATTTAAGAACAGGTTATGGTGGTTTGTTGAGAATGAATCCAGTTTTCGGTGAATATGGTCTCAAAGATCTTCTCCCATTAAAAGTGGATATTCCTGATGAAGGCTGTACAAGGACAAATAGATCTCAATACTGTTTTGAAGCAGGTAATGCATTTATGGTGGAAGTGGCATTGTAATACGTGTTTAAGTAATATTAAAAGACTTCTGTAACAATCAAATTTTGAGTAAAATTCTATTAAATTTTCAGATAGTGTTCTAGATGAGCAAAAATGACATAATTAGGTTTCTAGGTATATAAATGAACACTATTTATTTATTATTTAACATTTGACAAGTAGCATCCTTATAACAGCAATCCAGAGGATATTTTGTTTATAATGATCTTGTATTAATTTTCTGTTTTATATTTTCATTTTAAACAATAAAGGATTTGATAATGTGTATAAATGAAAATAATTTTTGTCTCTATATTTTGTGTTTGATGAAATGGTCTGTTGTAGAAAAAAAAATAAGTTAATTTTGTTTAAAATGAGATACTAATATTGATATTTGTAAATATAATTTATTTTATTATTTTATAAAAAATTCAGTATCTCCAGTCTTTTTTAAAAAAGAAAAGATCATATGGAAAATTAAATAGTATTTAAACCAGGAGATAAAAATTATGCATTAAAAAAACCACTGAAGATATTTTAAAAAAAAATCTTTTTATTTGTTTAAAAATTTCAATTTGAATCAGTGATTATTTGCTCCACTTGTGTTTACTGTACTTTATATGGCGTAAGCTAAAAATGGTTTAGAATTGATTCCTGAAGGATCTTTACACATTATTCCATTAGGTCAAGTCTTTAGCAATTTAATGTAAATTTGGATGTCTCTTCATTTGTCTTGACAATTTACCCCATAGTTGTTCAATAGGGTTTTGATTTGGACTACGTAATGACCACCCTAAACATTCATTAGGAGTGAATTCCCAGAATTAAGGGTGGCTACTTTTTTTTTTTTACCGTTTTGTTTTATTTGTATAATTTTAAAAAAATATATATTTCCAGGTGAAATAAGAGTGAATGAACAATTGGTGTTGGCATGCATGCATACATTGATGGCAAGAGAACATAATAGGCTCGCCCATGGACTCAGCCAAATTAATCCACATTGGGATGATGAAACTTTATACCAAGTAAATATATTTGAACGGTTTTAATTTTTTTATATTTATTTTATTAATCTGACATTTTCATTTAATAGACGATTTTATTCTAGTTTAATTAGTATAATTTAATGATATGCTAAGGCTAGTAATAAAAGAGATATATACTGATATGGGTTTTCACAGAATCATATCAATTGAGGTTGTCAATTGGGGTCGAAGTCGAGTTTTAAATTAGGTTAAGGGTGGAAATTAACACTAGGTTTATAAATGCAGACAGTGGCAAAGAGATCCAAGTATAAAATAAGTTTTAACACTACCGAAAGTAATTATATTATATTTTTCTTAATTATTTAAACAACAGCGTTGTAAAGCCTTATAAATATAAATAGTTCTTAGAAATTTTTAAATTTAATCTTTATGGATTGGGAAAAAGCTAAAAAGCAATCTCAGATAGAAGAATTATGCATTTTATGGCAATAGAATGTTTGGAATGAAATACTTAAAATGAAAATGACTCAATATTTACATTTTATTACTTGGACCCCTTGGTGCCGGACCCCCTCTATTAATCTTAACTATTAGTTTGTATAAATTTACTTACAGCAAAAACATGAACAGCAGCTTATACTGTTTCATAGGTTATCATAAAGTTAAATATTTACATTATTTTCAGGACTATAAACTTACTAATCCAACTTTGTTATTTTATAGTGATTATTAAGTATTAATGTCTTAGCTTTAAGTTCAGAGATTTTCTGAGCTACTCCTTGGCGACAAAGTCCTTCCTTAATACTATATTTGGTATAACTTTACAATTAGGTCAAGATGAACAAAACCCCAACGGATCCTTTTCAGTTGAGGTCAGGGTCTTAATTAATATTTTTAATAATTTCAAGAATATGTATGTTACAATTGAACACAGTTAGTTAGCACAAATGGTGCTAGAGAGTGCTGGTGCGACGACCTTCATCTAAGTTCGGTGATGACACTGATAATGTGACCCGATTGTAAAGTCGTACCCTATTTTTAATATAATGTGTATCTGAAGTACTAATAATTACAATTAAGTAAATCAAAAGCTTATTTTTTATTGATAACAGGAAGCCAGGAGAATTGTAATTGCTGAGATACAACACATTACTTACAATGAATTCTTGCCTATCCTTCTGGGCAAAGAAGTTATGGATAAATTTGGATTGTTACTACAAAAAGAGGTTTGTTTATTATGGCAAATACATAATCCAAATTAATTACAAGAAGATATTCTAAAAGTTATTAATAATGAATTCTTCTAATTATTTAAGGAATGTATCTATTGTCAAAAATTACCAAAATAATTTTGTCTAATGAATTATTAATTTTTATTGTTTTGAATTTATAACGTTTTACAATTCTATTTGTTAATTTTGTTTTGGAAAGATGGATGAAATTTATAACTGCATGATAGCAGACAAGTCTCCATCAACTCAATATTTATTTATTAATTAATTTGTCTTTTGAATAATTTGGCTTTTAAATTATTATATAATACTTTATTTATTTATCTACAATGGCTTTCTCACAGGGATACTGGAATGGCTATGATCCTGAGGTAAATCCTAATGTTATTGATGCATTTTCTTCAGCTGCATTCAGGATGGGTCATACCCTGCTTCCAACTGCTGTTGAGAGATGGAGCAAAGCACATAAATTTATAGGTACTAATTCTATCAGTTTCATAAAAATCCTTTCAATTAATTCATATTATAAAATTTAAACACTAGAAAGGTAGTGAGTGATAAGTTATTAATTTGTAGAAGTATTACTGAATTAATTTAACTTCTTCACATTTTACTGAACATAATGAAACCCTATCAATATGCAGCAACTGTGAATGTTGCTAATCATTATTGCCTTCCTGGCCTCTAAAAGGACAAAAGATAGTGATTGATGTAATTAGTAATAATTGACGTTTTTTTTCTATTCCTATTTGTTTGCCAGTTGCCTTTTGATGGACTTTCATCTGTTTTATTTTGTCTACATCTTCCACTTCTACTTCGTCTGGTAAATATATAGTCATGATCATCATCAGTGATGTCAATCAATGAATGTTTTTCCTTCAACCTGAACTTTTTCATCTTCAGAATCTGAAGAATTTCCTTTGAATCTAGCCTCTGTATCATTTCCAAAACTTTTTATATTTTAATACAAAGTTTTAGACTCATTTCTTATAATTTAATCAATGGAAGAATAATATTGCAAAGAATAAGGTTGCTAGAAAATTGAAATTGAAAAGCAATATCATTTATGCAGTATTGGATATGCAGTAACTTTTTAAATGAATATAAGGTAAGAAGCTATTTTTAAAATGGGGAGAGAGAATGCCATTCACATGTAGGTTTAAGATTATTAAAGATTTTTTTGTTTACTACTCTCAAGAACTATATCTATGTAATATAATGCTACTGTTTTTATGTATGAGGAATGTAAAAGGAAATAAATCCAAATTTGATAAGTTTTCAAGAAGCTATGCGTTAGGGGTGTCGGTTTTTGGTGAAAAAACTGGTTATCGGTTATTCCACCTTCAATTAAAACTGATCGATTTTAACCAAAACAAATAAACGTTTTTTGGAAAACTTGGGAGTAAAAACTTATTTTAAATCAAATAACTTCCCATCAAAGCATTTTTTTTATGTGTCACAGATAACAGTTACTAGAATTGTTACAAATAGCTGGTCCTTGGCAAGACATTTAATTCAAGTAAATTACGCATTGATCTTCAAGAAATAACCTAAGAAATCTTTACACAAGTAAACAAATAGCTATAACCTTAGAAAAGCTGATTATTAGAAAAACCTTTGATGTGCCTTACCAAAATCACTATAAGAGGCAGTGAGAATGATTGATAGTGGTACCAAGTTTCCTTTTTTTCGAGAAAATTAATATTTTATAAATTTTCTTAATAAATATTATGCAAGATAAATTAAAATATGTTTCAATTCTAGTCAGCAATGCTTTAGAGTTTGTAAGAATTAGTTGTGCAATTTTTAATGTTTATTTAATAACTTGTTTCAACGGGCTCAAATACATTATGCCACTTTCATAATTAATCACGATAAAAAGCAGGTGAGAATCATAGTAGTGTAAGTCAAGTTTTGTAATTTTAAGAAAATGGATGTTTTACAAATTTTCTTTTTAAGAATTACCCAAGTGAGATAAAATAGAATTATGGCTCTATTCACGCTACTAAAGCTTTAAAATTTAATAAAATTAGTTGTGTAAGTTTAGTTATTACCAGTTTTTTTATGTTTCCAGTTCGGCAATTTTAGTAATTTTTTTTTAAAGGCTGCAGAGCTATAATTAAATTTTCAGCAAGTTTTTCATGTTTCAAATTCGGTTTTTGCCGAATTGAAAAAAAAAAAAAAATTAAAGGGTTTTGAATCTAGCATTGAATTATCAGAAATTCTTTCACGTTCCAAGTTCAGTAATGCCAAGGGATTGCAAAGAAGACTACAGCATTGGTATTCATTTTAAAGCACTTTTTGTTGCTTCAAGTGCAGTAATTTTAAGGATTTTTTTAAAGGCCACAGAGCTAGGGATTTTTTTTTAAAGGATGAATTTCACGTCTTGTAATTCTTTTAAGAATCTAACAAACTGACAGACTTGAGTAATAATAAGGAAATAAAATGAGTATTAATAAACTAAAAAGAAATCTGTAAACCTCAAAACCGCTACTGCATGACTGATGAACATGAAATAAACAATGGGAATTTAGTTGTAGTTGTCCGCGAATAGTGTAGCTTTACCAAGGAGGTATAAACATTACGAGCTGGCAGGTGGGTAAAAGGTAGGATGTTTATTTTGTATTTTTTGCACAAAAGGTTTTTTTTTTTCTTTTTTTATGAAATTCATTTTCAATCAGTTTTTTCTCTAATTTTGAAATTTAAAAAGAAAAAAAGAAAAAGAATGGTCATAACCGATAGTGCAAAAACACTTGTTATTTGATATAAAAAAAAAAGAAAGATTATTGGTTATAACTGACTGGTAATTAACATCCGTACTATGCATAATTCTAGAATTTATTCCCTTCTGAAACTTCAATCCAAAATTTGAATGTAAAATTAGATTATATTTAGTATGTTCTGAGGGCTTCACCACTATAAAAGGGACATTAAACAGTATGGAAAAACATTAAAATTATAAAAAATGAAAAAAAAAAAATGCATTTATATCCTTTTGCATCTCCATGCCTCTTATCAAAACTTATTGCATGGGAAACATAGATGATAGGAATGGTTTTTTTGATAGGTGTCAGAATATTAGTTAAAAAATGGAGTAAAATTACTGTTAATTGTCCATGATTATTGCTATGTTTTCTAGTTTGAGTTGAGCTTGATTACTATTTAGCTCTAATACATTTGTCTATATATATATATATATATATATATATATATATATATATATATATATATATATATATATATATAAAATAAATATATAAAAATAAAATAAAATATATAAAAATATATATATATATATATATATATATGTATATATATATATATATATATATATATATATATATATATATATATATATATAAAATAAATATATAAAAATAAAATAAAATATATAAAAATATATATATATATATATATATATATATATATATATATATATATATATATATATATATATATATATAAAATAAATATATAAAAATAAAATAAAATATATAAAAATATATATATATATATATATATATATATATATATATATATATATATATATATATATATATATATATATATATATAGGGATGCCATTGGGCAATCATTGAGGATGATTATCCCAAAATTAAATAAGCTTATGAATACTTCTGAATTTCTTACCTTGTCCTCTAAATTGGATACCTTTCCAAGGGTCTGGTTTGTGGTTACCATTATTTAATAATTAACCAAGATAATGTTCCTACTTTTAATTTTAATATTAATGTTAATCAAAGTTACTGCTATCTTAATGAAATATATTCAAATTAAATATGGGTATGGTTTCTAAAGAACAACCTCCTTGCTAACGTTTATCTTTATTCCTCAACATTAAAACAACAAACTATTACAATAAAAAGTTAACCATGGAATGATTCAGCCTAGACTTAGCCATTAATTGTTTTAACATAAATCTCTTATCTGTACTAATTGGTGTTGATGGTTCCTCAGCATCTCTCCCTCGGGTTCCCCTGCATATCTTCAGTCATGGAGCCAGAGCGCATTTCTCATCTTCAGAGTCGCAGTCTTGCATCAGCCCCTATGAGTCTCCAAGTCTTGCCTCAGCCTCGATCAGTTCCGCAGTCCCTCTTTTTCACCTCTTTGCTTCTCTCCCCGTTTCTCTCTTATTCTGCCTAAGAGGGGGTTGAAAACGATGTTCATTGGCCGACTAGTTTTATAGAGGGAGGAAATTCTTGGATTTCATCGGATGGCTCCACCCCTTGTCCTGACAGCCGGTATCTGCGAACCATTATCCAACTTGTATAATTTAATCATACCTTTTCCAGGCGGTCTCCACTTTTTCCTCGAGGTCAGCCGAGCCTAAGGGGACCAGTTCTTAAAATTGATTAGGTATCCTAGCTTTTGGCTTTGTTACAGTGTAAACTTCTCGGTAGGGTTTTTAAATTAACTTATCCCTTATCACTTATGTGGTGACATCTGTCATCGCCTGTCAGTTACCCTTCTCTACCTGCTCGTCCCTTATTTCTTTTGTTCGCACCTGGTCTGGTTAAATTATATAACGATAATATTGTCCAATATCAATACATATTATTATATCACCTGATTTTGATTTGCAATAAACAGTAATTATCTTTTATCTTATATTACCTTTTCCACTGTTCAATAATGTCACCACTTTATTGTGATAATTACAAGTAAAAAATCTAAGCGAAAGATAACATTATATCATATATTTGTCATTATAACCTACTGAAGCACTTGCAATGAAAGCAAAAATGAGAAAAAAATTGCACTCCAAAATTTAACAAATTGATAGAATTAAATTTGTCGATGAAGAGAAATTGAAGCTATCCTGAGTGACAAGTCTCATCAATCGATGTTTCAGATAAAATATATAAAAATAAAAAAACAGTCTCGTAATATTTTGTTAACTTTGAAAATTATCAGTTTTGGTGCATTTACAATTTAATTGGTTGTGTTAGCTATACTCTCATATTGACTCTTGAATATAAGAGCATCACTCCAAACCTGGAGTAAGGCTGCAAAGGTGTTATTATTCCTAGAAATAGATTTTATTAGATATGTGAAAGAATAATAGTTTATATTATTATAAATATGACTATAGAAAGCAAGACACAATAAAGAACAGGAAAGTCTGAAGATGGGATTTTCAATCCCGAAACGCCATATGATAGCAAAAAGTAAATAAATTATTTAACAAAGGAAGCCTAAATTGGTTTATTGCCTTTGTAATATTACGTAAAGCTTCATTTGTATAAATCTTGTTTATTGGTTAATTAAGGCTTTTTTATTGTTTGTTATCACAACTAATCAGGGAAGAACAGTGATTTTTGTAGATGGACTATCTATTTGGAAATAATAAACCATTGTGTAATAATGTGCAGCCTTTTTTTTTTCTTGGAATACTTAATTTTAAAGAATATTCTAAATTTCCTTACATTCTAATATCATTATAAGGATATTATCAATATTTATTTTATAAAATTAAATTTTTATTTTCTAGCTTCAAAACGACTTTCTGATTTAATAAGGAGACCTTATGACTTATACAGAGCGGGTGTATTAGATGAATACGTAATGGGCCTTATGAATCAAGTCGCCCAAGCAATGGATGATTCAGTTACACAGGAAGTATGTTTCTTAATTATGTCATCAATTATTAACTTAGTTTATAGTGCTTATATAATACATCCTAAATCATATCATTAAAATTTATATTTTTTAAAAATTAAAACACTAAAAGCATTATATGTTTTTATAAAAAGAATTAATATTGATATTTTATTTTTTTCAATTTTTTGTTTTATTAGGTTACCAACAATCTGTTCAAAAAACCAGGAAATCATTTTGGCCTTGATTTAGTTTCATTCAATATGCAGAGAGGTAGGGACTTCGGAATTCCAGGGTACATGGAATTTAGGTAATTAGCAATTTTATTTAACATTCAATTCATGCTATTAGTGGTTTTCTTCGAGAATAGTTCATTCTTATTTTAAAAACTAGGGATAAATTTTAAACGTTTTGAGTTATTTAAATAAATTTTAACTATGTTAATTAAAAACAGCCATTTATTTAAATTTTCAAGCCTTTTCTCTATTTCAAGCATTAGAGCTATTTATTTTCACTATATTATTCTTCTTATATAGTATTCATTTGTACTTTATTCTGTAAACATATTAGTTTATATACCTTTGGAATATTGGAAATCTCACAAAGGGTTTTTTTTTCCTTTTCTTTTTAGTGATATCCCATTTTTCTGAAGCTTATAGGTTTACAGTTTCTGTATAGAAATGGAGAAGTTTTTTGTTTTTGTTTGGAGACATACTTGATTACTCCAAAACATGTAAATGGACTTGAAAAACAATAGATATGATGTAGATGTGATGTGGTGGCATTTCATTAATCTGCCATTTATAAAAGATTACTATAAGGCAATAAATCCAGGAGAATTAAATTATAGAAGGGAAGATTAAGTTTGAATTGATACAAAGAATCCCAGAGAAACAATCATGAAAACACATTTACTATCACTCTGCAAAAAGGTCTGAAAGAGAGTTGAATAGTTAATTCAAAAACTTATCACAAATTTAAATTATTATCCATTCAATATCAGGTTGGACATGGTACCAGGTTGAGGAAGAACGAATCTCTGAAAGAATGTTGGTGGAGATCAATCATGGGTGAAGGAGTCCTGCCATAACTAACAAACAAATAAATATTTAAGTTGATAATTTAGTCATTATTAATTAAATTAGATGCAGTGAAAGGTTATGTGATAATGGATTAGATATCACTGAAAATGTGTGAAACATCATAAATCAAAAACGGTTTGATTTAGAATTATTTTATTTTTGTGTAAATTCTACATATGCACAAAATTTAATTTTGCTTCCTCACTACCGAAAGATAGGAAAAGCCTTGTGTCTTGTGTTCATGCAGGAATTGAAAAAAATTTATTTCCTCAGAATCGAAAATTTCCATTTCCGTTTTACGTTTTAGACATCAAGAAACGAATTTGGTCTTGTGTCTGCCTTTCAAAAATAGTGTAATCAAATCCATGTTCAGGCAGAACACTTAATCCAATTTAGATGAAATTTTCAGGGGTTGTGCGGGTTGGTATTAAGTAGTCCCATATTAATTTTATTAAATTCCATCCACTAGTTTCGCTTACGCATGCGCTAACAGTTTTTTTTTTTTTTTGACACATCTATATTTCGAAAACTGCTAGTCTGATTTCGCCCAAAATTGGAGAAAGTAGGTTTATAAGTACGCTGATTCAGAATTTGATATTAGATTTATCATCATGCATGCGCATTTTGATTTACTGTTATTGTTGAAGTTTTATTTGATATGGGAATTGAGACTGTAGTGCCAAAACGGCTGTAACGATTTCGATGAAGCATTCTTAAAATCTTCTCCTTAAAACTCTTTTAAGCTTACTGCATAGCAAATTCCTGAGAAAAAGCAGAAAAAAATGTTATGAAGAAAATAAAAATTCATTCACATTTAACTCAAGAAATATGCGTTTTTTGATGCATTATATACATAATAATTTAAAAGACAATTAAATTCCTTATATAACAGGTTCTGTTTTTTTAATCAGATTTCTGGTCGTGCTTGAGTATTTCGATTTACTCTAATTGTTGAAGTTTTCTTCGAAATAGGGATCGTATATAGGAGGCTTCTGATCCCGTTTTTTTAATCGGATGTTTGATCAGGCATGTACATTTTGAACTATAATTTTTTTGTGCATAATTTTCCGAAATATGTCGAGATAAACAGTCAAAAAATTAAATTTGTTTTTCTTTGCAGATTTGTTTTTCCTAATGTAGCCTATATAAATAGTGAGGAAGCTATTCTGCCCTCCTTGACAGACGTTTTTTCTATTTAATTACTTGCTCTAGTGCATACTATTAAATAATAATACACTTTATGATGAAAATTTATTCATTTTTAAACTTTTTTTGTCTCTTTTTGAAAAGTTGCGATTTGACAATGACCTGATTTAAATTTTTAATTGTTAGTAGTATGACAAAATATAAAATAATATGGATATATTATTGCAAATGAGGAATATACCTACATAAAAACAATATTAATGTATAAGTCAGTTGACAGAAAATTGCAAGGTAAATCCTAATGATGGAAATACCTCAAAAGGTCAGAGCTATATGTAATTAACATTAATAAATGTTTAAGGAAGAATTACATTGATACATTAAAATTTCTGTTAGCTCTTATACTTAAAGTGCTTGAAAGAAGAATAACAATTTGTTTAAACATTTTAATTTCAATAAGTAACTGTTTTTTAATCAACATTTTTGAGATCTATTCGAAGGATCAAAAATACCCTATTTTATAAATAAATAATTTTTTTACTAATAAATTATGATGGTAGATTTGATGGTGCTTAATTATTTTATAGAAAATTCTGTGGTCTTCCTGAAGCACACAATTTTGAAGCTCTTTTCGGTGCTATGCCTAACACCACTATCAGCAGATACACCACAATTTTCGAGTAAGTAATACTTATTTTACTGTCCATAGAGAGTTTATATATTAAGCCAAAGAATAAATCCAAGACATTTGAATTACGTAATAAATTGAAACAATTGAGGGAAGAATAATGAATTTTTTTTTTTTTTTTCTAAATGTCAGGCCAGTAAATTAAAAGAAAATATTAAATGAAACAAAAAAAAAGTGTCTAATGTCATAGTATCTTATAATAAAGAAACACTAATGCGAAAGTAAATCTATATAATGTAAATCCTGATCAACAACAAAATATAACGTTAATAGGTGGATGTTTAGTTGACTGTAAAATTAATAGAAGTTGGTTGGGGGATGCGATCAATAAAGAATAACACACGAAAAGAACACTTATTTAATTTCTTGCTGACGTTTCGGCCTACGATTTAGGTCACCATCAGGGTTGAGAAACTTCTCCTACTGTAACATTAATTGGTTAACCTTTAGAGTCTAATGTTGCCAATCGGGAAAAAATGTTTGGAAAATGTTTAAAAGTGTTTATCTAAAAGTGAACATTCATTCATTATTTTTATTTATTTACATAAAGCCAACACTTATTTTTGGATGCTAAAACAGCAAATTATTCAAATTTGAATTACTTTTTAAATAAAAACTAAAAATAGGCCATTTTATATGTTTTATTTTATTTTTATAGCAAAAGTTTCAATTTGAGTAATGGAATAAAACATTTGTTAAAAAATAAAAAACAATATTAGGTTTTTTTTTAATCTTTCTCTTTTCTATTTTCTCTGTAGTACCTCATCTATTTCATAAGCTTAAAAAATGTAATTAAAAATAAAAAGCTTTATTGGTAGTGGCCAATGTTCCGATTTAGGAACATACCGAAAATCCTACCAAAAAACTTTTTTTGAGTCTTTTTACTTTCCCTTACCTATATACGAAGTATATAGTAAGGGGAAGTATTGCGATCGTGAAAATTTTCGAATTCGAGTTTTCAACGGAAATACATGTTTTAAGGTCCCCTGAGTCCAAATGACCAAGTCTCGCAAAATGGTCTGTGTCTGTGTGTCCGTGTGTCTGTGTGTATGTGATCAGTCTAGCTCAAAAACGGAAAGCTGTAAGATACTGAAATTACATATTTAAGGTTAGCACATGAATGTGATGTTACAGCAACATTTTCGTCAAAATCGACTAACCGGAAATGCCACTTTATATAATCGATTTTACACATTTTTACAATTTTCTCGAAAACGGCTCTAACGATTTTGATTAAACATGCCTAAATTATTCTTCATAAAGGTCTTTAACTTTTCATTTATGAAGTAAATCACCGAGGAATTGCAGGGAAAAAAGTTATGATGAAAAGAATATTTTATTTGCGCATAGCTTAAAAAGTATGCATTTTACGGTAATTTATCTAAAGACTTTTAGGAAAGATAATTAAATCATCTAAGAAAGAATAAAAGAATTATCAAAATCGGACCAATAATAGCAAAGATACAGCGCATCGGACTAACCGGAAATAGCTATTATATCATGGATTTTACACTTTTTTATATTTTTCTCGAAAACGGCTCTAACGATTTTGATGAAACTTGTCTAAATTATTTTTTATAAAGACCTTTAACTTTTCATTTATGAAGTAAATCACCGAGGAATTGCAGGGAAAAATTTATGATGAAAAGAATATTTTATTTGCGCATGGCTTAAAAAGTATGCATTTTACGGTAATTTATCTAAAGACTTTTAGGAAAGATAATTAAATCATCTAAGAAAGAATAAAAGAATTATCAAAATCGGACCAATAATAGCAAAGATACAGCGCATCGGACTAACCGGAAATAGCTATTATATCATGGATTTTACACTTTTTTATATTTTTCTCGAAAACGGCTCTAACGATTTTGATGAAACTTGTCTAAATTATTTTTTATAAAGACCTTTAACTTTTCATTTATGAAGTAAATCACCGAGGAATTGCAGGGAAAAATTTATGATGAAAAGAATATTTTATTTGCGCATGGCTTAAAAAGTATGCATTTTACGGTAATTTATCTAAAGACTTTTAGGAAAGATAATTAAATCATCTAAGAAAGAATAAAAGAATTATCAAAATCGGACCAATAATAGCAAAGATACAGCGCATCGGACTAACCGGAAATAGCTATTATATCATGGATTTTACACTTTTTACATTTTTCTCAAAAACGGCTCTAACGATTTTGATTAAACTTGCCAAAATTATTCTTCATAATGGCCTTTAACTTTTCATTTATGTAGTAAATCACCGAGAAAATGCAGGAAAAAAAGTTATGAAGAAAAGAATATTTTATTTTCGCATGGCTTAAAAAGTATGTAATTTATAGTAAATTATGTACAGAATTATATGAAAGGTTATTAAATTATCTAAAAAAAAAATCATCAAAATCGGACCAGTATTAGCAAAGATACAGTGTATTTTATGAGGAGCATAAAATAGATGGATAACCGAGCGCATCCGAAAGGAGATAGATGCCACCGAATCTCCTCCCACCAATCCGCCAATCTGTTGTAAACAATACGCTCTGTAATAAAGTAATTTAAGAATACAAAAACGGAAATTAACTTAATAATTTCTACTTTCACATTATTTAATGGAAAGAAAATGTTTCCATAGAAACTTAACCAGCAACTTTTAAAATATATTTGCAACTTGACAAAGTTAAAATATATAGGTATTGTACAGAATTGTTGTACTAAAATTGTTTTAAAAACTATTTTATTGTACTTAAGTGGGAGAAGAATTGAATGCTGCTGAGTTTATTTCAAGTATTGTTTATGTGAACCATTTAGAATTATATTAAAAAGATAATTATTATAGGGCGGTAAGGGAAAGTTGTGTGATGCGCTCACCGCACCAGATTTTTTACTACGCTACCACAAATCACTTATCAATAAAAACATATGATTTTGGTTTAAATTGTTTTTAACTGTTATCGATTGGGCTATTTATTGTGTACGTTCTGGCGGGATTAGATACTAAAAAAAAATTAATCTTTTGCAATTATGTGCTACATTCCAGAGTGTAGAAAACGCGTTTCAGTTACTCCAAGAAGCAGAGATAGTTATGCCATAAGTTAAAAACAATTTAAACCAAAATCGTATGTTTTTTTGAAAAGTGATTTGTGGTAGCGAAGTAAAAAAAGACCCCTTTTTTACTAAAACTAACAATTGTTATGTTTTATATGAAAAATTCATTCCCAACTAACTGTTTAGGCTCTTGGATATTTATATTAATTACTGCTGATTGCTCATATAATCATTTCCGATTCTAATCAAGTTAGTATTTATATCTTTTATGTTTTTATTATCTGCATCTATTTTGGCTATTATTTAGTTAAACATTTTATTTTGACTTTGAATCCTTTCTTCCATGTTTTTTGTTAATTCAGAAATAAAATCATCAGTCGTTTGTTAAAATATTTCCATCATTTGTTGATTAATGTATATTTGTATCTTTTTACTTCCATTGTCGACTTCTGACTCACTCGTATTAACAATAGGTACCACCACTGTTGCCTCCTCAACTGAAACAAACCGCTCTCACAACTTTTAGTCTCAAAACTATCTAACTCGCCCTTCAACGCAACTTCGCACAAATTATTTGTTTCATTATCTTTCCTATCCATTTTAGATCTTAAATCATATCTTTTTCGTTTGGGCATTCCACATTTACCGAATCCTTAAGCAATTTTAAAATATTTTCTTTTTCGCTAAGCTTGAAAAGTTCTTTTTTATTTATTTTTTTAACTTTCTGTGACTAATGAGAGTCTTGAGTAAAGATTAATTTGTTTTGGTTGTTGGCTCTAGTTTAACTGATGGAAAATGCAATAAGAAAAAATCAATTTATTAATAATAAAAATAAAAATTATACATTTAAAAATGATGAAAATTTAATGGCCAAAAATTTTATAAACTCATATATAGAAAAGTATTAAAATGAAAATTGTTTACAGTTTTACAAATAAAGGTTGATCGGTTTAATGAAGCGGAATAATCAAAAAATAACAAAATCAAATTCTACATATCTTAATTTTAAAAAATAAAATATTAAATTTATAATTCTATCTGCAAATTAATAAATATTATTCTGATTTGTTATTAGATGATATATCTTATTCTCCTTATCGCCTGTTTAATATTCATCTTCTTTTTTCATAATCCCATATAACGATGTTTCACTGCTAGATGATATTACAAAAACTAACTCGGCCATTACTCACTTACCTGTATTTAATTTCAGTACCTCCTACCTTCACACGTTTAAAAAAATATATATGTATATAAAAATAAAAAGTTAAATCAATAGCAGCAAATGTTCCCAATTGGGAGCATACCAAAAAATACTAGTAAAAATTTGTTTTTACTCAAATGCAATTGTCATGTTTCATATGAAAAATTAGAAAGCCGAATACACGAAAAAAAAAAGTTTAATTTGAAAGGAAAATTAATTCATCCTGTTAAAGGTTACAAATTAATGAAGAAAAACCTTTACTTTTTTTTTTCTATTTTTTCGTTTATTTATTAATGATTGTGTGATTATGGTATATTATAAATTATATAGATTTCTCGTATTATAAATATCCAGAATTTTCTACACTCTATACGATCTGCCATTAAGATTTATAAATAATATTAAGGATGTTAAAGTAAATCGACGTTACCGTCAATTTTTTAAAATTGGATTTTTGCACCATCCAACTGTAAAAAGTCAGATCTACACAGGGGTAAAATGTAATCATCAAACAACATTGTAGAAACATTGTCCGAGGGTTACAACATTTTACCCTTCTATAGATCTGGTCTTTTAGTGTTGGATGATGCAAAAATTCAATTTCGTGAAAATTAAGGGTTACGTCACTCTACCTTAACACACTCGAAACCTTCGACTAACATCAATAATTTATTTTTGAAATCAACTAAAAATCCATCGCTATCTATAAAAAATGTCTAGGATTCCATGCCTCAAATTACTCATGAACTCCTCCTTTATTCCCCCCTCTTAAACTATGCTTGCCAATTGTCTTGGAGACTGTGGTGGGCTTGAGATGGGACTGAGATATATGGGCTGTTTAATTAGGTGCATCATCGGCTAACCAAATCAAGTTGGATTTATCCTGGCAATACTTTCTTTATGTTTTTTCTGTTCCAATCTCTTAATACAAAAAAAAATCCATATATTCTTGATCTGCTCATTCTGTATTCCTCTTTATACTTTATGATTTTAAGGCCCTAACCTACCAATTTATGAATTCCCTCCTACAGTGCTTAATAACTGATCCATTTGCCAAATTCTTCATTCATTCATTCATAAATGCTTCGCTATACATCCTTTTAAGCGATAATGCTTTCTGATATTCCTCAATTTAGAAGTATTAATCTATTTAATTTTTTTAAACAATATTTATACTTGCTCACCATAATTATATGTTATATCCAATCAGAAATCACTAATGTTTTTATAAAAGCTTGATACACAATTGACAAGTATCAGTTTATAATTAAATTTTTTTTATATATGATTCTGAGTTACTTTCTGCTCTATTCGATAAAAAAAAACACATTTATACTCAGTTTATCAAGTATTTCTCATCTAAATTTATCAGGTAACTATAGTAAATGGTATACATTTTATTAAGCCTATTAAATTTGTTTTGGCAACACAGGCACCCTTCAGATGTTGACTTATGGTCCGGTGGAGTCAGTGAGAGGCCTCTTCCTGGTAGCATGATCGGTCCTACATTTGGTTGTATTATCGCCACACAGTTCAGCTATGCTAGGAGAGGAGACAGATTTTGGTATGAGCTTCCTAACCAACCGTCTTCATTCACGCCAGGTGAATTATTTCATTTCTAAATGATGTAGCATAAAACACATCTTTATTTATTTATAAAAAAAAATACAAAGTTTAGTCTTATCTTTTTTTGTTATAATGGAAGAATCTTCTTTTAAAATAAATTTAAATTTAATTATGGGTATGAAGTCAGTTTCTTCCTTTTTATATTAAGTTTTATTTAAAATGGTTATCACATTTTTACATTATTATCTTTATTATATTCATTATTATTATTATATTAATATAACATCTTTATCTATCTTTATCATAACACTTTATTAAAACATCTTTATTATTATTAATGTTTCGGGGAATTTCTCCATCTTCAGGACAACCCATTTATTTGTTTTATTTTTCCACTCTATATAGATAATATTTATAATAATATATTTATTATAATATATATAGAT
The DNA here is from genome assembly GCA_948150685.1 of Rhaphigaster nebulosa. Lineage (NCBI taxonomy): Eukaryota > Metazoa > Arthropoda > Insecta > Hemiptera > Pentatomidae > Rhaphigaster > Rhaphigaster nebulosa. The sequence goes on along the minus strand of OX411311.1, from coordinate 74,438,171 downwards.
AATGTGGCTAAAAGAGTGGAAAATAAGACAAATCAATGGGCTGTGCTGATGGGGAAATTTCCCAAAACATATATAAAGATGTTAATGTAAAAATGTGATAACCATTTTAAATAAAACTTAATATAAAATGGAAGAAACTGACTTCATACCCATAATTAAATTTAAATTTAAGTTTAGTCTTATTTCACTTATATGGAATGGCTGACTGGAAGAACACGGCACGTCAATTATTTCAATTTTTGTTTTTTCCATGGAGCGACGAGGTAAGAGCATATGTCATTCCACAAATTGTCTATGAAAAGTCACAAACTTTCGATGATTAATTGTGTTAAGATATGTTTTGTAGTGTATTTTTATTATCATTTATGCATATTTATTTGCTATTCATTGCACGTGTAATTTTATATTGTAAGATAAAAAGAATATTAATTATTGAAATACTGTCTTGATACTTTACAGAACAACTTCAGGAAATTCGAAAACTTAAACTTTCTAGGGTTATTTGCGACAACACAGATCTGATTGATACCATTCAAGTTTACCCTATGGTATTACCAGATCATGAAATGTAAGTGCTGCTCAGATGAAATAATAATAAATAATTCATTTTTTCATAAAAACAAATACATTTTTCTCTGATCCAAACCTTTCTATTTCAGAAATCCAAGAGTACCATGTAAGAGCGGAGTGTTGCCGAGCATTGACCTTTCTAAATGGGCTGATTTTGGACAAGGAACAAATAACTTTCATACGACCCTCGAAGGTTTTGAATCTCTTCTACTCAAAAAATAATTTCTAGTTAATTAAAATACAAAATAAATCATCAAAATGTTTGTATAAGGATGGTCATATATTTGCTGTTACGACCACCACAACACCGTGCCAATATATGTGTATAAAATATTTGATTGACTTGTACTAATCAAATGTGTGGTACAGAATTTGTGATTTATATTTAGTTTTATAATGAGCCATATTGTCTCTTAAACAGAAAACAACAAAAGAAAATCTGTAATGCCATTCATGGAGAGATTTTCACCTTTCTTCATTCTTCGGAATACTGTAATTTGTTTTTCTGATTTTTTTTCTTGTTAATTTTATTAATTTAAAAGTATTCTTGTAAATATTAGGGTTAAATGTTAGAGCTGAGGTAATTTATTTGAATATTTGCATATTACCATTACTTTTCTTGTTTTTAATATTTGTAAAATGTGATGTATAGATTTTTTTTATTGCTAGTTATTAAGGATGAAATGTAATTTTACAAAGTTTTATGTAGTTAATCCTTTTTAAGTTTTATTTTTAATATAGTATCATTTTACAGAATAATGTTGTTTCATTTCACCTAAGTTTCCTGTAAGTTTGTAGTTAAGTTAATTTGGTGTAAACCAACAAAAAAATAAATAAATAAAAAAGAAAAGAAAATTTGTGTTTGTTAGAGTATGTAATGGATAATCTGCTTTAACTGAGTAATTTTATTATGAAAAATTCGCAAACTATTTTAGCCTAATCTCTGATCAGTTCATGAACAGTTTCAATTTTTTTTTTTAATTTTAGTTACAAACATACAGTAGCAACCGAAATTTCTGTGATCCTTCACACAGTGGAAAATACTGTACTTTTTTTATTTATAATTATTTTGTAATCATGTAAAATTATGATATTAATCTAATTTAATTTGAATTTGAATTTATTTTTTGTTTATTTAGGTAATTATTTTTCTTTCTTTTTTTTTCTTAATTTTTTTCTAAAGTTTTATTTAACAGGTTAATTTTTAAAAATAATTTAAAAAATACTGTTCCTTTTCTCAAAATTGTATTCAACAAAACCTTTATTATGAAAAATTCGCAAACTATTTTAGCCTAATCTCTAATCAGTTCATGAACAGATCTTTAAAGTGTAAAAAATATTCAAAGAAGTGACAAATTTTTTTTTAATTATTCAATTATTGGAAAAATCTGCTAACATTTTTAAAGCATAACCAAGTGAGTTTCATATATGTGTGTGTGTTTGTATTTTCAGCATTTCATATATTCTTAATTATGTTAATTAAAAAATGTTTAAAAAAAAAGGTTTTAAAACTTGAAGAAAAGAAAAAATTATAAATATATATTTTTTTTATATTTAGAATGAATGAATTAATAATCTAGTCACTGAGGGAACTCGTGAAACTTTATTTGAATGGAGATCCAAACAAATGATTCAATTTAATCATTGAATATGAACTTAAACTTAAAAACAAAAACCAAATATTTAACTGATGATAGCATTTTTATTTATGTTGGTCCATTATCTTTTTATTGTTGCGGAAAATAATTTAGATAAAATTGGCCCAGTTATTCATTCTCATAACAACTACCAACACCAATGTTGTGTCTATTTAAGTTAGTGATTATTTATGGAATATTTCAGGCAAGATATTTTTTTTACTATATATATATATATATATATATATATATATATATATATATATATATATATAATTTATTTATTGTTAACCTAAAATTAATATACTAGTGACCCCTTAAACAATAGTTTTTATATAGCTAAATTTTTTAAGCTTTTCTACTAGGAGATACAAATAAAACCATATTTTTGTGACTTTATTATTCCTTCTATGGTTTCCCTTCTAGTACTAATTTCAATGTCACGGTTATAAAATCAAGACAAAAGAGGTCATTAATTAAAAGCTGTTGCAGATGGCTTTTAAAGAGAAAATATTTTTATATTCATTTAGATAGTTCCAACACAAATGTTTTTGTTATTTAAGTTAATATTTATCTGTGGAATTTTTCAGGCAAGTTTTTTATAATAATTTTTGCTATTCTATATATTAGACGTATCAAACACAATTAAAATGTGGGCCATTTAATGAAACTGGTAAGATTCATATGGGCCACATTACATTCACAAATTTTCTTAAAATCAATTTTCAAGTGAGGATTTAGGAATAATGATAGGTTGTAGATACATTAATTGTATAAAAATACATTATGTGATCAAGTGAATCGAGTGTAATAATTTTTGTCAATAATTCAATTTTTGTAAAAAATGTGCTATTGCATGGTAGCATATTTGCTGTTAATTGATCTTTGTTTTGCTATATAATGTTAAGATTATTCAAATGATAGGTCAGATAATAATAGATGTTATTATAGGTAAAATCTGTTAAAAATACCAGATGTTAATACTAAAAATACCTACACACAGTGGATCTTTTATAAACAATATATTTTCATTTTTTCTTTCTTTCATTTCAAGAAATAAAATTATTTTCTTTGAAACGATTTTGTGACTGGACAAACAACGAAATAAGGAAGAGCTTCAAATTTGATTTCTGAATTCTAACTCATTTTTAACAAGATGAAATTGTGTGTACAGTATTGGCTCAATCTCTACTAAATGATGACCCTTCTGGCTACAAAGATTTCCAAAAGGAATTTTAGGCATCAGATATGGCTTGGTGTATGTTTCCGATTAGCACTAGCAATATTCCTAGGTTTAAATATATCATGCTCAGGGTGCTGTGGTCTGTAAATGGGCTTCATATTCACAAAGAATATATTTGGTTTGTTCTTCAATCTGAAAACAGACAGCTAGTAGAGTCCTCGTTGATTAAAGTAACAAAAATTGAAGACCTGAGTGGATGAAGGTGCTATGTAACATATTTTCGAATATTGATCGTTTTTTACGAATAAGGCTTTATGTACTTATCTTCGTCTTGTAACATTAACAACCCAAGATTATTGGTTATTTGGATGATTTTTCAGTTGATTGGACAGATCATAAAAAAAAAATTTGTCATTTTCTCAAAACTTTAAATGTTTAGCCTAACATCTTCAACCTCTCATAACTTCAATTCTTACTGCATTTTTCAAAACTGTTCTGAGATGGCTGCATATCACATAATCCTTTGTCATTTCAAGCCATTGGATATTTTATGACTTAGTGGTCTCAAAAGAATTTTATACTTCTGATTAAAGCACATTGTATCCTTAGGATTCACTCTAGCAATATATTTATGTTAAAGTATAACTGATTACAGATAGCACATAGGGTCTCTGATGAGCTTCATCTCCAGGAGATATGATATGAGATTATTAACAGGCATTGACTCACGATGACGATCAGAATTTCTCATTCCTGGCACAGCAAGTTTCTTTCTTTGTCAGTTCTAGGAACAGAAACATTCCATGCCCTAAATAATCAATTTGATATATTGCAATATTGCTCGAGTATCCTAGCATTATTTCTGAATCCTTTCTTGATATAATTTTATAATCTGGCTGGATTTATTGATTAGTTAATATTTACTTTATCTTCCTGCTTAAATTTTAATTTCGGACAAAGACAAAATTTTTTGTTGAAATAAAGTTATTGCTTTATCTATTTTAGAGCCTGGATATACCTTTAGTATGCCAAATTCATAACCAGATCAAATTTTAATTTTTTTGGGGGGGGTTTCTAATTTTTCATATAATACATAGCGATTGCTAGTTTTAGTAAAAAAAGGTTTTTTAAGTAGGATTTTTGGTGTCCCCAAATTGGAACATTGGCTACTACCGATAAAGCTTTTTATTTTTATATATATTTTTTAAGCTTATTAAATAGAGGAGGTACTACAGGAAAAAATAGAAATGAGAAAGGTTAAAAAACAAAAGAAAACTAATATTACTGTACTAATCGAATTGAAACATTTGCTGCAAAAATAAATTAATATCAAAAATATTAAAAATTATATCCAGAGGCTAAATTTCATGGAAATTTGTAACCTTTCAAACTTCTTTTTCTTCTTTACTGATTAAATTAACGTTTCGGAAAGAAGGGATCCATTTTCAAGTCTAAAAATGTAATATACAAAAAAAACTTTGTCAACAATTACTGGAAAATTAAACAAAAACCTGAATAAATATTATATAATAAATAAATTTTCTCTATTGTCCAACAATTACTATTTAAGAAGATCAAATATCACTATCTTCACTAAAAACCATCTTATAACACCACCATTGGTAAAATAATTTAAAAATAGCCAAATAAACAAAGTTTATATTCTTATAACTCTGCCTGGCAAAAACAACTTTAAAAATCAGAAATTTACCCAATTAATAACAAGAATCCTGAATCACTATTTCTGGTAGTAAACAATTTCAAAATAAATCAAACTACAGGAAAGAATATTTTAATCCTAAGATTTTTAGAATTTTGGTAAAGAAATTTTAATTTTACGAATGTATATTAACTTTGTCACTTTATTTTAAAAATATTATCAACTTTCATTTCTTTATTATGTTTCTATTTATGTTTTTTAATACTGAGTTGTTACCGTAAGGAAGAAAAAAAAAATGTATAAAAGATTTTTTGTGTTTACCATACAATTATAATTATTACTTAAATTTTCATGGCTCCACAATCTGCTCCCCTCAATGAGCCTTCAGGGGTAGCTCTGACTTATTCTCCAATTTTGCACTTTCAGAAGAGTTTTAGCATCTTTGGTTTTAGTATTTTTCCGTTAGTCAAGTTCTTCCTCTTCCCAGAACATTTAGTTTCCTTATTAGTAGTTTTTTGGGATTTCCTCAAGGGTGTTTGCAGGAATTTCTTTAGGGTAGGGGGGAGGGAAGGGGACAGTCCTCGAAAAATATAGCTGATGCATCTGTAATATAGGTAATTTATGTAATTTCGCGTTTATTCAAAATAAGTTTTAGAGCTCATTTAATTTCACGATGTCATGCTAAGTTTTTCATTATCCTGACCTCAGCACATATTCGCCAATGTAAAAGTGCCTGTGACAGCTGTTTAGTTCCATGAAGGTAATAATTTCATTTAACGCGTACTATTCCTCTTCGTTAAAATAGTTGATTTCTTAATGAAGCAATTGGTTTGTCTAAGTTAAAGCTAAGGTTTCCATTATAACTCGAAGTTTTCAAATGGCATCGCAAGATCCTAGAACTCTACTAATATCGATTAACTAAAAACCATTATATTGAACAAATTTAAAAATGAAGTTTGAGTTTTGAGGTGAAAATAGTCTCTCCATACCTCTTTTTCTCCAATCTTATTTTATTTTTTTCTCTCTCTTACAATTTGATAACTTTTCTATTGATTTTTAGAGGGAAATGTCCCCTCCTGCGTGCCTCTGTGCGTTATATTATAAATAAGATTTATTTAGATCAATGAGAAGAATGTAATTGTTTATGTTACGACAGCAGATCACCATAGTTTGGTTTCCTACTTGTTAATTTTAATCTGGATGTGGTTCAGTATCCAAAAGGCTGTTCCTTTTTATCAAATTGATTTTACAAATGTTAGAAAACCAACTTCACGAATAAGTGTATATGAAATTTACAATTACAAGACACTAATAAGTAACAAAGTTTTTAAAAATTATATTTCTATGTTCACAGCTGAATGCAATGCATAGCCTCACCACACTTATGGCAATAATCCAATCAAATTATGAATTCGACCCAGCAAAGTTCAAGTAGTTCTAATTTTTGGACTTAGGCCAGTAGTTAAAAACCAAATTTTATACATCGAAAGACCTGTGCGAGCTGCTGCTGCAAGCTGAAACATCAACATTTCGGCACTATTTTCAATTTCTGATCAATATCTCCCAAAGTTTGCGCCAGAAATAAAACATTATGATTTCTTTAATTCAACCAAATTAGATTTCCATAATTTTAGACCTGGTCCAACTTAGTAGGTTAAGTTGTAGCTGAGATATAGGTCTTCAAAGATTGAAATTTTTTTTCCTCATGTGAAAAATCTTTATTTTGATCTCTAAATTTATCAAATATCATCGAAAATACCCATCCCGTGAGAAAAGCCATCGGTTCAGAACTTGAAGAATATTAACTTGAGCTTAAACAGGCACCTTCAGGCTCAATACTTTTCTCAAAATTAGTTTATGACACAAAACACTGAAAAATGGAATTTGGGATTAATCGATTAAAGCAACTCATGAGGACATTTACAGTAATAACTACAATTTTAGTTTATTTAAAAAAGAAAATAGAATTTATAGAAGTAATATATACACGCATAAAAGAAAGATACACTGTAATTTCAATAATCTTAACGGCCCAGATTTCAAGAAAAGATTCTCTGATGATGGAATAAGTTCATTGGAGGAATTCTTAAATCGAACAGGATGTGCAAGCTCATCTTGCCATTTGTTCAATGTAGGAGTGGAGATGTCTTTCCTCATCATAAGATTCCTATAGTTGAAGAGATTGGGCGTTCTGACATAATTTGTCCGTGCAGAATCGACAGAAGACTGAACATTGTAGCCCAGCTTTCCAGCAGCTGCAACATTTTTTCACTTGCAGGAAATCATACGCAGTAGGATCTGAAGAGCAGGCCCCAAAGTGATAGTGATAAGGGTAAGCCCCTAATCACCGAGCTTCCACCCAGATTAGGCCAGATTGTTTTTAAACAAGGTGACTGTTAAGAAATCATCACCATATAATGCTTCAAAACACCTCTCCCCAGAATTTGCTATGGCCTCCTTACTTGAGTCTGGTTACAGGTAAACCTCATGCAGTTCTAAGTTGTTTCAAGTTGGGAATTTTTGTTTAATATGCCAGTCAACTTGATTTTATCATGGCTAAAAGGAGCCGAAGTAATGTCACACCCGCTGAACGCATGAACAAGAATTACCACCCTTGGTGAGTTTTGAGCGAGTAGATGATTGAAAGAGGAGTTTGAGTTATGGCAACTGCTGGCTTCACCTCTGGAAGTAGATGTTAGCAGCATTAAAACCTAAACCATTGCAAAGAATGAGATCTACATCTCCTACTACAATCACATGGTCAAATGTTCCGATCAGCATCTTTTCGGCAACTTTCATTTGAATGCTCCGCTTCTCAAATGAATCGTCAAGAAGTGTGATGTGGCGTCTCTTGTTGTTCTCGTTGGCCGATACTTTTTTCTGAGGTATGATTCAATGATGGTGGATTCCTCAAAAATTATGTCATAGCAGAAGTGAGAAGCACTGAGTCGGAGTCGTTGAGCACTTTTGGTGATCTTATTAACAGCATCCTCTGAATAACCATCGAAAGCAACCGAGACGTTACTACCAAAGTTGGTTATGGTGTAGCTGATGACAATGTAACATAGATGTATAACTGAAAATAGTGCCAAAAGTTCAGTGTATTTTGACTGCTACGCAGCTCGCACAAGACTTTGGAAATAGCAAATTTGTTTTTTTATTACTAGTTTAGGTCCAAACAAAAAAAAGAGAACTTCTTCACTTTTGGAAGGTCGGGCTCTGTTATACATATTAAATTATATAAATCAGTATTATATAAAACTGATTTTTATAATTTAATATTTTGAATTGCTTATTTTTGAATTTTTTGTGTTTTTAGAACTGAGGATGAATGTATAACATTCGAAACTAGTTTTCAATAAAACAAATTTATAGAAGTGGCAAATAATTTAGATTATTTCATTTGAAAATTAAGTACGTGCATGGAAGCAAAAATAATTAGGGATTGATAAATTATTTGCCACTTCTATAATTTATCAATCCCTAATTAGATTGATCCTTCTATATCATCATGCGGGCATCAACTGAAGTAAAAATAATCTTAAACCACACTTTTTTTCTCAAACTTAAATTCCTTTTTTCTTTTAATAATTTTGATTGCTCCCCCCTGTGTACACCCATGGATTTGTTCCTCATTCAATCTTACTACCTTGCCTGCCCATCTCAGTATGACGATGACAGTATTACTTGGTATGGATAATGACATCTGCTTCTCCCAGCAGTTCATCTATTTCCCTGTTGCAGTGCCTTGCTTTACATTTTTAACAGGTCCAAATTCATGTTGCAAAGTCTTTCTTTCAAAGAGAAGCTCTTTCTCTTCTTAACTGTTCAGGTTCCATGTACTATGAAGCATATCAGTTTTCACAGGGAATAAGAGGTTAAGTTGTTGTTGTTAATGGTCAACGAGTACAAATGAGTTATGTTATCATCTCCTAAGTCTTCTTTACAGTGTGCAGACTAGTGAGTTGATCACTGTACACCTAACTCAGTTTGACCAGTTTTTAACTTACCAACTTATTTGTTGAAATCAACGATATTAGTGCAAGTCTTATGAGTGTTTTATAAAATTGCACTTGGACTGTTAGGATAGGGCCTTATCCCTGAAGTGTTTTCTTATACCAAAATATAGTTGCCTTCTTTCTCTGGGAGAGTACTCAAGATTTAAATTAATGTTTTGACTAATTTAAGATGAATTGAGCAGATGAGCATTTTTTTTTATGAACTCCAAAGCATTGATTCAAAATTCTAGTTTTTTTCATTTTTTCTAGTTATGTTTTTTTGTTGAAATTTATTTTAGTTAAAACAATTTATATTTTTATATTTTGACTTTAAAAAATGGTACGTTTTGTGAAGTTATGTTTAGAGAGGTTAGGTATCACAAAAGATTCACATGTGTGAATGCTGCAGAAGAGTTTCCTATCCCTCTATATTTCAATAATAAAAACGATATTTAATATTTTTAAAAATGTGTATTACTATACAATTAAAATTAGGCAAACAATCTTTCTTTTTCACTATAAACAAACAATTTTTTTTTGTGTTTTAGGAAAAAATATTGATAAGCCATGAGATAACTACTTCAGAAACTCAAACAATTGCTCTATTTAAAATACACAATAGAGAAAATGCACTGAAAGATAATCCCTCACATCATAAATTACTACATACAAAACATTCATGGAAACTAAATCATAAGAAAACTTTTACAAAGGTAAAACAAAGAAATGGAAAGAATAATAATTTATTACCTATATATGAACGAATAAATAATGAAAAACATATCTCATCAAGGCCGACAAATCTACCCATTTTTTTATATAAACAAAAGCTGCACAAAAAAAGAAGAGGGAGGAATAAAATATCAAATAATTTCTCTAAAAATAAACACAGAAATTTTTATAAGCATATTAAACACATTAAGAATTTTATAAAATTTATAAGTAAGGATGATAATAACAATGTATCAGAAGAGGAAGATAGTAGTGAAGAGACAGATAAAGAACATAATACTAAACACAAACTGGACCTAACAATAAGAAGAAGCAATAAACTATCAAATAAATTCATAAAAAATAGATACAGAAACTTTCATAAGAATATCAAACACATTAACAATTTTATGATACCTATAAGTAAGTATTTTCACAACACTGTATCAAAGTACAGACAAGATACCAGAGAAATAGATAAAGAAGATAATACTGGAGAAAGAGGTAGAGAAGGCAATACTAAAGAAAGAGATGAAGAAGATCTTTCCGGAGAAAGATATAAAGAACATAATACTAGAGAAAGAGATACAGAAGATCATACTGGACAAATAGATATAGAAGATAATACTAGAGAAAGAGATAAAGAAGATCATCCTGGAGAAAGAGATAATAGTAGAGAAAGAGATAATGAAGATTATATAAAAGAAAGGGAGGAAGAACATAATACCCAAGAAAGAGATAAAGAAGATAATAATAGAGAAAGAGCAGAAGAATATCATCCTCGAGAGAAAGATAAAGAATATAATACTAGAGAAAGCGACGAGGAAGATAATACTAGAGAAAGAGATAAAGAAGATCAAACTAGAGAAAGAGATGAACAAGATAATACCAGAGAAAGAGATAAAGAAGATAATACAAGAGAAAGAGATGAAGAAGATAATACCAAAGAAAGAGATAAAAAAGATCATATTGGAGAAAGATATAATGAACATAATACTAGAGAAAGTAATAAAGAAGATCATATTGGAGAAAGATATAATGAACATAATACTAGAGAAAGTAATAAAGAAGATCATATTGGAGAAAGAGATAAAGAAGATCATACTGGAGAAAGAGATAAAGAAGATAATACTAGAGAAAGAGAAGAAGAAGATAATACTAGAGAAAGAGAAGAAGAAGATAATACTAGAGAAAGAGGGGAAGAAGATAATATCAGAGAAAGAGATAAAGAAGGCCATGCCAGAGAAAGAGGAAAAGAAGGCAATACTAGAGAAACAGATAAAGAAGATCATACTGGTGAAAGAGATAGAGATGATTATACTGGTGAAAGAGATAAAGGAGATAATACCAGAGAAAGAGATGAAGAAGATAATACCAGAGAAATAGAGGAAGAAGGTAATATCAGAGAAAGAGATAAAGAAGGCCATACCATAGAAAGAAGTAAAGAAGGCAATACTAGAGAAAAAGATAAGGAAGATCATACTGGAGAAAGAGATAATGAAGATATTACTAGAGAAAGAGGAGAAGAAGATAATATCAGAGAAAGAGATGAAGAAGGCCATGCCAGAGAAAGAGGTAAAGAAGGTAATACTAGAGAAATAAATAAAGAAGATCATACTGGTGAAAGAGATAGAGATGATCATACCGGTGAAAGAGATAAAGGAGATAATACCAGAGAAATAGAGGAAGAAGATAATATCAGAGAAAGAGATAAAGAAGGCCATGCCATAGAAAGAAGTAAAGAAGGTAATACTAGAGAAAAAGATAAGAAAGATCATCCTGGAGAAAGAGGTAAAGAAGATAATATCAGAGAAAGAGATAAAGAAGGTCATGCCAGAGAAAGAGATAAAGAAGGCCGTTCCAGAGAAAGAGATAAAGAAGGTAATACTAGAGAAAAAGATAAGGAAGATCACACGGAAGAAAGAGATAAAAAATATAATACTAGAGAAAGAGAAGAAGAATTAAATACCATAGAAAGAGATAAAGATTATAATAAGAAAGAAAGAGATAAAGAAGATCATAATGGTGAAAGAGATAAAGAAGATCACCGTCGAGAAAGAGATAAAGAAGATCGTAATGGTGAAAGAGATAAAGAAGATCACGCTCGAGAAAGAGATAAAGAAGGTAATACTGGAGAAACAGATGAAGATAATGAAAATAGCAATCGGAACATCACTAAAAATGAAAACCATTCAGGCTCTCAAACCATAACTCAAAATTGTCCTTCCGACGGTTTCTTTCCTGATTTACATTCGTGCAGATCATATCATTATTGCTTGGATGGAAAAGATAATCTATTCCATTGTGAAGGAGATTTTTTAGTCTACAGTCCTCAAAATAAAACGTGTACCAAAAATAAAGCAACAGAATGTTTTAAATTTAGATGTAATAACGGATTCAAAAAAGTTTCATATGATGGAGATAAATATATCTATGCTTTATGTCAAAGAAAAAAACCAACACTAATTTTCAAGTGCCCAAATAATATGATATTTTATGAAAGTTCCCAGTCTTGTTTACCTAAATGTCATGCAACAATTTTTGCCGATCCAGAGGATTGCACAAAATATTATAAATGTGGGACTAAATATCAGAATTCACCACCACAAAACAACAGGTGCCCTTTATACCATAGATTTGATGAACAATTAAGACAGTGCACTTCTTTAAATTTACATAAATGTCCAAAAGTTATATCTATAATTGAACCTACAATCGGAACTTCGGTTAACAGCAGCATTAATTCTCAATTCCAGGAACCCACTTTGATACACCAAACAACCGAAAAGACCACCATAGAGCAGAAAACTTCAAGTAGCATTTCAAAAGCTTCAACAATTGCACCATCACATTCATCACGTACATCTCACCTGATTCTTCAAACCCCAATGAATTTGCTTGGTACCACCAAAAATTCTACAATAAATAAGAATAATCTAACAATAATGTACGTCCACTCAGAAGATGAAAAAATGTATGATGGCAATCTGGAAAATAACTCAAGAAATCAACGAAGTTCAAATCACAAAGATGAAATGACTATTGCAAATGATATTGTTTCCCCAGATACAACGATTGACACTATTTCTCCCAATAATACTATTGACATTACTCCAGAAACTACTCAATCTGATCCTTCATCAAATCCACAAATGGTAGAAACGGCTACTTCTGCCAGTAAAATAAATTTTTTGTATAAGACCAGTGACTCTATCGAAACATCAAACATATCAAATCCCCCTTTTAATAAGGTCTCTATTTCAAATGAGCCCGAAACACTGAATGATCCTGAACACATTTCATCTACAGAGTCTATGAATGATGTAAATGTTCATGAAGGGAAATCATCTATCATAACTTTACCGGAGCTAATCTATACATACAATACCAACACAGAAACTAAAAGAATGAATGAGCAACAGAAGGAAACTACACCAACTTATACTTACACTGAAACATTGGGTTCTACTTCAACAGGTAATATCAAGAACATAATACCAGGAGAACCCTCATCCGTTGTTACTAATAAAGGTTCTACTGCTCATTTTTTCACGCCCCCAACAATATATGATTCAAAACATTTTTCTCATACGCCAGATAAATTAAATGCTACAACTGGATCGCCTTTAATCAGCACAACTGAGCCTATCTCAAACACCCTTGACTCAACTGAAACATTAAGCATTTCAGAATTGAATAAAAGCGAAAATTTTATGAATAGCGTCACACCAATTTTGCCTAACATTCGAAGTGAGACAATTTCCATGACAACACCACTTTCAACGGAGTTTGACCATAGTACTGTGCAGGTAGCAAATAGGGAAGCGTCAGAAGACAGTACTGTAACCTATCATACTTTGGAGGAAATAGCTTCCGAAATCGATGCAGCAGCTAATGATGAATCATCAAAGAGTTCATACTCTTCTACGAGTGATTTCGATTCGCAGAAGAATAATTTCAGAAAAAGTTCTGAAAGCACAGTTTCATTATATACTACAGAATCAGAGGCGAAGAAAATGACATATTCTACCCCACATTTTGAACATATTTCAATTCCTCACAACAATGTATCACTGAGAATGGCTGTAGAAACAATTGATAAACCAATTCAACAAACAAGTCGCATGGAGGCAACCGATAACATGTCCAGCATAAACCAATCCTTGAGAATTATAAGGAAAGAAATTCAAGGGATAATGAATAAAGCTGATAAAAAACGTAAACCATTATCAGACTTCTATAAATTTATGCACAATATAGGGGAAAATCTAGTTACAATTATTCCCAAAGTTCTTGAACAATGGAAAAAATCAGATTTGTCTAAAAAGAAAAAAAATACACTTCCTACCGATGCTTTAATTGCTGACATTTCAAAATCTACCACACCCTCCACAATATTTGAAAAAACTACACAGCCATTTATTACGCCCACTGTTGATCCTCGTCCCTATGTGTGAACTCTTCAGATGTTATGTAATTCCATGTCATAAATTAATGAAACCGCCTGATTTTTGTGTTTTATCTCGACATAATTCAGCAATTATGAATTTGCGACAAGCAAAAAACATCAAAGACCTAGAAGTTCTAAATAGAACTGGGTTTCGAAACCGCATATGGACATTTTCATGAATTTTTCAGAGATAAAAAAAAAAAAAATACATTAAATTATTTTATATTATTAATTTTATAAAATTACTTCAAACATTTTTTTTTAAAGATTTATTTTATACTTTAGTTTCAACTTTATTTCCAACGCCGATAATCTTAGAAAGAATAATAGAGGCAGAAATGAAATACCTGGGCAGGATCCTGGGCCAACTAAGGAACGAATAAGGGAAGAATAGCAGATTCCTTTCTAAAATATGCTCTTGTAAAACGACATCTTCGCTATTTTGAAAATGTATGTAGAATGTTAAAGAATAAGGATTCATAAGGGAGCAAGTTTAAAATTTTAGAAGCTTCCCAATAGTCTATAATGGACAATATACATATTCATACATACAAAGTTTGAGGCAGGAAAAAATAAAAAACCTGATCAATTAGCAAGGTAGTTCAATTAGCTAGAGTAACCACTGCCGATAGGAAAGGAAGAACATAAAGAGGAGATTCACAGGCAGGTTTGGACAATAACCAGGTTAAGAAGAAAAAAATGTAATTTTACATAGTTGTTGGTTAAAATACAATAAAAACACCGTTTTATAATTTATAATTATATATTTATTATTATCATATATTATATATATAATATATATTAATAATATTAATATATTATGTATAATATATTATATATTATATAATTATTATATTATATATTTATTTATTATTTATAATTATATATTTCTATGTATGCATGAATATATTGTTACTTTTTTACATGCGTTTTCTATAACATTTTTAACTTGACAATCATCCACATTATCATCAAGTTTTTCACTATGGCCTGAAGTTATTACGTATTCTGTAAAATCTTAAAGTGCGTTCACGCGTTTGCCAAGGCTTGTCAAATCAAACGTGTAAAGGCTTGGCTGTCTGTGAGTCAGGTGCTAAAAAACTATGGTGGCTGATATTAGGAGAGGGAGGGTTTCAAAATGGTGGCCAAAAAACCTTGAAACTTTATGAGTTCGAGTTTGCGACCTTAGTACTCGACCATACCAGTTACCCAAATTATTATGTTGTGGTACTTATTAGACATCGAATGAGATGCTCTTTAATTTAAAATATTATAACTTCTCCGATACAATGCACGGTTTAAGAATTATAGGTGAAAAACCAAAAAAATAATACTAGAGAAAGAGATAAAGAAGATCATACTGCAGAAAGAGATAAAGAAGATAATACTAGAGAAAGAGATACAGAAGATCATACTAGAGAAAGAGATGAAGAAGATAATACCAGAGAAAAATATAAAGAAGATCATACAGGAGAAAGAGATAAAGAAGATCATACTGGAGAAAGAGATAAAGAAGATAATATCAGAGAAAGAGATGTAGAAGATCATACCAGAGAAAGAGATAAAGAAGATAATACTAGAGAAAGAGATAAAGAAGATCATACTGGTGAAAGAGATAAAGGAGATAATACCAGAGAAAGAGATGAAGAAGATAATACCAGAGAAATAGAGGAAGAAGATAATATCAGAGAAAGAGATAAAGAAGGCCATGCCATAGAAAGAATTAAAGAAGGTAATACTAGAATATACTCTGTATAGGTAAGGTATATTGTATAGAGAAGGTAATACTCTGTCCAGCATTTTGCTACCAATCGGCTAAAAGAATCTTTAATTAGTTTAGTAAAAATTGCACATAAATTTTTAAGAGTTTTACCGCCACTGACGGCTACCTGAAAAATAAAAAGTTAGTGAGGTAAATAAAGTTTGGGATTTTTTACAAAATGTTTTATTATAAAAAACTTAATAAAGAGTTACATAAAAATAATTATATATAAAAATCTGTACAATTATTTATAAGGTACGATGAAGTGTTGATCGAGAGATGGCCGGTGGTGTTCAGTTATATCCGCCTCCGCCAGAGGGAGGTCCGTACTGGGACGATGGTGCCGAAGGGGCTGGGGCTCCGTAGCTGTCACCCGGGGCAGAACCACCACCGCCCCCGGAGGCAGGGGCCCCGTACTCGCTCTGGGGGACTCCAGAGGGAGCGTAGCCTTCTTGCTTCTGCCAATAAAAATAAATAATACATTTTATTATTAATTAATATCAGAAATATAAGCAATAATTCAAACAAAAAACGTTTGAAAATTAATCTTTTATTTTTAGAATCATATCAGCGTGTTGGTTGAATACAAATAAGACAATAACAAAAAATACTGATAATCTTGAAATAAAATGCTGCAGGAAAAACAAAAAGAATAAGCAACAAGAAGAAAGCTGCATTAAATTATCAATAAGAGAAGATAAGGTACAAAGAAAAAAAACATAATTCACAGGTTGTCCTTTATCCAATCCTCGTCCCTATGGGACTCCATTCCTCCCTCTATCCACCATTCAATTATCCTTCCTATTCTTAAACAATGCCTTTTTAATTATCTTTATGATTTATGTACTATTAAAATGGGGTAAGTCGTACCAGAATACATACATATTTATTAATAAAAAATATTATTTCTATTATGCCGACATCGATGATAGCTCAATTAGAAAAATTAAATAATCTATTTAAATACAAGATTCAGGATCATTTTTAGCATACAGTTGCATTTCAATTTGTAAGAAGTTTAAGAAATAAAACTTTCATATTGTGCAGGATACGAACATTGTGGTAGTCAGTGCCAACCAAGTCGAAATAAACAAGTATTGATACGTAGACAAAACAACAGACATCACGTATTGTTACAATCAGAAAGGGGATCATTCACTGAGTATTTGTAACGCATCATTTTATGCCAGAATATTACTGCTATTTTTATTTTTATTTGTTCGCAGGAAAAAAATAAACTTTCTTAATAAAAAAAAAAATCATATAGAAACTGCCTTGAATGATATAGGCTTCCTATGATGCTCCTGAAGCGACGAAAGGGAGAGAGATACTTCTCAATTTTAAATTTGATTATCAAAATATTTTCACGCATTTTTGAGATAATCCAAATATATGTGCAACATTTTCAACACAACCTAAATTGGCCTTACAATATCCTGTATGCACTTAGATTCCTGAACAACGTTGAGATATTCTTTGGAAATAATGTGGTCAACATTGTGTCCCTAACGCCTGATTTATTTCCTAACTGGTTTCAGGTATTCATTTTTTTAGTTATATTTAGGTAAATGATTTTAATATGTGGCATAGAAAATTATGAGAGCCTTCTTCAACAGTTGAAGAACCAACTGCAGATTTCTTAATAGTTTCTCTTTACTGATAAGCTTATTACTTTTTATTATTATCACTTCATCCAACCAGAAAAGTTTTATTTTATTTTTACTTTTTTTTTTTTTCAACAGTTGATTTAATTACAATATTTAAATCACTGCACAATCGTATACTTTCTTCAATTTCAAAAGTTCTTTAATTTATAAGTTACATATTTGTATTAACTGAATTAAACTTGACTTAATACTCACAGTTTAAAGTACGTAACTGATAAAGTGTCGTAAGTAACATTTTCAAAGCTTTTACAAGAGAACAAGGAAACAATTTAGATCGCATTGCAATGCTTCTTGCGGATGATGCTTAATCTTTATTTCAAGTGCTGCATATTTTATTACCCTTTAAGCTCATTTACGATATTTATATTCGAAAAATACGACCAGAAAAACTTAAATATTATGATAAAATCAAAATTAGAAAAATTGGGATTACGACAGTTTACTTATGACCTACTGAATGATTAGCTAAGAAAAACTCAAAAGCAAAGTCTGTTCGTTTTCAAATCATTTACGTTCCAGTGAAAGACAAAATTCCACAATGAATATGTTAGCCGACACGGAAGAAGATAAAAATGGTTACAGGAGAGAGTTAGTTCAATTATATCACGCGATACAGAAACTAATTTATTCTTATGTGTAATGCAATTGTACACTCGTAAAGAGGCTAAGAGAAAGTCAGATAAAACGCAATACAATGCTTGTTAAAAGCTATGCAAGTTGTTTTGAAGGTCAAATAGAAAAAATACAGCATTTAACCGCGAATCCATAATGTCCGTAAATGGACTTTTTTTTAGACAATCATGGACATTAAAAGGAAAAAAAAAATGCCCGAACAATGTTAAGCGTCGCGTTGGCTTGTTCGACAAAAAGGGAAAGATCTTTCTTAGCCGTTGACAGCGACTTGACGGGAACAGATATCCCACCTCTCACTGACCGAAAAACAAACAGATGATGGTGCAGCGACCCACTTTATCCGTAAGTAATAGATCTAGGGGGAAAGTCTTTTTTGTTTCTTTTACTCCACGTTTCTTATCGTCACTCCGATGCCCCCTTTCCATACTTTCTGGCAATTGTAGAGAGAAATAACCGTTTCATTTTTCATAACTCAAGTTATATTTCAGCCTAAAAAAATATGGATTCCAATTTCACGTCAACGGCGCAGGATGCTTCTACCTTTAAAAAATCACTTAATGTAATTTTTGACTCGTGGCTCAGATCAACATTCAGAGAAATATTTCAACACACCAAAGAACGGTGTAGTTTATTTTAAATATATATTTATCCTCGGAATAAAATCGGGTTAGTATGAATTTAGGGTAGGTAACGATCCACATATTTCGGCCGGAATCGAGACGGAAATTATTTCAATTCTGCAGAAAAAACATTTTTTATGCTAAACAATCTATTTATTTTCTATTAATTAATGAGGAAATCCCATTAAAAATAATGTTGAAAATTTA
This sequence comes from Rhaphigaster nebulosa, assembly GCA_948150685.1. NCBI lineage: Eukaryota > Metazoa > Arthropoda > Insecta > Hemiptera > Pentatomidae > Rhaphigaster > Rhaphigaster nebulosa. The sequence continues at coordinate 74,419,073 of OX411311.1, read as the reverse complement.
CATTAAAAGAAGTAACGGTAATACAGTCTGGGCTCCTAGAAGACTCATGGCGGAAGTTTAAAGTAAAAAAACATACGATAAAGACTGCAATCATTTCAAAAGTTTTGAATCAAATTAAAAAATGAGACAACTTGACGTAAACAGGCGAGTTGAATTTTTATTTAGTTTATATCTAATTATTGTAGAATAAGATACAGATTTAATTACCTTTTTTTGAAACATTTGGGTTTCACAAATTATATTCTGTTTCTGGAAATTGTAATTGAAGTGAAAAAAAAAAATTACTTACGAAGTCAAGTTTGGCTAGTTTTGTAAAACACTGTAAACAAATAATTTAGTAAACCGTTAGATTTTGATTTATTTTTTGTTAGAAATTAACAAAAATCAATTAATTTTTTTAATCAAAACTTTTCGCAAAAAGGTATCTTATTAAAATATTTTTTTTAAATGTTGCTTACGCTATTGTTCTAAGAAAATCCTTCAATGTCACCTAGTGGTTTGAAAATTTTAAATTTATAGTTCTTTCACTTTAATTCTGAACTAAATTTTTAAGAGGTTTATCATATTTTTTGAATCGTTGACTACGCAATTTTCATTCCTACCCGCTCATATCTGATGTACATTCGAAGCTTGTCATTTTTTTTTCTTTTTAAACTTCATTGAAAATCTAAATTCCACTGTATAAAAAAACTCTTAACATTTTCTAGTTCGAATTGGATTACTTATTGCTTCCAAGAAATGAAGAGAGCAACAAAATTCCACACTATAAGTTGAGCAGATTTCAATGACTGGGCCATCAAAAATAAAGCATTACAAAGTATTTCTTAGAGAGGGCCGTTACGGCTTGGTTTAGTACTTTCCAATGGCCATAAACTCGGTAATATTGTTCCCATACGAAGCCGACCCCCATTAAACTATACTGTTTTATGATTTTCGTAATGCGTTTGGAGCATAAATTTTTAACTGTATGTTTTGATAATATGCATGCACATGGTGGCAAACCCAAGATATACAGAGCTTGATCTGAGGTTCGTACCACTGTGGGGAGGAACGAAAGAGTCCAAGAAGCTGATTTGGAACGAAAATGGCAAGTTTTGGGAATCCATGGAGAATGGAGAAGCAAGGATTCAACACCAGGGGATATAAAAACATATTGAACTCAGAGGACTGAAAATTCCAAAAAATCGTGGAAGGAAGATGTAATGCTTTGCCGAGTTCGAATTTTAGTAGTTTACACAAGGATATCTCCAGCAAGGTATGGTAATTAACCAAAAGTTTGATATTTTCTATCAACAAAGAGTATCTGCTCTCAATTAAAAAATATTCCAGAGTAATAAAGGCTTCCCAAACACTAGAAGCCAATATAAATATAGATAAAGTTACAAAAAGTGTAATAAAAAAAATAAAAATAAACACACATATTTACTGCTCAGGAGAACAGGATTATTAAAATATAATTAAAAAAAAACAAGGATCTAGACTTATTTTTGACAAACAACGTAGTCAGTACTGTAAATCCACTGCTTTATAATTGAAGACGTGAATGGATAAAAGTGCTATGTTACAAATTTAAAGTTGTGAAAAAAATGACAAATATTTTTTTTTTTTTATGAGTTGTTTTTAACACTTAATCAATCCAATCGACTGAGAAACTAAGCGTTTAACCAAGAATCCTGGCTTGCTAATATTACAAGGCGAAGACAAGCACATAAGACCTCCATTCGAAAATTTCTTACATAGAACCTTCAGCCACTCATGGCTTCAATTAATACCCTTACTAATTTCATGTATTCATTTAATTCTTAAACTTCGGTATTTTCCGCTAAGTGAAAATTTAGTGGGTCAGTTATTTGAAGTTTATTTTATTGACCACACTACCTTGCTCCTTGTGTACATAAATATACAATTATAGCTGTTGAAGTGAAAAATCAACAGATCAAGATAATTTTTAATGATATTTAGAATAGGATTGTTTAGGACAAAGTAATTTTACCGTGTGATGATTGTGTCACCAACACTAATGCACTTTCCCAATTCTAACATTAGGTTACTTTAAAACAGGAAACAGCTCTTCTTAGCTCAGTATATGAACTCTTAAAACTGTTTGCGCAACGCCGTTAATGCAAATAAGTAACAGCGTGCAAGAAAATCTTTTACGACCTGTATTCGAACGTTGTCTCTTTCATTCTAATGACTATTAACCTTAATAATTGCTGAATCTCCAAAGAGAAAGTGAATACGGTTATGGAGCTTCGGATGGTGTAATGATTGGATGAGGATGAGATGGTATACGTGAATAGGAGATGAGATGTTCCTATTCTCTCACTGCGTAAAAGCGTGTAAAGAAGAACCCTCTTGATGTCATCGCGAGAAGAATGTCGGAAGTGGCCTAAGGGACTCACATTCACCATAGGAGCTCTGGACAATGAAAGACAACAACAATGGTGAAGACTGTTCCGTTGTTGGATCGGTGAACGGGTCTTCCTGTTCGGATAAGTTGGTGAAATCGACTGATAACGCCGCGGTTTCTTAAGTGCTCTTCTTGGAGGAGTATAGCGAAATAATGGAGGATATCTGTAGAGAAAAGATACTTCAAGTGCGGATTTGAAGGTGCCCTCTTCGTGTCTTAGGTTTATGCAACATGCACTTCTGTCTGATTCAATTGATTTCAGATTTGAGATTTAGCAATCAAATATTAGAAGAGAATGCTCAGAAAAAAAATTGCCATTACCTAAGCGATTTATAAAAAAACAGTAAAATTTGAAAATTTAATGAAGGCAATATAACAGAGTTGAGCCAGTCTCATTTCTGTTCGTTGCTACCCTTATTTTTCTGATAACGTCAATGATTCTTCCGACTGCCCAGTAGCTTTCAAGTTCTGGAAAAACTATCTAGACTTTTTTCCAGTTTTTCCACAGCTTTTTTAACTTTGAACTTGTTAGTATGAAACCATATTTTACATGCACAAAGCCCTGTACATATTTTCAATATCAGTACATTTTTTAAAATATCTTTTAATTTTGTTTTGCCTAAACGTCTAGACAATTTCTGTTTTTATAACATTTTGCTTAGAACTTGGAAAAATAATTTCTGTAAAATATTATAAAGCGGATTTAAAAAAATAAATAAATAAATTAAGGTATAAGAAAAAAAAAAAGGAATGCTCATTTTGGCCGACTTTTTCATTCACTTCTTCTGACCAAAATTGTAATTGCCTCAGAATTTATATGTAAAATATTCTGAAAATATTCAAGCTACTTTTTATTACGTTGATGGTTATTTTTCTTGAAACTTATGGCAATGCTAGGTATTTTTTGTTCAAATGTTCTAAACATAATTTATGACAACATACCGAGGTTTTAATTATATTGTTATTTTTTATAAAAGTCCTTTATGAATGCAGAATCATAAAATTTTGTTGTTACTTTGTGAAGCTGAAATTTAAGTATCGAATTGTGATTAAAACTTAACAATTTACAAAATCGGTCACCCAATTTCTCATATTCATTGCGTCCTAACATAATATCAGGTTTTTCTTTGTATCCGAAGGAGGATTATAAAAGAATGAGAAAAACTTTTTTTAACATGACGATGGAAGTGAGAACCTGTATCTTCAAAAAGATTAGTTTACAGTTGGGCCAAAAACCTGTTTTAAAACACAATTCATCTAAAAATTGTCTAATTTTTTTTTGTTGAACTTTTTATGCACTTTTATAATTCCGATAATAATTTTTGGTAATCTTATAATGATTGAGTTAGTTATGGTATCTCGCAGAAATGTTATTTTAGTGCACTTACAGTTACAATGCATCACTTCTCAGTCATAGATATAATGCTAACATTAGATTGCATTTTTGCATTCAGCTAAATTCACATAACCACATTAAGATACATATTACTTTTGTTAAGCGTCTGGGATTTAAAAAAAAAGTTGTAACTAAACTTTTGTTTGTGAATGATAATATTCATCATTAAAGTAATGACTGAACGTGAACAATGGGTGTTTAGAACGGATGCTGCACTGCTTCTGTGCACTGAACGGATGCTGGAAGAGTGTCTGTAATTACAGTCCCCACCGTAATGTCTGGGATGTATTATCCTTAATAAAAGCTGAGTATCGCAACCTCCAACCTGCTGAATGATAAATGAGGAAGACGAAACTAGCCTGAGCATTCCCATAAAATTGCTTCCACGCTAAGTGAAACCCATCGTGAATACGAAGCTACTAACAATTAGCAGCGTTCATTGTTCGTGCCAGTAACTGCTGCATCGCCTTTCAATTAAAAAAAAGGTCATTTCCCAGGGGCCTAGGGTTACGTCAGCTGCTATGCAAACAAAGGAAAACTAGTTTTCATTTCGTCTGCGACTGAGATTCGCGTTGTCGGGATTATGCAACAGTATAAGTGTCTGACTTCGCGAATTATCCAAGAACAAAAAAAATAAAATATAACTAAGACTGTGCAAGGTGATTTTCACTGATTTTTTAATTTGGATTTCTATGATACTATTTGAGGGATTTATTTTCACGTTTAAAAGCATTACCAGTGTTTAATTTATTATACCAGACACAATCACTAAACTATTGTACCGTTATAATCCATAAAGATTCTTCGGTTTTTGTTACTTGATAAGGAGAACTATTCTTTAATCATAAATAAATCAAAGAGATGATGATATCAACATTCAGCCAAACGATGAAGATAGCCTCTATACAGAGGTAGAAGTGGCAAAAGAGGTCATTTTTCAACCTTAGAGCTGATCAATGCCTGATCAAAGAGATTAAATAGAAAATGAATTTTCTACGAACGTAGACACGGGAGTTGGAAGACGAGTACTTTACCCTCTCAGCTACTCCACTCCTGTTTTGATACCAGTGTTATTATCAGTGACTATTGATATGGATTAATTTTTGTACTTATGGTCTTATTAATCCTAGCATGCTTACCTGAGTCTTGTATCTGATGAAGTATACTTCAGGCTTGCTTGGCTGCGTGGGTGCCGGAGTTGGTATGGTGATCTCTGGCGCTTCATCGGGTTTCTTGACGAGCACGTAGATCAGGGTCTTTTGCTCAGCTGGTGGTGGCAGAGGTGGAAGGTCGGGTACGGTTGGTGGTGGCGGAGTTGGGGCTTTGATGAAGACGATCTTGTAGTGCTTCTGTGGTGGAGGTGGTGGTGGCTGTGGCCTTCTTGGGGCTTCGTAGACGGGCTCTGGAGGCGGCACGTGGACATATACGTGTTTATGGACGACGGGGGCTTCTTGTGGCGGTCCGTACTGAGAGGAAGGACCGGAAGGAAAACCGCCGCCTCCACCGCCCCCACCGCTCGGGTATCCGCCACCGCTCGCACTTCCACCGGAAATGGGTGCGGCGTAGCTGTCCAGCTGGAAGCCTCCACCACCAAAGCCTCCACCGTTACCGCCATGACCGCCTCCGAAGCCTCCACCGCCGCCTCCGTTACCGCCCCCATAGCCTCCACCACCACCACCGCCACCGTTGTGGCCGCCTGGCCTTCCTAGGGCCATTCCCACACTGGCCAATACCTGCAAAATAAATGAAATTTGAGTACATGAATATTTGATATGCTGTTGGAAGAAGAAAAAAAAGTTTATTTGTAGCAGGATGAAGGAATAAGGCTTCAAGAAATAGTAGGTACATATTTGTCAACGTCCTCTTTTATGAATCCTGGCTCCCAACCCTACGGGAATTGTCAAAAATTTGTCGGTTAATTAACTGTCTTTCGATAGTCATTTGGACAGTGTCGCATCATAAAAAAAATTGTGAGCGCTATTCCGCAGAATGCTTAATCGTTTTAATAAAATAAATAAAATCGTTGTTAATAGTTGGTTTCGTTTGATGAAAAAGAATTAAAAAAAACAGCAACTGAAATTTTGTTGTTTACATTATTCATATCTTTTGTGCAGATGATTTTCTTAAAAATAAAAATTTTCTTTACTATTTTTCTTGTTGTTTTATTTTTTTGCTATTATTTGTCAAATAGTTATTTTTGACTCTTGAAGTGGTGAATATCCATGTTCAGGATGGCATTTCCTATTAGAATTCAAAATCAACAGGTTTTTGTCCAACAAATCCTCTGAACTGGATGCACGGTGCGCTGGTGCTAATGAATATCCACCTTCCTAATGTGGTTGAGATAGATTGGTATCCCGCATAGATAACCCGTCCCTTCTGTCTTAATTGGAGTAGGTAAGGGTGTATAATAAAATAAAAATAAAATAAATAAGGTATTGCTACGGTGTGACGCGTTTAAGTGTTTTTAAATGTTGTGCCAGTAAATTTCTTAACTGTTCCTATTGTCTGTGAAACATAAGTCCAAATTGATTGAACTAAAAAGTCTGTATGCCTTCTTTGTCTCAATTAGATTATTTCGCATAAGTGCCTATGTTTAATTTTTGCGTTTAATTTTAACTTAATCAAAACATTCGAACTTCTGTTATATATCAGGTGTAAAGAATGTATATTAATGTATGTATGAATGAAGAATAGAATACAGATATAATATGCAAAATATAAGATGCTAAGCATATAAAACGATCTCTGTTTTAAAGATGCCATTATTTTATAGAGTGTATCAGAGATTATCTTATGCAACTCGGACCATATGACCATGTATATGTAATGAAGTTAATGTTACGGAACTTATGTTGTAGGTTGTTTTTGTTTTCTTTTTTTCCGAATCGTTGAGCGACAGAACAAGTATAGGAGACATGTACTAACAACGCCTTTTCCTGCCAAAAAAAAAAAAAAAATACTCACGACACATACGCGGTGCTTCCCTCACGGCATGGATTATATAAACTAGAATAGGAAGTATTCTCTATACATCCTTAGAACAAAGAGCCCCTGGATTATACAATAGAAGGGCCTTCTGTTTTGTATTTAACTCCCTCAACTTCTTTTTCCTTTGTGATATTAAGTCAACGTATAAAATATAGCATTAGCGCATTTTTAAGTACACATACTTCTATTTACGTATTTACTTATATATTTCAAAATGACAGCTACTAAACAGGAACATAAAAGTAGTATGTTTATTTTATATCTCATGATGACATTCAAAATAGATTATAAGATATTATTTATATTATCTTGGAGGAGATATTTTAGTTTATCGTAAATGTTCATATGATGACTTTTAATTCAATGTATATCTACAGCATTGTCTTAGTATAAGCTCACCGAGTACTGCTTGCAAACTGGGGGCTCCGAAATTGAATTTTACACTAACACCGAGAAAACGTAACATGTAGTTAAGAACAACCTAAGGCACAAGATAGTTTAATACACACACACACACACACATATATATATATATATATATATATATATATATATATATATATATATATATATATATATGCATGGAAAAGTAAATACTCATTCGGTGGAACAATGGGAGTAAGAATTTAGAAAACTACTTTTCAAAAATAAAATAATATCTCCATATAGAGAAAACTAAAGTGACTTGTAATATTGCTAAGTCATTCGAAAAAATTAAGACAAAATTATGAAACTTGTAGTTTTTGCAGAATCGAATTTTCGCAGAAATCGTATTTGCAGAGCCAGTATTTCTTTGGTAATATAGCACCCACAGGTTAGAACTTTAGCGGAATTAACTTAAAAATGTTAAAAGAAAAATATAATTTATATAGTTTTTGATTAACAAAAAAATCTAAAAAAAAAATCGATATGCAATTTTAATATGTAAAACGGGATAATACATAAAAAAAATCTAGGAATAATGATTTTTTTTGGCATATCGCTGCTGGACCATTTTTTTTTTTTTTTAAAGGTTAATATTAAAAGTTGGTTTATTATATAAGGATTGCTTTGAGAAACAGCAGCAAAAGAGAAAACTTGTGAATCAACTTCTGTAATAATTGGACTGCTTTTTGTGATTTATTCAAATTTTTTTTCACCGTATTCTTTTATTCATCGTTTTAAATATTCATAAAGATATAAAAAGAAGGTTTCGAAAACCAAAATTAAATTTTTGAAGAATAATTTGATACAAATATGCACTTAATATGATCAGGACTCCAACAAGTCTGATCGGTACAGTGGGAAATATTTTTAAAAAGTGTATAGGAAAATCTTGGTTCTATGGAATGTTTTCTAACCCGAAAACTATATATCAGAAATAAGTTTTAATTGTTTACTAAATTTAATATCAATTACTGCTACAGTATTGTTTTTTTTTTTTGTTTTTTTGGATAGTTTTATTAATATTTTTAATCAAAGACTACAGCCATAAACGATCTTTGATTTTGTTTATCGATGTATTTGTTTGCCGCTAAAAATAAATTGAAAAATGGCTATTTAAATAGGAATTTAGCTATAAAATGTAATCAATAGTTGATTTAAATGACTTGAGTCAGGACATGCAATGTACGGTAATGTATTCCACGCAGCTGAAATATGTTACTAAAGATTTAATTATTTTTCTCCTCGACCCTATTTATTTATAACGTAATTAATCATATTGTAATTATTTCTTAAGCAATTTTCCTTGCTCTTTATGTCAAATATTCATCAATCAAGTATTATGTAACATTGGATAACTTCTATTGTATACATGTAGGGAAATATTGGAAAGGAATCGCTTATTCCGCCTGTTACAAAAATGTCACAGAGCGTCTTCTGAATGTTAAGGCTTTTTAATATAACTCGGAGTGAAAACTCTTTCACTTTTAAAAGGGCAGAAGAGTCCCAGAACCGACGTCAGCTTTCTTCAAGTCCTGGCCCGCGAAGTCTGCGGGGGAAAAGAAGCGGTTTATACATCCAAGAACTGACACCGCCTACATCACGTATACAATGAAACGACGGGGGAAAGTGAACTATATTAGCAGAGAGGAGCGCTAAGGTTTTCACCCATCGGCCATTTTCTGATATAATGACATTTCTATTCCATATTGAATAGCAAATATTAAAGAGGTCAGAGAACGGATGTGAAGGAAACCAGTTGGCATGTAAGTGCAGGCAGCATTGTCCAAAATAGCAAGAAATTAATTATTTGTCATTTCAACCCTCGCCCGGGCGCTGAAGTTCTCATAAAATCATGGGGCGCTAGTCCATATTTTGGACGCCATTCATCTTTTGCTCCGTTTCACATTCTCGACCATGTTAAGTGATGATGTTATTTGCCAAAATTATAGGATTTCTTACATAATCCATCTATATAGTTCATAAAGAAATGAAAAAAATAACACTTATTTTTGATTTGATTAATTTGATTTGATTTGGATAAAAAAAAAAAAAAAAATGAATAATGAGCTCAGAAACAAAATATGTATTATTTCTACTACAAATTAAATTAATTTTGCAGAGCCAAATGATTTATACAATATTATTCCTAATTCTAACAAAATATATTGGTATATTAATTTTCATATCATAATATTGTGTATATGATATATTAAATATATAAATGTATACTGTATAAATTTATTTAATATATCAACAATATACACATTATTTAAAATTCCAAAATCGATATAAGAAAGGCTAATTTTTATACAACCTACAATCATAAGTACACATAAAAATTTATATTTTATCAAGAGGCACTTAGAAAATTGAATAAATTAAATATAATAATAATAAATTCAAATTTGATAGATATAACTCGAATTTCTACTAACATTTTGTTGAAAAGTTGGTTATACCACGAGTCGCAAAGCGTACTACGGTAGACAATTTTTCTCTTCTACTTGAAGCTTTAAACACAGAACTACTCAAGTATGGACATTTACTCCTTCCTTCTCCTGTTGCTAAGGATTAGTTGCTGAGAGAATAATATGAACACAAAAAGACAACGGAATTTTTCTTTTCCTGATAATAACGAAAATGTGTGATTACTGTCCAATGAACGGCATAGCTCCCGGCGGAGGGTTGAGGACTGAATCCCTGTCATTTTACTTGCTTCTCAGATTAGGAAATGATTAAGACACGTGTTCGACCCCAGGCAGACTGAGAATTTTCTAAATGAGATCGGCTCTAGGCGACGTCCACCCTGCCACGTGTTAAGAACTGAATAAATGATGGAATAAAAATAACGTTTATCGAACCTAGATGTTCAAAGCCGATACCATAAATAACTGTTGCTTACATACCTCCCTTTACTGTACCTCACCAAAACCAAAATACGCGATCTTCCCATTTACATCTCAGTAAAAATATTACTCCCCCATTCAATCGCTATGATTATGTTCTTCAATTAAATTTACCCTGTTCATGCCTCTTTGTGCAATAGCGCAATGTGTAGCCTTCTTAATTCAACATTTGACTCATCCCCTTTCGACAATAAAATGAAAACTGGGTTATGATTTTAAAATCGAATTAAAAGTAGCCGACAAAAATTTATAAATCGCGCTATGAAATAATTCCAAATAACCAGAAACGACCCAAAGGTTCTTCTCTTACACGGTAGTTTCTATTATATGCTTATTATTTCAAAATATGGAATTTTACTTCTTGCTTCTTTCTAGCATTGAATTAACGTGCCTCCTATGATAAATTATTATTATTATTTTTCTGTAAATTAAGAATAATTCTTCACGCCAATCACACTACCACGACAGCATCCAAAAGCTACACCGAACCGAAACCCTCCCCGCATTTCTAATAAGATTCGGTTGCCGACGCGCGTAGCCTTCCTTCTTTCTCCCGTCCTTGACAGCACTTGAGGAGGAAAGTGTGTTGAAATGGAAAGTCGGATCTTTGGCGTTTTATTGTTGACGGTACCGTTGCTGTGCGTAACGGTTACGCAATGCTCCGTCCTAAGACGATTCGCGTCGGAATTCCAAATTTATTGACCATCCCCCAGCAATGAAACCGTGCGATATTAGCAATACTCGAGTGTTATATTACTCTAAACAGGAGTTGTATTCTTATTATACTTTATATAACTAGAAAAGTATTATTTGGATGATAAATTTTAATAAAAATCACCAAAAAGACCCGTTCTATGGACTTCTTTTTTTTAGAATCATGTCCTATATTTGAGTCTGAAATAAATCTCTGTATATACTAATTGATATATCGTATATAATTATAAAAATTCAAAAGAAAGAATCTGAATAGAATACATAAATTAACGTCTTCTGTAATTCTAGTGTCAAAGATATAAACCCAACATTTATTTATAACCCAACATGCTTTATTTACAAGACTGATTTGGTTTGTTTAGTGATAAACTTTAAAGAAAATTATTTATCACACTATTGGTGTTGTATTACAGCACCGACAATATAGGTTTGAACCCAATAATTTTTCGGTATTATAAAACCCTCTATGCATACAAAGCCAACAAAAAAATCTTGAAGGTTAATCCAGCAATAACCTAAAGAGAAATTAATATTTTAAACACTTTTTGGGATGCGATTCAAAAACATTTTAATTTTTTTTTTTTTACTTTGGTATATCTCGGTGCTTTCCCCATCTGGACCCATCTACAGCTGTCAGATGGAAGACGCCAGATGAATGGGAGGAAAACCTTTGGTGACGGCTGGAAAACACGCGAAAAAAACAAGTGAAAACATCCCACTCCGAATGTCACACGAGAAGAACAGATGACAGCAGACTTTCGGTATTTCAGTCAATATCTATTCGAAAGAAATTTGAATTCCACTAGCTAATGAGCAATGTAAAAAATTACCCAACCTAAAATAATTTAACAATTGAAAGTATTTGGAATATGCATAAATTGATTTTAACGAAAAATAAATGCAGAAAATATGTGGAAATAAATCTTTTTAAAATAATAAGAATAGTGCTTTTTTATTTATTTTTTTTAAATCACTTGTAGGTATTATATGGATTTTTCAATATCATTAATAGAAGTATAAACAGTTGTAAATATGACATTGCGATACTATGACGAAAACTAGTTAAAAAAATAGAAAAAAAATAATATATATATATATATATATATATATATATATATATATATATATATATATATATATATATATTTAATCAAACAACGTACATGATTTTCTTCTTTTCCCATGCTCTCTTTCTAATTCCTAATAAATTATTACTAAATAAAGCATAGTAATATAGGACTAGTCTCTATACAGAGATCTCCAAATCATACTGAACTTAACAAAGGTTACGGAAGCATTGGAACATCGCTTAACGTGGGCAAAAAAATTATGAAGATGGTGCAGTGACTTTGGTTACAGTTCTTATATTAACGACTTATAATTTATTCTATAATTTATAAAATATTTTTAAAAAAATAGGTATTTTAATTTTTGGCATATTTAGAATCACGGAGCCCTTTTAAAAGGCTCAATTAACACATAAGATTTTGATGGGAGAATTTTTTTTTTTCCAATAAAATGTTACGGGAAACAGTCATCCGAATAGCAATAGCGAACTAGAAAGAACTTCACGACCGGTAGGTAAGCCAGCCGCTTAAAGAGAAACCGGTTAGTTAGCTTAGGGCAGACATGAGGACGCTTATTAGGAAGATGCATTAAGCGTGGTTCCAGTGGCTGAGCAGATTGTGCCTTCCTTATCTTCATTGTGTCTACTCCAAGCGAAAGAGAGACAAAGGAGAAAACATCCTCGAAGACGTGGTCCTCATTCATCCAAGACTTCATTACCCGACTCGTTTGCGAATGTATTTGCTTCCATTTGTTTGAAATGTTCGAAATTTTTACATCTCTAATATGTTTATACATCTCTAAATATTTTTATATCCTTAGGGAATAAGTTAACGAAAAAGCCAAATTTTACATTCTTTTACATTACATTATTTTTTTTCTGTTTAAATGGCTAAGTCGGAAACGAAATCGGTAGGAAGATAACGGAATCGCAAGAACCCTTAAGCTTCCAGAGTTAATCAAACTTTTATATTTTTCCTTAGAAAACTAAAGATTTTAACCTCGACCGTTTTCTGATATTAAAGTTTTGTGTCTGGGGAAATATTAGAAAGTAATGAAAATCGAAAACAATATTTTCTTCACTCTGAAAGTTCGATGGCATCAGTTTTTTATTTTGACTTTGTGGCTCTTAGAAAGAAATGGAACATGCAGTTGGTGGGATTTCAGTTATTTAAAAACGTTCAGATAAACATTTTTTTTTTGACACTAAGATCCTTCAAGGATTTAAAAAATATTTAAAACATAAGAACAGATATTTCTCAGAATTAGTAATTTTTATTTTTTTTAAAATATAGAGATCAAACTCCTACGTTTGATAATGAAATAAACAAGGAACGTACCGTTTGTATAGAAAAAACTTTTTTCTGGGGGAGGGGAGGAGAGATTTTTATAAAATTCCTATTAAAAGCTAAAAAGGAGTCTGTCCCGTTTCAATCAAAATGCTGAAATTACTAACGGCTGCTGATTCCAAAAACTTGAGATGAAAGGAAAGAAAGAAGTGAATTGAGAGGGTTCAGGAAAGGTTTCTTATGAAAAATTCTTGAAGAGAATAAGAAGAAGAAGAAGCCAGAAAATTTCATGATGGTAAAAAAGGAATAAATAATATTTTTATAAAATATAAATAATAAACTTAATAAAATTACTGTTATGTGTGATAATGTTAAATGACTTAGTCTTATATTGTGTGAGCATTATATTGTATTTTCAACACTTTTCAATTAATTAATATTAGAATGATAATATAGCAATATTTCGACATTACAAAAAAAAAAGAAAATATATATCTCGTTTTGAAATAAAATTCGTAAAGAAAAATCTTTTCTTCAAAATTTATATTTTGAATGGAAAATAAAATAATTATTTGCTTTGTGGTGAATTCTATCGTAAGTGTCAGGATGCAATGTTTGACGTTTTTATATTAGTTATGGTTTTATGAATTTAAATCTAACTTGGAAATATACCTGATGTATTTGAAATTGCATTTAAATTATTTTATAAATCAAGATGTAATATATTTTATGTATCCATATATAAAAATATATATGTGGATGTATATATGTGTTTTACTAATTATAATTTTTTTTAAACGTCAAACATTTCTCCGTAACTTACCATTACTTGCAATATTTCCACCTCAGAAACTATCAGAGATCTCGAATCACTTAGCCGTGAATTATGTGAAGAGGGGAGCACGAAGACCCTGAAGACTTGACGCGGAGGTCTGGCTATCACTGAGAATTCACTATCGATGTCGAACCACTTTTGTTCTACGGCGTTAGTGTTAGGTGTTCTGTGTGAAGTAAAGTGTTAGTGTAATGTGTTACTGTTAGTGGGGCTACTTACAATGAAGATCCTCATGCTTCTGCGAGGGACACTACAACACTGGTACCACTCTCACCATCACCTCGGCTTATATACTCCACCGCGATGGTGGGGCATTCCCTTCAGAATCCTCCGGGTTTCATCAGGTCCATCTTTTGGTCGATGGTCACTTCCGGAGGATTCACGGTCCGTTCTAGAAGATGGGTCGGCCCTATGCAATCCCTTACGTGGAATAGACAATATAGAGTAATCCAATATAATAATTTCCTCCGGAGATGATTGAAGGCTTCAGTGTATTGTCACCGACAAGAAACAGGAGACGTTTCATGATTCTATCATAGGAACAATTGTTCGTCTGATAACAAATTATTTGTATGTATAAAGCCTTGTAAACATGTAAAAATAAATCTTGACTCAAATGAAGTAAGGAATTAAATTATATAAGGCAATGTGAGGTAAGTGCACACTAGATTTTACAAAGTTCGACTTTAAATTACTGTAAAATCTTTATTTTTGAAGCTATATTTTTCCTATGTTTTTAGAATGTTCCTTAGACGACCATGTTAAAATTTTCGTTAAAGTTCACTTTACAATCACGCCAATTTTCATGAGATTGATATTTCAACTTATTAGTACATAGTACTTTCCTCACGCACGCACTTGTCCCAGAGCACAAGGTCACACTTAACCCACTATGATGTTTTTCCGGGAAACTTAAAAGGCGATTAAAACCTAGAAAATTGTCCAGAAGAAATGTAAATCGCAAAGTATACTGGTTCCACGTACCGCAAAAATTAAAATAAATCCAAACATACCTACTGGTAGATAAACCATCTGTCTACATATCTGCTCAATCAACAGGTTGGAACTGATAACATAACAACTCACCTTAGAGAACTCTGATGACTGATTTTGTGATACATTAGTGTTTCGAATTCATGTCCGTAAAGGGGAGCTCTTACCAGTAGAGAGTTTGAATTTAACGAGACTTTTATGAACTTACTCCGAAAACACGCTTACCCTATATTAACTTATTTCAAAAAAAAGAAAAAAAAAAACAGAAGAACAAGCAAGAAAAGCAAAAGAGATGTAGACCAACAATCATGCCATATAAATCCATTGCATAAAATAATAGTAATAATAAAATATTATTATATTATAATAATATGACTTAATTTAATAATATAATTTTATTGCCAGGAAAAAATCATTTACTTTTCTATTAACGGTTCCACATATGGAAATCATTTATTATACTCCTTATTCTTTGTCAAGATCAGGAATAATTGTATTGCATAAAGCCTCATATATGTCCCATAATAAAAATATATTTCTCGGTTATGAAATTCTCTTGATAAAATGCCTATAAAATACCTTAACGGAAACAACGCTTCATATTACAACAAGGGATAAAGCTATTAAAGGGATAAGAAGTCAGTAGATAAACAAAACGTGCTTTATTTATGAAATTTTCCTTATCCCTTTTTTTTAAATTTAAATTGCGTCTATTTATATATAAATCTAACGAAAAGTCTAGATGATTTTTGTGAAATTTACTTTGTCTAAGACGTCAAAGATTATAAAAACTATCATAGAAACGCCCTAAACCATCAAATCGGATAGGGGCATCGAATTGAAGGCTCAGAGATCGTTTCAAACAATAGGAAATGGTAGCCAATATTTTGAGAAAATTGTTGGGCAGGGAAACTTTTTAATTTTTCTTTAAATTAAAACAAGTGCGCTACCAGCAATATTTGTCAGTAAGGTGTATTTTCACTACAATATAAAATCGAAATGGCGATGGTGGAAGGAAAACGTTGAGACCCCCAAAACACTCCTTTCAAACTCCAACTCAATTACAAAGTTTCAACCTTCTAACTCAATTTGGAGGGACTGTAGAGGTGCGCAAAACCTTATTGTTCAAATGTATCAGAAATTTATATGTATATTTACATATCAGACATCCCCGAAGCCCTAGGTTATGTAACGGATATAAAATGCACCCCTACCCAATGCACAAGATCTTCAACACAGTGCCAAAGTCTATTGTTTTCAGGGAATATACGACTGCAAGTTGTAAATTATTACACTTTGATATCTATTATGGCTTATAATGTCTAAATAGTTATATATAACAAAAAAATTAAATATTGATTAGGATTTTATTTTTCAAAGGTTTTTGTATAATGATTCCAAAACACAAGCTTTATATTAAGAAAAGGCCCAGATATGGAACCTTTTATCGCCCACCATTTCGAAATGATGGTAATGTCGAGTTTTGAGGATGGTCTTGGTTGGCCTGTGACTTTGGTTCAAAATCTAAGAAAATATAAAAAAATAATCCAGTAATCTCGGATAAAAGCCGTGCATGGAGGACTGACGATTTTTGAAGTGTTAACTTCTTTTGGCTCGTTGGGTACTTTTGGGTAAAATAAGCAAACTCGCGTCACGTAACGTACCATCATACCGTATCCTTCCTAA
The DNA here is from genome assembly GCA_948150685.1 of Rhaphigaster nebulosa. Classification (NCBI taxonomy): domain Eukaryota; kingdom Metazoa; phylum Arthropoda; class Insecta; order Hemiptera; family Pentatomidae; genus Rhaphigaster; species Rhaphigaster nebulosa. Next base: position 74,402,362 of record OX411311.1, on the reverse strand, counting down.
ATCTAGCCTACAATTTCTCATCTGTTTATTGTCTTCCCGAAGAGCTACAGACTTAAAATTTGGAACATTTCTTAGGAGTGGATGAAAATGCAATAATAACAGGAGTGGGGACCACGCGGCGCAGTGCGAACTCTCGGACGACGACTTTTGACGTTTTCGTCCGTTTTTCTCCTTGTAAGTCTTTGACGGAACGAGCTACGATTGTTATAGTCATACCGTTTTAAGCAGGAAGAACTCTGCTACTTTTCGTTCAATCATAGTATAGGTCTAGCACTTTCGCTTTTTCAAATATTTTAATACGTATTCGGAAATCACATCTGTGAAACTTTGGATTAATTTTTTTCGCAAACTAAAACGACTGAGTAAATTGTGAGTAAGGCAAAATGAATCCTGGTTAATCCTATTTAAAACGATATGCCATAGAAAATTGTAGCTCAATCCTTTGAGAAGCTATGAATTCAAGAACGGCAATAGAGAGGGAAAAATCGGATTTTCTAAAAGTTATCGGTTGGTATCGCTCGCGCGACTTGTGTTTTTTCAAAATATTCAATAAGTAAGCAAAATAAAAATAATTTAAAATAGCAGCTCTATAGATTTTTTGTTGCTGAATTCACTCCATTTTTCAAATTTTAAAAATATTATAGTAGTGAGAAGTGATGATCGGCCGAAGATTATGTGTTTCAGTGCTGCGATCTATTGTCCCAGAAGCACACTAGTTTAATCCCTATTGGCCTTAGACCCGGAGATTCCACTTCTCCATTTAGTTTTGATTTATTCTGACAAGGTAAGTGATATAAATAATTCATACTGTTTAAGATTATTTATCATTGTTTAAGCTTAATTGCAAATGATTAGGGTTATTTTTTTCGATTTACTCAATTTTTTTAACTGTTGGGATACTTTTCGAATTATCCAATCGAGCTGAAACATGGGCAGAATCCGTTTCATGTTATACAAATCAGGATAAGACAAATAAATTCTTAAATGGAATCTGAAAGAACTTTACACTTCCAGCTTGTGGTCCTAAGCACACACACTTTTTTTAAAATATTTTATTTGGGTATTTTACGAATCTATCTTAAAACATAAAACCTTGAATTTGGATGGGAAATGGTAAAACTTATTTTTTCTTGTTCAATTACAAATTACTTTTAAAAATAATATACAATAACACATTGACGTATACTTATACTCCTCTTGTATCTAAGGTCAGCTCTTCGAAAAAATAACTTTTGTAACATTCAATTGTAAAATATTATATACTATACTATATTATAGTTCTTTTTGTAAGGCATCTATCTTCTCTTATAATTAATATTACTAATTTCTAATTATAGTTCATATATATATATATATATATATATATATATATATATATATATATATATATATATATATATCAGTCCAACTCCGTTGTTTAAACAAGTATATAAAATATTTCACATTTTATAATTATGCTATATTTACTTAAACATTATACATTTTATATATTTATCTGAGTACATGGAGGAAAACCCCATAAAAATTAGATTGGGTAAATACTTATACTGATGGGTAAAGAAATTGAATATAAAATGAGACCATTATACTAAGAAATAGTAATACATTATTAATTTGGAAGAAAAGCTGAGAGGTACGTATCAGTGAAGTAATAAATCCGGAAAAAAATAAATAAACTATTAAAAAGGAATAGAGGTAAAACCGGTAATATAGGGTAAACAGGTCATATCGAAGAGGGATGGGGAAATGGCAGTCTGAAATGGAAGAGAATTTACTGTTTTTTAATTAGGTTTAAGATATGTCTGTATGCAAGGGTAATAGAGTGTTTGTCTATTTTATGATTAACTGGGTTCGGTTGAAGATGAATTTGGACACCAGCATTAAGCCTCTTTTTTATAATTAGGAACAGTAGCAAGTATAGAGGATTTTTCAAAGTCAAAGGAATGGTTAAGAGTTAAGTCTTGTTTAGATAGTTTGGAGGCGGACTGGTTATGGGGAAATACAAGCTTTAAGGTAGTTTTTGGTTTCACCGATATCGGAAGAGTTGCAATTAGGAGTAGAGCAAGGAATTTAGTAAAAAATATTGAACTGGTGTAGGAGGGGAAAATGAAAGGAATTTTTTGAGTTTGTAAAAGTGAGAAAGTTTATTGTGGGATTTAATACCAAGTCCTAAGGAAGGAATCGTACTGAAGGAATGGTAGATTTTAGGAATTTCTGTATATCATCAGAGAGAATGGGGATATAAAGAATGGATCTGTATAAGAAGAGAATGGAGGGGGAGTTATGGGGTGTTTGGAGAAGGGAAGACTAAGGTTTTGGGGTTATTAAGGGAGTCTAACAGTTTATGTATAACTTTGAGTGGGGAGCTATTGGAAAGTAAGATTGTTTTAATACGTTGAATGTTAGTTTGGTGGAATTGAGGATCAGATATCTATCGGCATCGATTTATAAGATTTTTCGCGACGTTAATTTTCTGATGGTACGGGTGTTGAGAGTTTTTATAAACGTCTTTATATCCCTACAATACTCCTTTTACTTTTGAATTATTTTATATATATATATATATATATATATATATATATATATATATATATAATATACATGTCTTTATACCCCTATATTACTCGATAGTATCTTTATTTCTAGCTCTGATGAAGAGCTACTATGCGGGTCGAAACGTCTGCATTAAATAAATAGTTACAACCATTATATTTATTCTTGACCGCAATCCGGTCATAAGTAATACTTATTTCATCTCACTTCCCGGTCATTTCTTCGAACCTCCATTGATCCTACACAAATAATGAATTGATCAAAATTTAAATAAATTTATAATGTTTGTTATGCTTAAATTGGACCATGGTGTAATACCAGTATTTATCAAAACATTGGATTCAGAAAAAAAACTAATTTGAAAGCTTTATCAAAATACTTCAAACAAATTTCATTCTAGTAATGATCATTTTTTTTTTAAAAGCATGAAAAGTCGCCTGTACACAGTATCCTCACCGACGTTCATATTTCGGGTAATTAGAAGCCGCTTAGTAATTAATAAAATCTTGGATTGCTATTATTTTTTTTATTTCTAGTACCTCCAATATCATATGAAAACTAGCCATGTTGTTTCAGCATTACAATAATTAAAATAACCCTAAACCACATAATAATATAAAGATGATTTAGATTGATTTATTGAAATCGATAAAGTTTGAGTTTGAAATGTAAAAAGTTGAATTTAAAATTAAATTAAATTAAAATGAAAAAGGTTAGAATTGGTTTGGATAAGCTGTAATTTGTCCTTGAAGAAGTAGAATTAGACTTTGAAAAAGTTGCATTTGACTTTGAAAAAGTTGAATATGACTTGGAAATGTTATATAACAACGAGCTGTTCTTATAACAAAATAACGTAAATAAGAAAACATTTGGTTTGATCTTTAGTTGTAAGCCCGAAGGAAAGCGATTCATTCTAGAAATAAAGAGTTAAAGAAAAAAAAAAATTAAATCTGATGCAAAAGACGCCAAGAATAATATTATTTTAAAAAATAAAAATATTGCTTTGAAATAATATTATTACTAGTATAACGAAAATAAAATTATTACTTTTAAATATATACAATATTATTAAAACTTGAGACAAAAATATTAAGTACATTCAAATATATAAAGTACCTTAAAATATTTTAGTAAAATAAATATCACAGTAAATAAACGATGGAGATATGCTCATTTATTGATATATTCGTATAGGGATGGATGGTATAATTGTTCAAACCATGTTTGCGGTATTGTATATGTATTAACGTAATACCTTTGTTTATTGATTTCAAAGTAATAATTTTAGTTATTTCAAAGAAACTATATAAATATTTTTAAAATATAAATATTTTTAAAATATAAATATTTTTAAAATATAAATATTTTTAAAATATAAATATTTTTAAAATATAAATATTTTTAAAATATAAATATTTTTAAAATATAAATATTTTTAAAATATAAATATTTTTAAAATATAAATATTTTTAAAATATAAATATTTTTAATATATAAATATTTTAATATATAAATATTTTCAAAATATAAATATTTTTAAAATATAAATATTTTTAATATATAAATATTTTAATATATAAATATTTTTAATATATAAATATTTTTAATATATAAATATTTTTAATATATAAATATTTTTAATATATAATTATTTTTAATATATAAATATTTTTAATATTTAAATATTTGACAGTAACGTTTTTTTTATGTTATATATTTAATAGTAATACATTTAGTTATTTTATTCTTTATTTAATTTAATTTAAAGTAATATCTGGCCATACTATCCCTTAAATAACATCACTTCTATATCGACTGGTCCACATGCAAACATACCAAGTTCAAGTATTACTTATATTGTTTTTGCATGAAAAGGGAAACTGAGAGATTACACAAAGCATGAAATATCCCTGGTACGATTACAGCCATTCCCAAAAATGACAGGGTAATCTCTCAGAATACCTTAATAATAATAGCTGAGGAGGATTTCTTTGCTATCTCTTTCGATATTCAGTTTTAGAAAGGGACGCCTTGTATGTTTACTAAATAACTTTTTATGGTTGTTGAAGTCTGGTAAAATATATTTCGAAAGTAAAATATTCTTAAATTTACACGCACAAACGCAATTATAGCTTCAGGTTAATTATTTTATCGTAACATCTACCAGGTTATTTCTAGGTGTTTTGCTTTTTTTTTTTTGTATTTTCAATAATCATCAGAGTTTAGTTATGAGCGATTTTTCTTTTTAGTTTTGTTTCTTTTTTAGGAAAAAATTCCAAAAATATATGTGCCGTCCGATTAGAAAGAAGTGACAATGAACTTGTGAAGGAACGACCTTCGGTAGACCTCACTCCAATGGCACTATGTTACAAAGTTCCAAGGTCATAGTTCTGACACTGTGAATTATCTTTTTCCTCCAAAATTAAATTACACTTATTTTTGCATTGCACCATTAATATAATTATTGCACCTGAATATACATGCAATTGGCTAGAAACACCACTATAGTTTGTGCATAGCTTTACTCATATCTTTCCACAAAGTGATAGTTTATCATGAAAAAGAAATAGTGAGTTCAAAGAAAGACTCTTTTCAGTTCACTTACGTTCCATTCCACTTCCAATTCCAATGCTCTTTATTCCACTCCATATCATTCCGCTCCACTTCATTCAGCTCCAATCCATTCCACTCTACTCCATTCCATTATTTTGCTGTATTTATGTATCAAATTAAACATTACGTTATTGTCAAAGAGAATTGGCGAAACAGATGATGGACCATTTTCACATTTGTCCCCAACTTTTAATGCAAATGCATTTACGTATTCATTTTTTATAAGCATTTGTTTCTCCTTTCCAGCGGAAACCCCCTTTTCAACGGACAAAGTACGGTTTAAAACAGATTATACAGTATGTATATTTTAAATTTATTAATCTGCTCATTTCAATTTTATTTCATTTTAGGAATGGTTGTTATTTTTCTAGCGTGTTTATGTACATAATATTACAGACACAAGGGATTATTTAGATGAAGATTGTAGTAAATGACAATGATACGAGTGACAAAAGTTAAATAACACGAATAATAATAATAAAAAAATAAATAAAAACTATCGTGAACTCACTCCATAATGCGTTTGAATCAAGACATTCCTAGTATGATTGACGGATCTCAATAAAATATCGGAGGCATATTAGCATTGATTGAAACGGACTTTCCTTCTGAATACAGACAGTACATCAAACAGCGCTTAAAGGAAACCTTCCTTTTGTGAAAACGATTTGTGTTTACCGACGAACTGATAATTCGCGAAAGTTAAGGACGTATCAAATGAGAAATTGATTCATTGTGCTTCCATTTTTCAAGACGAGGAAATGATGGCTTGGATTCTAAAGCTTTTTAGATTGCCTAACAGCTTTAAATAAACGATGTTTATGCCTTTTATTATTATTATTACAAATCAAATCAGTAACTGAGAAATTTAAATTTTTAAGAAATGAGTATAGGAAGACTATGAAAATTTACTTTATTTTCCAATCTGAATAAGCGGAACTGCTTTACATGGAAAGTAGTTTCTTGCTTAGGATTTAACATTCCTGTAGGCTACAATTGGGGGACTTATTTCCTGCAGATAACCAACCTATTCTAGCCATTGGAAGATCGATAATTTTTCTATTGGTAGATTGGTAAATAAGAGTCAACCCCTTCAGGCTAGATTCGAACCCGAATCGCTTCTGGCTGGAGAGTGGAATGGTGTTCCAATAAGCTCGTCCCAGTTGAAAGCAATAGTACTCCAAATTAGAGGAAAAGGATGGATAATTCAGAATTAGAAAGTAGTTTTATTGGTATAATATGTATAAGGTACTGTAAACTAGTTCAGTCAAACGTTTAAATACTAATTTATTATTTATAATTATTTGTTTATCAAGTTTAATCTGATGCCCAGCCATTTTGCGAATTCTTACAGCAGTTTCCAAATACTACCCAAAATCTGCAAGTTTCTTTCATTCACAATAAACAGAGCGCAATGAACTGCTTAATGTTAACACTTGGAGTCCCAGAAAAGGTTGTCAGACTTAGTGCAGTGACCTTAGGGAACACCAGATGTAGGGTGAGGATCCAAAATAATCTATCAGAAGAGTTAGATCTTCTCTTCTAGCTCCACCACACATTTAAGGACGGCTACAAATATCAAGGTGCTTCAGTGACGGGAAACAATAGCAAGAATCGCAGCAGCCAACAGATGTCTTTTTGCAGTGCGAAAAGCATTGCAGTTTCGGAACCGGTCACGGAAAGCAAAGGTACTTATGTTCAAAATGATCTTGAGGTCAATTGTCACATACGCAGGTGAAACGTGGTTCCTGAACGCAGAATGAGAGATCTTGCGGATCTGGGAAAAGAAGGTACTTTGGCAAATCTTGGGGCCACTATACATAGATGACCAATGGAAGAATAGAAATAATAGAGAACTTTGGGAACTATGCAATGAATCTGACATAGTCACTTTTGCCCAATTGAAAAAAACTATTATATGGCAAACCAGAAGACAAAAGGAGAGAAAGGGCCAGGCTGCGATGGATCGATGATGAAGAGGACGATCTGCAAAGGATGGGATTGGACAAAGGAGAAATCGAGCTGCTGATAGGGAGGATTGGAGAGGCATTGTTGAGGAGGCCTAGACCCCACAAGGGCTGTAGAGCCGCGAAAAAAAGAGAAAAAAAAAGGGAATTTATTTGGTTCTTATATGAAATAAAATTATTTATTAGGATACAGATTTTATTTCTTGTTGCATTAATATGATTTTCTGTAGTATATGTTTTCTAAATACATAAAGGCAGAGCAATAATTAAGTAAATAATTATTATTAAATTTATTATTTCTCTGTCTTTATTATGAAATGATTTCGTAACCATAACAAATTAAAAATATTAACTGGTATTACTAAGTTAGCGTTCAACCCTATTTTTGATTTTATGTGTTATCATATTTTTCAATTTTATCTATTACACCGTAACAATGGGGGTGGCTATCAATTTAAAAATGTCCATTCTGCATATCAGGTGTCTTCTCATAAGACTCATAGTACTTGACGAGACTGATTTGACGTAAATGGTTTGACTTGACTGGTTTGACTATACTGGTTTGACGTGACTGTTCAAGGCAAGACGTGATGCGATATTATTATTATTGTTATTTATAATTATTTTATGGATCAATATTTTATTTTGGGATATCAAATTTTTTGTTGTCTTATTTTTATTAAATATAATTCTTATGATTGAACTGTTTTATGTAGTTATTATTAAGGATCTGGTTCATATTGTTATAATGTGGAAGTATATTGCTAATATTTCAATAATCCCTTTCTTTATTTTGAAAATGAACAATCAAATAAAAAAAAAATCCGTCATCCGCCGTTGGTGGCTTTTCAAAGATACTACTTACTAGGCCCATTTTCTTTTTAGATTTGGTAATAAATTCCACCTAATTGTCCTCAGACCTCGACATTTCTATCCGCCATTTTGTTTCGAATTTCGATTAAAGGTCTCATATGTCCATATCTGGGCCATTTTCGGTTGGTTCGATTACTATAAAATTGATACTATTTGTCATAGTTATTCTTTATTCATTTTGAATTCAGATTCTGCAAGACTACAGTTTGTTCTCTACTTGAAACAAAGGTAAAGTAGTCTCTACAGTTAGGCAGCTGCCATGTGGCGTGCCATAAATAGCCGAAGATAGACATCTGCGGTAGATGGAAGGATCTGTAGATGCCGCTGGAGATAGTGTCTGCAGCGACCTTGTGATGAATGTGGAAAGTGAGATTCCTCTGTCTTCTCCTATCTCTTACCCTTTCCTTCCTTTTCTTTCTTTTTTTTTATTTTTCTGCGCAGAAAAAACAAATTGCAATTAATTTACTTCCTTATATTTCATATTCGTTAAAGTACTCACACCATTAAAAAGAAATTAACCATCAGTGAATTTGATAGTTGAGAGGAATGTTGAGATCTTCCTGACGTTACTATGTTTACGAGTATAAACTTTTTCGACCGGTAAATTAATAAAGTTTTCGTACAGATGAGCCTTTTTATTGATGCTGTGAACATTGTTTTTTTTTAGTTGAAAAAACTTGCAAGAAATCGCTATAATAATATTAATTCTGTCTAGTTTTTTTTATTACTTGATGTGTAGGCCCAGTAGAAATCAATATTCTTTCCATTGTCTAATAATAGTTCCATCTGTATATCTTTGTGGAATGTTAACCAGGCAAAATTATTTGTGCATGCAGATCTAGTAAAAATATTATATTGAGATTTGTTGTAATTAAGTCATATACTATGTATGATAGGCATACGCAGGATTTTAATTCTGTGAAGTTGGCACTCCAATGTCCTTTTTGCAGTATTATGTCAAGTGGAGGTGCTGCTGTGCAATGGACAATGGTAAAACGAAAGGCCGGGGTTACTCAATTTTTTAATTGGATAGAGCGATTTTTTTTATTGGTAATGCGGTATAACTGAAAATCGGCCAAAAATGGAGCTTTCTGCTTATTGCAGCATCTCCCCACAATTCATGAATCCACTTTGATGAAGAATTGCTATAGAAAGTTGACTTTACAGATTGAAAATTAACCATTGTTGACTTTTGCGTAAAATGATTTGAAAATTATAGAAAATGGTAACCGAGGAGTTGTTGGCCTAATGTGTATTTAGATTTAGTTAATTTTTTATTTTTTTTTTTACATTTTATAGTCATTAAAAAATCTATTATCTGTTGGCCAAATAACTGGATGGTATACATCATAGGTGTTGCCATGGTGGGGGAATGGTGGGGCTGCTGCCTATCTCATCCTTTCCAACATGGAAAACATTTAAAATTTCGCAAATTATCCTTACAAACTATTATTCAAGAATCAATTTTTTAACAAAGAAATAGTATTCTTCTGAATATGTTACTTTAATTACATGGAACAATGGGTCCCCTCCCCTTCTACATGAAAGAAACAAATTTAGAAAATTGCCTTATCCTTTCTGTTTTGAACTGGATACTCCCTTGGTATGTATTAATCAAATAAAATATTATCTGATGACTATAAACTATTTTTATAGTATTTTATATTTTT
>OX411311.1:74167897-74392486 GCA_948150685.1 Rhaphigaster nebulosa | reverse complement strand
AGTTTATAATTTTCATGTAAATATTTTTATTTTAAAATAAACAACAGACCTCTGCCTCAATTATTCTGTCTAGATCATGATTAAATAATAAAAAAATAAATAAACTGATGATCTGTGAAAAAATGTACTAGTATATTTGTTCACTAATCATCGTTTTATTTTATTTTTTATTTTTTAACCATGATCTGGACAGAGAAATATCAGGCAAATAAACGTTTTTTGTTTATTTCAAAATAAAAATATTTACATGAAAATTATAAATTATATAAAATACTATAATAATAATTAGTTGTTCTAAAATGCGCCAAACAATAACCTTGTGTTATTGAAAAAACAATCAATTTACGAATTAGTATACGCGATTGAAAGAATGCAAACAAATCAAAATGTTAATAAAAACCAATATAGCGTATAGTAGACCAAGAGTGTGCCTTTATTTATTTTTTTAAGTTACTAGAAAAGGAAAAAATAAATATATTTTGATTATTATTAAAGTACGTATAAGGAATTTTTTTGACGAGGAGTAAATCAGTGTTACGAAAATGATGGGTATACGCAGATGTCGAAAGTTTGGGAAATACTGATGTAAGTTGTGTTGTTTTCAGTACTGATGACCAAATTGACGAAGCGTTGACTGGTTAATTATACTCTGGCGTTTAAGAGACTTACAGCTTTTTCTTTGCAATCTACTTATAATACCTTATAAATTTTTGAATTTTCGCTCTCTTTAATTAATTATTTTTTTTACCAAGACTAATTATTAGCATTTCCTGTTATTAATTCCTATTATCGGTATAATTGAGGTTATTATTATTGAAATTTTCAAGACCATCTTTAGCACAGTTACGGTAATGAGCGGGAAGGGAAAGGCTGGACACACGAAGACTGATTGCCGAGCCATCAACAACCCGACGATAGTTACCTAAGTGCCGGAACTTCACAACTGCTTTAACAGATTTCCAATAACTCTTGTCACCAGAGCACATTCGCATCTTGAGGTGAATTAGATTAGTCGTGCTTTGTTGAATCGTCAGCGCCAGCACTCTTCGTTGAACAATTCCATTGTTTGACATATGCAGCATGGATTTGTCAAATGGATTGGCATAATAGAACACGTTGATAATTATCCTAGTTTGAGGTTTAAAAATACATCAACTCATGAGTGATTATCTTTTTGTATTCTTATTATTTTTTTATTATTCATATAAAAAGTAAATCAAAAATTGCCATTTTTCATCTATTGTATCGCAAATTATGCAGTATGCATCCATTAAAGAATCGGGTTCAAATCGGATAATTCAAATGAATCCCAACAAATTCCATTCAATCGTTTTTAAGTTTCGTCGCAAACACGCCATATCCACATTCGTCGCAAATACGTCCTACTTTATGTTTAAATAATTTTCCGCTTATCATCAATCATCAGGGGGATCTATCTAGGACACCATCATGACATGCGTCTAACATGGAATCCTCATTCAAAATTTAAACGATATTACGACTGCTCGTAGATTCCGTTTACTCAAACATTTGATTGACAAATGCACCATCCAAACTTTATATTTATTACAAAAAGCTCATATACATTACCCCTGTCAGGCCTAATTGGTCATCTTAGAGAGAGAGAGAGAGAGAGAGAGACGGTGTATTTACAGCAATGCTGCTCAAATACCCTTAGTTGCTACATACACTGCATACTTACAATTGTATGTCTATTGCTAGACATAATATGCATAACATTTTTTTTCCTTTCATTTTAGCTCTAAACATATTATACACTATCCATACTTTATCGGCTCTTTTTTTTTTTTTTTGTTATAAACCTTCTATTACTCTCTAATCTATCCCTAATTTCTCTTTTCCAGTGATCCTCAACTATTTCATAACTTAAAATAACGTTTTTTTTATAAATGCAAAAAATAAAATAAAATCAAATTCTCACATTTCAGAAACGCTCACCTTAGAATCAGCATTAATAAATAATAATAAATAGATAAAACGATTCGGGTAAATAAAAATGGCAACAAATATATATAAGAAAAAAAAATAATATTTTTATACACAGTAACAGTGCAGAAGGTTTGTTGACTTCAGCTTTCTGAAAGTGTACGGTCTACGCCAAAAATTGTAGCCCTCATCATCATCCCAGTAATTAATCCAAGGCAAGGCGACAGTACGTAATAAAAACATTCAACTGTATTATTTGGAATTAAAAAAATAAAAAATATTTATTGCTTTATAGTCATAAACTAGGTGGAGATAATTTTTATATTGTTGTGTGCTTAATTTAGTTGTTTTTAATTGTTACAAATTCAGTTGAATCTAAAAATATAATTTCATTAAAAAATTGTCGCCCGAGGAAAGTTCTTAGTCTGCCTTTGCGTAATTCCGCCACTGTCTGTTGATAGTTTCTTTACAAGACATTGTCATGTGATAATTGTTACTATAATCACATTTACATATAGCTTTTTTACAGTTGTAAATTTCAATAAATAAATAAATATATGTATATGTATATATATATATATATATATATATATATATATATATATATATATATATATATATTTATATATTATATAGTATATAATTAGTATAGTATATAATATATTAGTAATAGTAATAGTAATAGTATATAATTTTATATATATATATATATATATATATATATATATATATATATATATATATATATATATATATATATATATATATATATACATTTTCAAAATTTTACATCATAGTTTTATTCTTATAGAATTCTTGGTAGGTTTCGAACTCTGCCGGATCATCCGCCAGGCTGGAACCTTGCGTTTTCGTGAATGTGATAGCTGAATGTACATAGCATCATATGTAACCACCATTTCCCACATACCTTCACGTATTTTAATACTTTCTAATCTCTTTTTTTTGTTTTCCTTTCATCTTAAAAAGCTCTTTATCTTCTATACTGTTGCAGCTGATATGGTTGTTTATACACATTATATAAATTGTTCGGATAAAAGATTCTAAATTTGGATGAAACTTTCATAGCTTCGAAATTTGATTGCAACACAAAAAAAGAAAGAAATATATATATGATTATATATAAATTTATTATACTACGAACAATTTCATTGAAGATAGTGAATAAAAAATAAAATAAAATAAAATTGTTTTCAAATGAACAAAAACAAATACTTCTTTTTTTTAAAAAGTTTGTTGAACGTTTATTGAAATTTTCAACTACATCTACATTCGTTACAACGCTGAGACTGTCTATTCTTATTGAAAACGACTAACCATTGACAGCAATCTGACAACGGTAGATCGCAACGCCATCTTCATTACAGCAGTATTATCTAGAATAGACAGTGGTAAAGATGACGGATAAATAATTTTGTCTGGATAAACAGTTGATAATGAAAGGATGCTTATCTATTATGGTGAGGTCCGAAACATACAAAACTTTATATTTCTGGGGAGGTGGGAAAGACCATCGGCTTCGAGTCCGGCTGTGGCAGATAATTTAATTATTTTGTTATATCAGTCGTTGATTGGAAAAAAAACCTGGCGGTTGAGGGTGATTCAGGCTGAATCATCCAAAATTCGAAGGAGTTGGATTTCGTTTTGTAAGGATCGGGTTCGAGAAAAATAGTCTTGTTGATTAGTTTTTTATAATATTAAGAGCGTTTTTTCAAGTAAATGTTGAAGCATTCATACATGACATATATGGTGTCATAAATATATCGATGAAATCTGGTCATTTCATTTTTGTACGTGGAATTTATGTAAATCGCTTGCAAGATGATGTTCTGTCTATGGAATCTATGTGTTAGCAATCCACTGAGGGCAATCGAAGTCTTAAACAGAGTGTTACTTGAACCATAATCAAATAGAACAATAGCACTCATTTTTTCTTAATTAGCACACGTTTCAAAATGTAAATGTGTTGCTTTTGACTATAGGTAATTTTTATTTATTTACATTGATTTTTATTTATTTACATTGATTTTTATTTATTTACATTGATTTTTATTTATTTGCATTGCCTCTTTCCACTTTATTAGGTTCGAATTGCCATCATAAGATAAATTATAAGCGATTAAAGGCTTTATCGCCATTTAAATATTTTACAATTTTATTTATAAAACTTGTCTTTTCCATATAATGTTCAAATGTCTTTCTTAAATGAATAACCTTACTGTTGATTGGTTGTTTTATTTAATGTCAAAAAAATCGTGGTCATCAGTGCCAGGTTTATTTATTAGATGAATTTAATTAAAATAGTTATCATATTAAGAAAAAAAAAATATAAAAAAGCTAAAAAAATTAAAGTGGTGGTAACTGTAATAGGTTGCCATGGTACCATCAGATCTGTAGTATGACAAGCAGGGACATCTATTATCGTCAAATTTACTTCCAAAATTTCCCAAGCAATGAAGATACTGCTTGGTATTGCTTTTTTACTAAGTTCTTTGCTGTAGAATGGACATTCTTTAAAAATGTAGTGTTTTTGTTTACAATGTTGGTATCTTGGGGGATCTGTAATAACCAAACTGTTATTACTCTTTTAAACACCAACATAAATTATTTATTTATTTTATTTCTTTGCATATTAAGTTTCCAATTTTCCTCCATATTCGGTATAAAACAGTATATGTAAATATGTTTTTCAGCTTTAACTGTTGATAATTTGTATTTATTTTTCTCTTGTATAGTAGCCCTGTGCAAGAGGAGTTTACATATACATGTTCAATGCAAATTGTGCTGTTTCATGTACATACATATGTATGGTATGTTCAGTTTACATTTTTTATTATTGTAATGCATTATAAAAATGTAAAATTTACCTAAAAATTAAAAGATAAAACGAATAAAATTAAAATAACAAATAAATTCGCTATAAAACAAAACTAAAATATAAAATATAGTAATGTATTTTGAAGATAAAAGTAGAATTATTTACAGGATTTTTATAAATATGTACACAATAGAAAATTAATAATTAAAGAGAGATAGTTAAAATTAAGTTAAATAAATAAATGAGTAGGTTCATACAATTAGTTAGAAAAAAATATCAGTCACATTATATACAAATAATCACTTAACTGAAATAAATAAATGAATATGATCATAAAATCAAGTAAAAAAAATACATTATACACAATTAGTCTTATAACAAAAGAAGATTTAAAAAAAAAATCTTCATCAGGTAAAGAAATAAAGTTTAAAATATATCTCATTAAGATTTTCTCACTTCATAATTTTATTATTTAAAGTCAATGCTAAATAATAACATTAATTTAAAACTTTTAAGACCTTAGAAAGCTAGGTGAATGTAGACTCTCTCCATTTCCAAGAGGTTAGATAATTTCCATAACTGAGTGGGCAATTATTATTGTATCTTCTCCTGGATGGTTATTTCTGTTCATCTGGACAATCAAAGTGTCCGTTCTCTTTAATTGCTTCATGGTACTCGTCTCTGCAACTGTATCAAACCCATTACACCTTGAGGTTTGTGTCGTTATTCAATGCACTTTTGTGGTGTAATTTTAATTGCTATTTAATTGTTCATTCTCTATGAAATTAGACTTTCAAAGTTTTTGACAACTTGGAGATTTTAGGACAACTATATGAAATTTATGAAGAACCTTATGAAATTTTCACTTGCTATACATCTTTTTTCCCCATAAATGCTATCTATAAATTTTTAATATCCAATTTTAAGTTTAACTTTAACATTTTGTATACGTCTCATTTCGGTACTGTAAGCTTTTAAATATTTTGGTATTACTGTTTTATTAAGAATGGTTACAAGAATTCTTCAAATGCACATTTGTACTTTTTGGCAATGACACTATTTATTTACTACCCATATGAATATAAAATGAATTAACGGTTTTTATAATATTTTGATGCAGTTTAGAGGCTAGATTTAGTTTGTTATAATACGATGTAATTAATAACGAAAATTAATTCAGGCATGAAATTTTGAGTCTGGTAGAAAAAAACTTGTAAATATTTATAATTTATAAATTTGCGGTTTGTTTTATTATTAAGGATAGTAATAAATTTACAAAATGCGAAAATTGTTCAATGTAAATCCCCTCTCCGCTCAATGAGACGAAGGGGCCCCAGTACTTCTTGCAAAGCGAGAGTGCACTTTAACGTAACAGGCTGTCACTCTTGGGTGCGGTAAAATTGATGTGGACAAATTATTCAAGTTTAAAAAAAAAAAAACTGAATTCACCTTATGTAACAAACTAAAAAATGTAACCAAAAAAATATCAGGTAATAACCATACAATGAGTATTTTGTTTGAAAGCAAAAAAAACAAGAATCTAGTTTACTTATGAGCTCTATGAATAAATGCATTTATGTAAATAATAAAAATTCAAACCTTATTTGAGATAAAATTTAGAAATAATTGATATATTGATTAATATCTCACATTTTTGGTTTTCATTATTGATTTTCTTCTGGCTTGTCCTCTCAAACATTCTTTTGAAAAACCTGAAATCTAACCTAAATTAGAGAAGGACGTTAAATTTGAGAATCGCTGCCTACAGTGAGCGAGTTTTGAGTATACAATAATCACCAGGCAGATGTGTTGGGTTAGTACAAGTGAATGTGTGAGTCATTTAACTATACCAAATCTTCGCTTGTGAGACTAAAATTATATTTTATATCATTAAAATTTGTGTTCGAAAATGCAGCTAATAGCTACATAGCTGGGTCATACCTTGAACCTTAATTGGTCATATCTTTGATAAATTAATTAATATACCACTTCTGAACAGATTAGATTTTTTAAACATCATTCCCCAATCATTTTGCAAAGAAGAATTTCTGCCGTACAGGTTTGATATTGTAACCTTTATTAACAATTATGCAGAATATTATATTAAAGAACACAGCAACCAATGAAGATTATTTCAGTAATTAAGGTTCCTCCAGAAAATTATAAGAAAGCATTTATTGACTAAATTTTTATGCCTTTAATAACATTAATTAATTATACCAAAATCCATCAGGCAACCAATTTTCAATGACTGATCGTGGCTACGGAGGGCATTCCGAAACACCACATATAGAACAAAAAATAAATTTTCTGTCACAACTATACTCAAACTTAAGCCCATCTGGAAGTCCTTAGCCTTAGTGGTTTTTAAACTTTATTGACCTTTCCGGAAATTTTCCATCATCCTTCTAGTAATTTCTGGAGGATCGCATGGATTTCTTGTCTGATCCTCTGATCATCTGATGTTCTGATCCTTTAAATCATCCAGAGAACGAGGTTTGTGTTTTAACATCTTGTACTTGAGATATATCAAGATAAAAAAATCGCATGGAGTTAATCTGGTGGAGGTGTCGCTCACCTCAAGACACCACTCAAAGAGATCAATCTGTCTGGGAACATTTCTTTCAAAACCCCAAGCGATCGTCGAGGTGTGTGAGACATGGTTAAACACCCTCTGCGTACATGTCATCCAATTTAGGATAATCTCCAGTGCGTCTCCAGCATCTTGTAACGGTCGGAGTTCACAGTTACCATTACACTCCGGATCCCAAAAAGTATGGGTCGATAAACCGAAGTCTCCAAAAGCCGCCTGCAGTGCCCTCGTGAAACGTGCCAACTATTCCACCGTCTTCGGCAATGCATAGTCGATAGGTGAAGTGAATAAAACTGAGCACGTGCTCATTCCTCATAAAACTGAGCAGATGCCTCGGTTAGATGTGATTAAAGAGAAGTTGCACAATGGGATATTTGCCAAATGTATGGAGCACGTGCTGCAAATATTTTATTCGGAGTATCTGCTCACCTTTCTAAGTGAATACAACTGAGGACGTGTTCCACTATGCAAGTAGGTACTCAGTAAAATTCCTATCTACTCTTTCGTTCACTCGGAATTTTACTGAGTACTTACTCACAAAGTTGAGCACGTTCAAGGTTTTATTCACTTAGAAATGTGAGCAGATACTCCAAATTAATAATCAACCTACATTTAGAGCACGGGCTCCCTAAAATTAGCAATTATTCCATTGTGTAACGTCTTTTTATTCACATCCAACCGAAGCATCTACTCAGAGTTTTGAAGAATGAGCAAGTGCTCAGTTTTATTCTCTTCACCTAATAACGGCCAATGTTTGGAAGATGTAATATTTAAAACCTGTTATTTTAAAAACTATTTTTATTAATTATAAATTGGTATTTTTTTAGAGGCATTTGATTGTTTTTTACAGCCCTTCAGATTGTTTCAGTTATCCCACCCTGTACATCTTAAAGAATTACATATTAAATAACATCCTTATTAACATGAACATTTATTTAAATTTAATTCCACGCAGGTTTTTTAATTCAGCCACTTGGCGTGGAGAAATAGCAATTTGCTACCTAGCCTAGTTGGAGTATTAACTAACGTACGTGACTACTCTTTAATTGGCAGAACAATTACCTACCGCTTATCTATGTTCTATTTGATATAATATAAATTAAATATACTTTAAGCTAAAATATAAACAGGCCAATAGGACACCAATGTATGAATAATAAAAATAAAGAAAAAATATGTAAACAAAATGACGATACATGTTTTTCATGTTTAATTAATAAATATGATGTGGGTTGCATGACTCAAACGACAGAAAATGGCTCAAGATGGCCGAAACGTTGTCTATATTTCAATAAAAAATATATATTGGTGTCCAATTGTTCTGTTTAATATTTAACTTAATTATCTATCATGGCATCATATTCTATAATACCTCGGAGTGATCTACATCTGGTTAATCTTCATTTGGTTAATCTTTTTTATAATTACAGTGTAAGGTAATCTGTCCCTAGCCTGCAATTATATGATTTTATCTTTATCTGCCCTGGTGATGCCTAAATTGCCGAAACGTTAATTGGTTAGTTAATTACTGGTATTTGAGAGAGATGAGGCTTTGTTTTTGAAATCTTCCAATAAAACCGTAGCAAAATTTATATTTGAACAATTTTAGTATTCATGAGTAAATATTGAAATTAACTTGCCATAGGGTTGCTAAAAACCTAAAAAAAGAAAGCGCTTATGCAACTTCAGGTAATCGGTGGAACAGTCATGATTAAAAGAAGTTTCACAGCAGTAATTAAGTATATTTTAAAAAACATAAGCAGTATTTATGACATAAAAGACATAAACTCCTTGATGAAACGTTGCTTATGAGATTTTTATTTGGGATCATGATGTTTCCCCTTCCCCTGGAGTTCATCTCTGTCTTAAATTTATCTTACAAGCTCTCAAGAATTCATCATCCACCACTTTGATCAAGCCGAAATTGCCGGTTGTTTATACAAATATTATTTTTTTCTCTTATTGCAAGACTGCTAACTGTATGAGGGTAATTCTGCCTGTCCGTTATGTGATTCAGACATATACAGGCATTGCCTGGAACATAAAATTTATATGTAATATTGCGGTGTTGAGACACGCAATGCAGTTATTTACAAAATTCATCTGATAAAAATCATAAAAAAATCAGACAAGGCTTTCACTGTTCGTTATCAGTTCTGATTACGTACTAATTGCACCGCAAGTGTAACACCCTGCCTAGTTGTTAATAAAAAAAAATGGAAGATAATT
Source organism: Rhaphigaster nebulosa (assembly GCA_948150685.1). Lineage (NCBI taxonomy): Eukaryota > Metazoa > Arthropoda > Insecta > Hemiptera > Pentatomidae > Rhaphigaster > Rhaphigaster nebulosa. The sequence continues at coordinate 74,382,881 of OX411311.1, read as the reverse complement.
TATAAAATGGGGCCTTACTTAATTGCTAATTGGCTTTCATAGATCATAATCACTTTTTCTCTTTAAAATCAGTTTTATGTATTAATAATAATTTTCTTATCTTAAAGGTCTGCTGGATGTGTTTATAGAACTTTCTCTAGTCTCGTTATATCTTGATATAGGGGAGAAATGAATATTTCCACTTAATTTCGCAATTTGCCTTTAATAAAAATCACAATTTATGAAAAAGCTAATATATATTTTACAACTTATTCTGCTAGAGACTTTACTACAACTTTTGCTCTTTAGCTAATTAATGTGATTAACAAAATCTAAAATATTGAATCCTCCTTAGCAAAAAGCATGGCTAATAATTCTATTCGATTTCTCGAAGACCTTTGATTCAGTTGAACATATTTTTCAAAATATCTTCTCCTAACTCTATCGAAATGACAAACTTCTTCTTTCTTCTCTACTTTTTATCTCAGGTGCTCTTCAACAGCAACTCACACTCAGGAATACTTTCTTACTACTTGTGTAAATGATTTATCTGGTTCCAAATATACACCGACTGTATGCGTTTGGCAATTAAGTTAACCATTCCTTAGATACTTCTGATATTGTCGTTGCAGCCCATAAGTTACAAGGTTATATTACTATCATGAATTTTAGGATTGTACGAAATAATTTGGAGCTGAACAAAAATAAATCATAAATCCCTCAGCGAGATCCTTTTCCCTACAACCAAAAAAAAAAAAAAATCTTATTTGTTTAGGTTTCTCAGTCTGTTTTGTAAATGTACAATATTATTATTTTAAATATTCATTATGCAATGTTTCGCGATTCACACTCACAGGGTCGGAACTAGGATTTTTTTTCCCGGAAGGGGGAAGAGGGGCAAGCTTAATTTTGCCGCCCCTTCTTTTAACTCCTCCCTTGCAATAAAAGCCAACAGTTTTATAACAGTATTTTGTAAAATATATTTCGAAATAAATAACATTAAACCATCACTTGAATTATGGCCATAATAAAAAAATTAAAAAATATTTATTAATTAATCCCAAAATAAAATTTCGGTTGAAATTCTGCGCCTGGGACAAGTACCTGCTATACTCTTCCTCCTTCTAGTTCCCCCATTCCATTTGTTGCTCTTGTCGCTCTTCCTTTTAAGTAACATTTAAAATTGTTTTCCCATGATAAATCGAGAAATATATGATATATTGGAGCCAATATATGGTAATAATATAGAATATGGCATCCCAACAGTTTAATAAGATTATCTTTTTGGTTACTTCCATAAATATATCAAAAATCTCCGCGTTACCTTTAATCATCGGCAGACTTGGAATGACAACATTTCTCACCTCCATGGCTACCGTGGGTAGTTCTTAAGATTCCGCGATTTCTTGTCATTAAATATTCTCTCGCTCTTAATGATAATCATTAAAAATCAAAGATAATTTAATTGATAGTTACCATGTGTCAGTTTCTGTGGTCTCATTAGATACTTAGGAGTTGAGAGTGGAGATATGGAAAAAATATTTAAAATGTAGATATTTATTTTTTTCTCATATAATATATAAATTTTAGAGTAGAATCCCGTATAAATTTTAAGCTGATGCAATAATATTTATACAAAAACTAACTTGAATATTTAACTTTAAAACTTAATTATCGCAGCATTTTTTTGTAGTTATTTAAACAACCTAATTAAAAATAACGTATCTGTTACACTTGTACCTACTATCTATTACTTTTTTCATGTTATCTGGAAGTCCTATACTCAAACGGTCGACTTCAACTTAAGTGACCCGAAGACTTTTTAAGTCATTAACTTCTGGTCTAGTTATGTATTTGTTTTGATTAATTTTATGATTCGAAATTCTGCCCATCAAATCATATAAATTGATTTTATCTAGTAGCTTAAGACATCCCTCTCTTTCTCTCTCAAATTATCACGAAATTAAGATGCGCTGAATATATTGTAGTGATTTTCCTTATTATTAAAATTAAATAATTCCTTTAGATTTCCTTATTATACTATAAAATTAATACAAAATTTATTGCAGCAAATTATCATATTTGAATTCATAAAAGGAAATATACGTCAATGAAAAATAATTGAAAATGAACAATGAGATAAAATAGATAGAAAAAACAAACTAAAAAAAATAATAAGTGAACAGAATATAAAATAAATTACAAGTAAAATCAAAATAATGCCAAAGGAGTAGATAAATCACAAAAGTAGATTCCACTATACGTCACCTAAATGTTTGAAATTATGAAAAGTTTTATAAATAAATTATTAATTCTAATGTATTTGCTTAGTTGTATTCCTCTGAATTATTTTTTTTTATTTCCACATAGATACAGCCATTGATATCTATAGTAATGTATGAAGGACTTCAGTATCTAGAAATACTATAATATAACTGACAGGTTCATTAATTATTAGTATCCTTATGGGAGTGACATGTATTCTATACATTTTAAAAAAGGTTTCATGCAAATTAGATACCACCTGTACTGTAAAGATAGTACCTTTAGGTCAAAGGATCAACCTTTGAAAATATCATGATCCTCCCTTTATGTGACATAACCCTTTATGGCCCCTCATGTTTTTATGCATGGCCCTCCTTTTGCATTAATCCTGGTGGTAATTAATCCTGACCACATCACCTCCATTTATAGCCGTTGGTCCAAGAAACACAACTTCATTATCGAGTAATGAATCTTAGATTCTTTATCAGCTGTTGTTGTACAAGCTATTTTTAGGTAAATTAGCGAGTATAAAATTCTTTGAGGAAAGAAATTGGAGATGGATCACTAATCGACATATAGTTTTTTTCCACTTTATTGTTGATCGTATTATAAAACTAGTACCAGAAATGAAATCTACTTGGAAAACAGATTTAGATCAACGAGAAGAACAATAAAATTTAATAACATTATAAGTATGGTAAAATGAAATAATACTCATATAATATAACGTTCTACAGATTACCAGAAACCACCAGCTTGAAACCTTTTTCTACCGAAAAACATTACAAAGAAGTTTTTGTGTTTCAGAATTCACAAGAATCAAAGACTTACGAGCATACCGATCGCGTGCCTTGTAATTAGTATTTTTCGGTAAAATGTCAATTACTGGGGTCATATCAAATACTGCCCCTTCCACCCTAAATGAGTGTAAGGAACGCGGTAGCTCATAGGCCAATGCACCCGACTCCTAATTTCCTGGCCCATCGATCGACTCTGGGGCTAGAAGACCCCAATATTTATTAAATGGGTACTTGGCCCTTCATTGGATTGGGGGATAAACCTGGTTGTTGAGTCTGGGTGCTGACCACATCAATTTCTTTTACAACCATGATACATTACTTCTCAACTAACTACTGAACCGAAGGCTACTGAGCATGGGTGTCGTGGTACAGATTTATTTTCTGTTTAAAGATGTGAATTGTAAAACTTTAGTTTTTGTAATTGCAATATCACATTATTCCATCTTACCATTAGCTACTAATATGTATCATATGTACAGAAATGAAATTAATCTACATCATGTGAATAAATGTTTAATTAATTAGAGGAATACATGATATACTATAAAATAAAGATAACGATTCTAAATCCGTGTTGTATCATCCTCGGAATTTCTTCCTGTTTCGAAATTGGAATGAATATGATTAATTAAATCATTTCCTCTGCAGATCGCCCATCATGAAGAGGCAGTAATGAGAGCAGGCGGTGAAAGGAATCAACTAATTGTCTCGGCAGCTAATCCATAAAGTGAGGAGGTCGCTGCGGCGTCCCACAGTCTGGACTCTGGACTCCAGCGCTGGAACTCGTAAATTCCTTATTAGGACTTCCCACGGGATCGAGACCTTATTTTCTTCCTCTCGCCCTTCGCGTGGGTGTGTTTTTAGCACTTAGACATCCCTTTGCTTTCTTTATGGATAATATATACTCCCCATTTCTGTGCATTTGCCATTTATATTCCGAGTAGTTCTCGCGTCATCGGCTTCTATAAAAGAAATCTAGACACTGGATTAATCCATTACATAAATCATCTTGTAAATTACCTCAATGAGTAGACTTTGCTAGAGATTGTCGGACGTTATTAGAGAATCAAATTTTATATCCTTTTATTCTTCTCTACATCAACTATTTTCCATGTTTGCCTTATCGTTCGTAAACAGAAACAATAATTATAGTAGCAACGATTGCAAGTAGAATTCCAATTGCTGTGACCAACTATAAATGATGTTGAGTACTATTTTGTTGTACATTAAATTAATAAGTTATTAATTTTTCTCATGTGGGTAGTATGTCATAATAATTTTTCTCATGAAAAATTAATTTTAAGTACTTAAAGGACCCTTGAAAGTAAAATTAATGTTAATTTGAATTCATCAATGAACACGAATCAAAAGAAATCAATATAATCCATATTATTGTTAAAAGAATAATAAAAATAATTTATCACTCGCCGTAGATTTCAAGTTTAATTAAATATAAAGATGTTGGTGTAATTTACATTTTGGAATACAATTTAATCACAGTCGTATTTTAACTTCTATAATTCAAAAGTATTAAGTTTAAATGTCTCTTTCTGATATGCGGATATCATTTTCGTTTGTTGGTCTTCACGATATTTAATAAGCCACTTTTTCCTTAAAAAAGAAAAAAAAAGAGGGTTTTCACATTCGACAGTCTCATTCATTAATTTAATTATTATTAATGTTCTCATTTTCGTCTCTCTCTTGGTTTGTGATAAAACAGCTGTGGAAAATTGTAATTAGCCGTCAAAAGCCACAGAATCGCTGGTAAAATACTATTTAAAATTTGCCATCTTGAATAGACGGAAAAGTTACTTATATCATTTTCAGTGGACGTCCACACATGATGGTATAGAAGGATCAATCTAGTTAGGGATTGATAAATTATTTGCCACTTCTATAATTTTGTTTTTATTGAAAACTAGTTTCGAATGTTATACATTCATCTTCAGTTCTAAAAACACACCAAAATTCAAAAATCAGCAATTCAAAATACCATTTGGTATTATTATACATATTAAATTAAGTGTAATATAAATTAGTATTATAAAACATTTAAACTATAGTATAAAAAATATTTTATACTACTAATTTATATTACACTTAATTCAATATGTGTGATAATACCAAACTATATTTTGAATTGCTGATTTTTTAATTTTTGTATATTTTTAGAACTGAAGATGAATGTATAACATTCGAAACTACTTTTCAATAATAACAAAATTATAGAAGTGGCAAATAATTTATCAATGCCTACTTAAATCATTTTGCCATCTGACCACACTGTCAACGTTCAGTTCCTATTTAACTTTAAATGTTTCCGTTTTTATCATTCTATTTATATGTAATCTTATCTACTTATTTGTTGATACTCAGGCAGTTTAATGCTTACATTAACATATCGTTGAATTTTGTGTAGTATTTTTATTAAGCTTTAGTATATTTATTTTTAGATTAAGTTTACTTTGTCATATTTGTATTTCTATTTTTAGGCATGAGTGGATAAAGGTGCTGAGTGCTTATCTTGAACATACAGCATTAACAATTCAAGATTTTTAATTCATTTTAATCTTCTTTCTTAATTTAAAAAAATTACATTAAAAAAAGAAGGTTTATTCGTCATTTTCTCAAAACTTTCAATGTTTAACATAAAACCTTCATCGAGTTGTGTGTTCAATTACAGATTTGGAAAAGATTCCTCTTAGACGGCTACATTCGTGTCATGAATTATAAGAAAACAAATATTAAAGTAACTAAATTAAATAAATATTAATTAAATAAATTAAGTAAACACATTTTTTTTATTTTTCATTCATAGTACATAGTTTAAATTCATTTATTCATAGTACGTTTATATTACTTGATGAGTTGCGTTTTCTTATTTGTTATAAGTTACCAGGGATCATTTGTTATTAGCATAAATCTTTTATATTAAACAGATTGAATACACTAAAACTGTTCAATGAAGAGTCTTATGGAACCGCCTATCAGTTAGGGATATAACCGTTAAGTAGCTAATTTAAATAGCATGTCGGTATGTAGAGCAGTGTTTCTCAAATTTTTTGTCTGACTTAACTATAAAAATAATAAACGATATTCACGGCACCAGTTAAATACAAAATATTATTCTTTTTTCTTTTTTGCAGTTACTAAAGATATGAAGGATGAAAAGAGTTTGAAAAAAATAAGATTTTTTTTTTAAGTCTGTAAGTTAATGTCGAATAATCACAAAAACATTCAAAACAAAAGTTAGCAAGATTTCAAATTGGCGAGGTAGTACAATCAGAAGATATAAGATTGATAAATGAAATAATAAACAATAAAAGTAAATAAAATAGAAACATGAAAAACATAGAATTGAAATTAAAAAAATAACAATATTATTTTTTAATAATTGAGGAGTTTTTTTTAGCATTATATCCTCTTCTCAAAAACAAAGATTTTTTTTTTAACAAATTAATATTCTACGCCCAAAAATTATCGTTTATTTCAAATCTTTAATTTTCCTCTACCAGGTGTTACAAACCAACATTTTCAATTAAAATTTGACTTATCTCCATGAGATACCCTCCTAATAATTTTTTGTAATAATTTTCCAAAAGTGGATTTATTACCTTTTGATAAAAAAACTCCTCAATTGTTATAATAACTTATTTAATTTAAATTCATTATTTAAAAATTTCGTGGTACCCTTACAGCATCTAGTTTAAGAATCATTGATGTAAAATTTTGTTATTAAAGTAACGAGGAGTCTCTGTATAAAATATTAATCTTCTCATAACACTAATTTTTTATACTGAAACTTTCAATGTCAATTTCATTATCGTTTTAAAACTTCATTCCTTATCATCACATATTATGAGAGCTTAAATTTTAATTTTCACCCAGTATTGTGGAAAATTCATTCTAATTAATAATAATAATAATAATAAAATAAATTGCTTGTACCACTATAACCCATGAAGGATCTTGGGCTCAGTACTAAGTAAGGAACGTACTGTTTCTAGGCCAGCGGTAATGCGAGAAGACGATTTTGCGAGGAACACGCTCAAATGCCAGATTTTTCTCCCAACTAAGGGTAACAACTTCGCAGAAGCTGGGTGAGCCCCTGGAAGGTTTCCCGACCCCTGGGTCGATCCACGACGCTTGATGAATTAATATAAAATAATAACATACATATCGTTCAATTATCATGAGTCTCATAGATTTATGGATATTCATAGTCATAAAACTTATGCTCAAGCAATTAACGTTATTAGACATTAATGACTGACAACTACTTGAATTAGCAACTGCAATTAGCAATTAGCAAGAGTAAAATAATCAAGAAATTGTGAAAATATTTGAGTCGGTTGCAGCGATGAAGTTTTTAAAAATAGTTGTCTAGAAGGCCAGAACTTCATTAAGATTATCATTTGCTAGCCATTAATAAAATGAGCCCACTGCGGTCTCTAGTCTTAATTTATTTTGCGGTCATAATTTTTTTTTTTCTTTTTTCCATTAGGATGTCCTCTGCCTTACAAGAGTTAGTACCCTCTTCTCTTGGCGTCAAGCCAAAGAAGTATCAGGGGACTGGTTTTATAAACTTTTCCTTTAATAAAACAAAGATAGGACCACTATTTATAGAAAAACATTCATAAGTAGATGTTCTTTGATAAATATTCGGTCCATTCAATACATTTTTTTTCTTGGCTATAGAAATAAATCAGAGAACTAGATTGAGGCCATATTCTTAAAATGAGTCTTGAGAATGAATGTATAGATAAAATTGTTACTATATAAAATGTTTATATGGTAATCGTATAGGTTATTTATTATAGAATGTTACTTATGTAAAATGAATTAGTAATCATAATATTATTGACGGGAGATACGCTCACGAAATGAATCAAAGAGCTACTCAATCTTTTTGCTAGGGAGTGATCAGTGATTTGGAAGCAGGAGGGAGGGGAAGAATTATTAGCTAATATATCTCTCTCCAGTCATGACTTTCTCTTTGAAGTAAATATTGAATCAAGAAAAAGTGAAACACATATCGTTTTCCAAATACTAATGTTAGGAACACGGAGTGAACTCAGTCTGATGCTAATACAATAAATAGCAGCTTGAATAAACAATTAGAGAGCCACCTTGATAGAGAACATTAAAGCCATGAAGAATTATATGTGGTTGAACCCTAAGATCCTCTGTTTGATATGCTTCATTTATTTTAGTTTGAAAATAAAATTTATTTATGCTTGGTTCTGTATTCAAAATAACCTTTATTTATATTGGGTTCTGTGTTAAAAATAACCTTTATTTATGTTAGCTTCTGTGTTAAAAATAATCTTCATTTAGGTCTATATATATATATATATATATATATATATATATATATATATATATATATATATATATATATAAATAATAAATATAATAATAATTAAGACCTTAAGAAATTAAGAGAAAAACAAATTAAAACTCATAGAAAAACTTTAATTAAAATTTAATACCATAAAAGACTTGTTGAATTACGTGCAAATAAAGTTTCTTTTCAATTTTTTTTATCTCAATTTTCTCGATGATATATAGCTCAGCTAACTATGATGAAAGGTTATTTAAATCTTATCAATACGCTAAATTTCAGGGAAAATTGTACCTTTCAAACTTCTTTTCCTTCTTTATAGATTACATTAACAACGTTTCAGACCGAACTAGTCCATTTTCAAGTCTAAAAAGATAATATACATAAAACTTTGTCAACAATTACTGTAAAATAAAAAAATAAAACTTTTTAATAAGCAAGTATTATGTAATAAATAAATTTTCTATATATATATATCCAACACTTACTATTCAAAAAGATTAAAAATCACTATCTTCACAACCCGGGTACCGCTTTTTCTACCTCAAGGTGCACATGGTGGGGCTTCCGCTAGAACTTCAAGGAAGAATAGTTCCGGTAATCAGACACACAGACACACACATACACAATATCACTTTGTGAAGCTTGATTATTTGGACATTAAAATGTGTATTTCCGTTGAAAACTCAACTGAAAAATTGTTCACGATCTCAATACTTTCCACTATTATATATTTCGTATATAGGTAAAAATACAGTAAAAATTCAGTAAATTATATCAAAGTTGTTTTCAATTTAATTTTAAAAATAAAGTATTCTTTAAAAATATTTTACTTTCAAGTTCAAGTATATTTTGAATGCCACCGTTTGTTAACAGTATTGAACTGTGGGCCCAGCTTTGGTTTTTATTCATGTTCTTGTGCACGAGTTCAGTTTAGTACCAATCTTTGATTAATTTTCCTTGCAAACTGAATTCTCTTTTGCAATTTCTAGAATTAGCCGACAGTTTGAAAACTTAACCTGTCAGAATAAGGGAGACTCGAAAGATATATTCCGCTTGTTTTTCAAAAAGTAGGTCATAAAGTGTTCCTGTAAACAGAGAAACTTCCTTTATTGCCATACCCGACCTTCGTTCAAGGGACAACAATAAAAGATGGACCAACTTAATCATATCAGACATTTCTAAATCTTTTTATTATCTCAGATCGTTCCTCCTTTCCTATGCAGATCCGGAAAAAAATATTTTTACGTTCATAATTCCATCACTGTTCGGGGCCCAATGATGATACAGTAGTGTTCAATATCTACTTCGTGGAGCCTTCGGAAAGGTCAGAAACGCAGTGATACTGTCCTGGTAAGCTAATCTAAAGCAGGAAAACAAAATGTCGATAGCTCGAAACCTGAATGTCTGGTTCTCAGTATTATAAAGAATCTTCTTCCTCATGAAGATGTTATGCATTGATAAATATTTATGAATGTAAAGCAACTTTATGCAATGACCTCCTTCCTCCTTTCTGTTTGTGTTTGGCCAAGCAATTTACCGTAAACTACTAGGACAATATTTATCCTATTCATGATGAGATGAAACCTAGTTTCAATAATCTACTTTCATAGTACAATCAAACATAAATTAGAATGTATCATGGAATGCGTGTAAATGGGCTTCTTAATTCAAACCTAATTTTATTTAGACAATATTTAATTTTATTTTATAGAGTGCGTTTTATTACCGGGCATAGGTAAGCCACTTGGAGAGCGAAGTGTTTAGAAATTTTTTATTTATGGACGCCAACAAGCAATTCTTGCACTATTATATATTCATATATGAAAAATGAATTATTCGATAAACAATTTAATTTTTAATTCGTGTATATTTAATATTTAATTTCCTAGATATTGTCCACCCTTGCTTATCACAACTACTTGGTACTTCACTAATAATTTATCTCACCACGTTACAATTAGTTAGACACAAATTAAATAGATAAAATCCTACGTATAATTCGCAATAAACTTTATTACAGACATTTTTTATTTTACGTCCTCATTTAAACCAAACAGAGAAGGTAATACCGTCTTCCTGTTGGTTACCAATATTTGGGCAGTTTTTGTTTCTTATTTAATATTATATAGTTGGTCTTGTCTAAGTTGAACTCTAGTTTGTTGTGGTCAGCCCATTTTCCCATGAGAGGTTACGTCTTATTTGTCAGTGCTTGTAGTTATATATATTTATATATATATATATATATATATATATATATATATATATATATATATATATATATATATATATGTATATATTGTATTTTAGTGAAAATCCGACTTTAATGACGGAGCTCTGCTGCACACAGTTTTTTATTTATTTTATCATTAATTAATTAAATGAATTTTTTAACATGTTAGCTTTCTTAGCTATTATTTTTTATATTCTATTAATTTGGGAGCGGGGTACCTCAGTGGATATGGGATATGGAGCACTGTGCTACTAATTTCAAGATTCCGGGTTCGTGACCGGCTGAGGCAGATAATTATTTATTCTGTATTCAGCCGCGGATCGACCCTGTGGGATCGGGAGACCCTCCTGTGATGCTCGCTCTGTATCTGTAAAGTGGGTACCCTTAATTGGGGAAAAAATCTCGCATTTGAGCGAGATCGCGAACGAATCACCTCCTTGCACAACCGCTGGCCTAGAAACAGTACCAAGTACTGAACCCAATACCCTTTATGGGTTGTAGTGGTACAGGTTTTTTTTTTTTGTTTTTTTTTTGGTTCTATTATTTTAATATATTCCGTTCTTTGATTTTGCTGATGTGTTCTGTGAATAGTAGAAGTGTGGTTTATCAAAAGAGCTTGAGGAGTAAATCAAAGAAGTGCTCCGTAATTTATATGTTTATCTTTGATGCTGAAATACTAATGTTGTTCGACTTAATGTTTATGAATTGTAAGGTAATGTAATTATGTTGTGAACATACCAGCAGAAACCCATAATAACTTGTGTACCTGGAGTATTCCGTTGTGTCTATGTGTGAAATGGATATGTTGGGAAAAATACATCAAGATTTATTTTATTAATCAAAGTACAGTTTAGTGTAAAAAAAAATAAAATAAAAGTATATATATTCTTCGGCCATTATTCCATGTTACTTTACTACGACAAACAGAGATGCTAATATTCCTACGACACTTTTATAGGATTTTTATTTAAAATAGAATCACTAACCTAGATTTCATTATTGCAGTTGTAAAATTCAACCTCAGCTGGGAAAACAACTTTATACTTTTTTTTTTTTTTTTTTTTGTTATTATTGCGGAGCCCTGTTTTTGGCCCATCTCTTCATGTATCAATTTCATCTATAGAACAACATGAAAATAATATTATTCCTTTTATAATATATTATGAAATACAATGGAACATGGTTCGAATCACTTATTATAAATATGTTAATTTTGAATATTAATCGTTTTACTCTCAAATTATTTCACTTATATTAATATCTGAAAATTAATGAATGAATAAATAAAATAAGTAATAAAAATAAAACATACATAATAATACAATGTGCACACAAATGAAAAGTAGGATTCATTCATAATAATAATATTAATAAATAGACTGAAGCAGCTCTTTATTCTTATCTTTATTTTATTTTCTATCAGCCATGGCGGACAGTGAGGTCGGATTTCCAACTGGGGCACACCCAGCCTCTAAAGTGAGTAGGTAAACCACTGGTTCTACACTGAATTGGCGGAAAACCTGGCGACTGACAGCACCAACTTCGTGTGTAGAAACAGTAATTCTTTATCACTTTGCAGGTTGTGCATGTAAGCACAAGTTTTTTTGGTTATTTTTTTTTTTTTTTAACCATGACTAATAACACTTTTTCAACATTTACACTACCATGTTTTATACCTTGAAAGATATTTTTAAAAAAACTTAAAATAATGATTATTTTATAACCATTGCATCCGATATATCTTGTTTCATCTACAACAACCGTAAACCAGGTTAAATAAATAATTTTGTCAATATTAAAATTATACTTGCATTGGGAAACAGCCCAAAGCATTTCATCTCTTAGTACATAGCTACACTTGATGACTACAATATGGAATAGTTGCAGGGACGTTGTTATAACAATTTTGATTTTCTAACTATATTTAATGTTTTAATTTTTCCAAACTGTTTCGAATTTAAACCCTTTCACTTGCCTGTTGCGAATGTTGACATTTGATAATAGGTTTTTTTTTCTATTCAATTTTTTTTCTATTTGTTATAGATTTTAGCAGCTCTTTGAATATAATGTTTTGCCACAATTGTCGCAGCTTGACGCAGGTTTTCAAATCTCAAATTTCCCAACTTTTTGGATTTTCAAATTACCCTCCCCACCAAGTCGACGTCCCTGCATAGTTGTTTAAGTTCGTTCGTTACATAAGTGCTTGATGTAACCCACAAACAGTCCTTCATATTTTTTTTGTTTAGTTCTAAAGTGGTCTCCCATTAGATCCAGAGTCCTCCTGAAGTACGTGAGGCCCTTAAAACAAACCGCCCTTGAACTTAACTACAATCCTTCTTCTGACTATTATGCTTCGAGCTGTCACTTTCTCTTCTCATCAAGTAATTTCTCTTGTCTGATGAGGGTAGGTATTCAGAATCGGCCTGGAAACCTGTAAACAGAATTAACAGATAATGGAAAAATTTCAAAATAATAATATGTACAGTTAAAAATGATGTTTAAAAAAATCTTGTCTAATCCTTATACATTTCATATACTGATAAGGTAAAATAAATAAATTGTTCGTCTCGATTTTTAAATCAAGATCCCTATAAATATATTAATGTAGCTACTCAGTTATGAAATCGCAATGGAAATATTAACCCTCAGGAGTAAATTCTAAATGATCCAGGAGTTCAAAATAGCCGGTATTTTAGGATTAACATCACAGAGAATGATATGGCGTTGGCGATATTCCAGTTCGGTCTGTTAATTATTAACTCTAAATTATAGTATGTATAACTACGCGAATTTCTAAATTTATTTATAAAGCAATCGATAAAACAATTTTTTTTTACAGAGATAAACCAAAATTTACAGATAGCTGTTTACAATATAATGTTCACGGTTAAATGATTTTGTTAGACTAAAAGATGCAGTCCTTTAGAGTTAAGATATAATAGTCTATTATCATACAACGATGCATTAAATTATTGGAGAAAAATTACTAATAAAAATACAGATAGCGGGCCGAAGACCTCTCAAGCCATTGCTCATTTGTTTTTACGAATATTGTCTTTCCAAAATTTAACATATATATATATATATATATATATATATATATATATATATATATATATATATATATATAAAATCAATGAATTTTGAATTTACAAGATACGCATATTCTACAGCAGTAAATTTCATTTTATTGAAAAAAATGTTAAGTAGATAATCAAAATTATCAAAGCATCAGTAATTAGGTTTAGGAACATTGAGACTGATAAATTTTATTCTTAATAACCGTATACCAAAATGACGAAGAAAACACCAAAAAATGATAAAAGCATAACGTTATTGGTAGTGGTGGAAGAGACCCTCTTAGTATGAGAGGAGACCCGACAGGGGCCTGTTTATTATTTATATATATTTTTTTTATTGAATGAATGGTTAAATGAATAAACTTTATTGTTAAGAAATAAGAAAAATAAGAGAAATTCCATTTTTTCTTTTATGTTGTGGAGGGAGGACGGAAAAATAAATTCGTCTTTGGCCCTACATGGTCTGTCGGGCTGAACTGGTGTTAATATTTGAGATCAATAGGAGGTCGGCAACTTATATAGCTTATAAGTATAAAAACCAACTTAATAAAAAAAAAATGTCATAAAAAAATGCTGTCCATATTTATCTGAAAACCGCTTTTGGGGTAACAGGCTCAAGGCTTTAACAAAACAAAGCAAAAAGTAATCCCAGGTTTTCTAATTTCATCAAACCATTTTGAGTTCGAATAGCTAGAAAATAAGCCAACAGGAGTACACCTTTTTTGCCGACGTCAGAGGCGCCTTCCCTATCGATTGGTTAAGAACCATTGGCTCGACCAATGAGAATCGTCGCTCCTCCCATGTAGGTCCGGATGTCCTGACCACGACCAATCCCCTTCTTCCTCTTACACTGAATAATATTTTGTTCAACTCATCAATTATCCGATGCCTGGATTCCACGCGAGGTTAGGAATTTCATTCACAGGACGATGCAGGCAAACCATTAATGGATGAATCCATTTCGATGGATAGCTCACTAAAGCCAGAAAATAAAAGGGATTGAAAACAATCCTGCGTTTATGTACATATCTTAAAGATTTAAAAAAAAATTACTAATAATAAATTAAATATATTTACTTATAAAGCATCATCTTACCAAGTATATCAGAACAAATTTGCAACTAAGGAACCGTTATTAGGCCAATTTGAAAAGATACCACAAAGGGAATGCAGGATGTGTCCATCGCCGATTTAGATCAACATTTTTTGGGTGATTCTCTATTGAAAAAAGGTCGACCCTACCATTTTTTCCAATGAGCCATAGGAGTTGGGGGAAAAAAAAAAAAAAAAATCCTGCTGAAAAGGCTTTATTTTATATCTTGTGTTTGAAAAATGATATCTACATGGTTTTCCCACCTATACATTTTTCTTTTAAGGAAAACATAAAAATTAAAAAATAATTGAGTTTTTGTCAAATAAATTTTAAAAAGTGTTTCAATTATTTAGTATACTAGCCTTATAGATTTTTTCACACTAAAAATGATGACAGATTTTGATTCAGCACGTCAAAAAATCTTACTGTTGAAAAAATAATCGAGAAAAAAAAATTCGGTTCCGAGTGTGCTCAAAATTTTCAAAGCCATAAAATTACGTTTGGGTTTGAAGCTCTGTACCTTTTGTCTTCAATGATTTTGTGAAAAAAATCTGTAAGGCCGGTTTACTTAATAATTTAAACACTTCTTTAAAATTTATTTGACAAAAAATCAATTATTTTTTCATTTTTCGTTTCATATACTCTAAAATAACAAATTTATAGCTTGGAAAAACTATAAAGATGTCATTTTTCAAACAGGAGATTTTGAGTGTATATTACCATAACTTTTATTTGAATAATGGGAACAATTTTCTTCTCATTCAAACTAAGCGTTACACTTCTCATGATGTTTTAAATCAATGTCCTCTCAGTATTTTGCGTTAAAAACAAACTGAAAATGAGACCTTGTCGATCCAGCACTACAAAGTTGTTCCAAAGGAAACAATGTCCATAAATTTTACCATAATTATTATCGATTATATTAAACAGAAATTAGATTGAATAGAATTTATATGTTTGGCATTCGCGGATGATTTAGCTCTTTATGGCAGAGAGAGAACTAGAAGCAATAGAACTAATCAAAGAATTACAGGATATAGCCGAAAAAGTAGGGTTGAATACATCATTCGCGAAGACCGAAATATAGACGAATGATAAAACAATAGGGAAAACGTTTAAGACAATGTTGGAGAAATAATGACTGTGAAACAATTTAAATATTTAGGGGATAGGATAAATTAAAGTGGAGGGGATTGGCAATTAATGAATATTAGGGAAGCGAAATTTGAAAGATTAAGTTTCACGACAAAAACATGTATAACAAAAAGAATTCGTCTGAGTACGAGGCTGTAGTAAAACCGGTGATACCGTACGGGGCAGAAACAATAGGGTTCACAAATATGGAGAGGTTATTGAAAACAGAAAGGAAAATCTTGAGAAACGTATATGGACCAAAGAAAGTAGAGGGAGGTTAGAGACTGATAGATAATCGGGAATTTTATAAAAGGGGGGGGGGAAATTGAATTTTTACGACAAATGGTCAGGATGGATAAGAACAGATTAAATAAGCAAATCTTTGATAAAGTGCTTGGCCTCAAAAATATAAAGGATTATCCAGAGCAGATTAAGATTGATAAGGCAAAACTGGGGATAATAAACGAGGATTGTTTGGACAGGGTTCGATTCCAGAAACAGGTTAACAAAATGAGAGTCCCTGCAGTGAAGAAAGAACGTAAGAGTAGTGGGAAGAAGGTTTGGAGGGAGAGAAAGGAAAAGAGGAAGAATAAATGATTGACGTGGTTTTGAGTTGGTATATTGCGAAGAGAGAAAAAAAAACAGAAGTTAGGAACGCATTTGAACACAATAGAAGATTATGATACATAATTTTCCATGACATGCTAATCTTAAAAATAATGTTAATATTTGGCTATTATATTATATGGCTATTAAACCAAGTTACTAATTTATAGTAATTATTTTACTACAAACCTACCTCACTATGCGATCTTTAATAGTAGTTATAAAGTGCTACTTTATCTCAGAACTACTATTGGAACTTTATGACTGTATTTATTCTTACTTTTTATGATCTATTAACTTTTAATGAGATCATAATTTTGTTATTGTTTGTTTCGTAACCAGTATCGAATATAGATGTATTATTTTGTAACAATTCAGACTTAACTAGTTTTCTCAATACATGCAATTTTATGTACATAAACTTTTACGATTTAGCAATTCAACTCTAGATTGTAGCCTCTAGCCCGACTTAATTTTAGATGAGGGGATAACTGTAACTACCATTGATTTTATCTTTAATTTCCAAGTGTAATTAGGAACCCGAATTTATGCTTCAAATTACCTAAGATTTTAGGGAAAATTTGACATTATTATTGATTATGCTATTCGACCTAAGACATATGCCTGAAAATGGCAGAATTATTCCAAAAAAAAATTTTAATTCGTCATAAAAAAACATTTTTGTAAAATATTGATAAGAATAATAAAATTTTGAATCACTAAATTTTACAGAAATGTTACGTTTTGAATATTAGCTATACACTAATTTGTATGTTTTTTAAATTAATAAATAATCTTGTATTTTTGTAAAATATTGATTAGAATAATAAAATTTTGAATCATTAATTTTACTAAAATATTACTTTTTGAATATTAGTTATATATTTGTTTGCTTTATTTAAATATAAAATATAAATATAATAAATCATATGGGGTTTTCCATTTCAATTTTTATTGCCTATTGCAAGGTGTTATAAACATACACATACAGGCGTACCACAGGTGCACAGGCATTCGCAAATAAGTTTTATTTAAACAAAATTTTGTCTTTATTTTAAATAAACTATATGTCTCAGAAATATTTTTTCCCTTTAAAGCAATAGGATAGAAGCAAGGTTTAAAGTTTTTTTTTTTTTTTCCAAGAGTGTAAAATATTTGGCTTAATTTTAATACAAACATTTTCTGCTGTAATACTTTCTAGGAGAGTAAAGAATATCCACGAACCTCCTGCCCAACTGAATATGGAAGGCCCTTCCCCACCCCAGTAATTTTGTTTGTGCACCCCTGTAGGGGTTAGTACATTCGCTGGTATTACCGACGGTTGCGGCTGGCAGAGACTGCTGGCAGTTGACCATTGCTTTGACTGAATAGAACGGGGCATATTTCGTTGGCACTGCCAGACAGTTTAGGTAAAGGAGTCTGTCAAGGTTATGTTATCATGTCGAAGCAGAATTTTGTTGATAACGCTAACATTCCGACGGTTCCTATGTTACCTTTATTTATTTATTCGTCATGCGAGACAAAATTAGATGAAATATTATTGGAAATTTACACGAAATTACAGCCAATTAATTTTGTAGAATTGAAGTAACAGCGGTATTCATAACATTTTAAATCTTATACTAATTAAGAAATTTATCTTTAAAAAGGGATTCAAATATAAATCCAAATAACATTAATTAATGAAAGAAACTTTCATATTACTCGTAAATAAACAATATTGAAAAACAAAGTGTCTTTTTTAATTAAAGTATTGATTTACAAATGGCATAATGATATAACATTATCTACCGTGATTTCATTACAAGTGCGTTTTCATATTTATTATTGAAATAATCGTACGAATAATGGCCATTACTGTCCATCGTAACAAACTTAATATCGGAGATTTTACTTCAATTCTTATATTTACAAAACAACAAGAAGACACCCCTCTGCAGAAGTTGGGCGTTAAAATTTAGTTTATTAATACATAATGATTAAAATTTTATGTAGCTGTAAACTAGCCTTATTATTGAACCAGGCAAAATGGCGTGTGTCGATTAAATAAGGCCACTATTCCACCACTGTATTTTTCCTCTTGCGATACAACTGACAACCATTAATTTTAAGTCTAACATTTTTATTTTTTAATATTTTAAATTGGGATGTTTAGTATGAGGATAATTGGCCGCCACGGTGAGCAGTTTCATCGAAATATACAAGCAGTTACACTTAGTGGTAACTTTTGGCAAGCTCTGCCAATAGACCAATAATATAGACTACCGCGGGTAACACCAGCGAAAGTCTAATAAAGGATGCTGCGCACGCCTATGGTAAGCAGTTGGATAAATTATTTTTTTTTTTTTTTGCTTAAGACTTCCATTGGAGTCCTATACAGATAAATTAATTTTAACCAGTCCCTAAACTCCCTCGTATCAGCATCATCATAAGTTGCTACATTCTAATGACTTATAAATTTTTATTCTTCTTTTTTATATTTACAATTCATCGTAATAGCTGATGACTTAGACTACTGACTGATGGCCCGACAAATCATTTTATTTTTTTCATCTGAGACATAATTATTACTGATGGACTCATACACTCCAGACGGAGCCGTCTTAAAATTTCCATGCTGACGAACAGTTTGCGTAACGTGGGTACGTGATCGTATGCCGGTAGCTTGGGTGTACTTTCCTCTGGCCAAGGGCGCCTAAAAAACTCTGGAGGAATTGACGGTCAAGAACCTGTCTTAAAGTGAGATTGATGCGTATGTAATGTGCGTGTTGCTATTTATTTATATAAGTAAAATGACAACAAATGCTTAATTTACCTCCTGGCATCAATCCTACAGCTTTTGTTTTTATTGCAGTCCCGATGAACTTTAGGATTCATGATTTTGTAAGACTTTTTGTTTTTTCTTTAAGGGGCTTCTTAGCAACTCTAGGATCATAAAAAAATAAAATAAAATAAGAATTCAGTTATAGTTATTGATTGACCTTGCTCATTTTAGTGCTGAATCGGGGATTAATAAAATTTATATATTATTTCTTCCGATAGTGTACGATTTAGTTTCAAGATTTATTTTTCAGTTGTAAATTTGAGCTGGGTATTGCTTGCAATACTACTAATTTCTAGACTATAAATTTAAAAATAATAACTTCATTCGTTCTTAATTTATAATAACTGTTTATTATTTTTAGTTTATTACCTATTAATATCCTTTTCAGACTTCTTATACAGTATTTGTGTATCTATTAAATCCAATTAAAGATTTCGATTCCGATTTATGATTATTCTAGGTGTATTTTTTTTTTTAGAAAATGGTTTCCATTTCTCTTTCTTTATTGATTACAGAACATAGCCAAAACTCGAGTTTCCTCAGAACTGGAGTCCACAGAATTATTTCCTTAGGTCAGGTCATCCAAGGATATCAATTGAACTCACATCAATTGAACCAACAGGGAGCGTCCTTAAGTCCTTAAGACTACTGCTCCTCCCAAGATAACAGTCTAAACCAAAGATCATTCCTTTGCAAGAAGAGTGTCATCTCGAAATTGACAGTTTTGGGGAAAACAACTTTAAAGTTTTCAAGGTCTTACTGTAAAGGGAGAAGGAGATTAGAAAGCTTGATTTTTAAAGTTCTATATCTCAAAATGTAGATTTGAAGTTTTAACTTTGATGAGATTTAGTTAAACATAAAACTTCTTTGTGATTATAATTAATTTTTTTTTTACTTATTTCATTTTCTCCTCAGGTCACAATATCATTCCTATATTATACTTATTTATTCATTTATTGTATTATATTTATTACTTTACTTTATTATATTTTTTTTATTATTTGCTTTATTTGACCTGTCACATTTTAGGAAGATGACATCTTTATCATCCTTCATTAACTTTTTGGTGATAGCGTTTATTTAATTTAAATGTTTGTGAATATTGATGCCAATATGCTGTGGTATAATTTTATCATTTTTGGGTTTGTAAAGGATTCTTTTAGCCTATTCCTGATACTGTTGTTTTTTTAAAATTTGAATTCATTCAAAGATTTCAGCATGTATTCACAATCCACTATTGTATCATATATTAAGTTTGTATTAACAGGTATTAAAATATTGAATTTCCAGCTTTGATCCTGCAACTATTTGTGCAAAGCCATGCAGAACATTGTCACATTTTTGATTTACAAGATTTATGTATTACACACAAAATAAATTCATATGGAAATTACTGGAAACAACAACTATAACAAAAAATTTGAATAAAGCAATAAATTAGAAAACAGATTCTGGGAACATTAATAAATCATACATAAGCCATACAAAACCAACCTTTCGTAGTTAAAAGTTTTTTTTTTCTATAAAGAGCGCTGAAATAGGCCTTGGTTTTACTGACAAGCTGGATTGGAGTGGTGGTTTGGTTTTGATACTAAATATATTAAAGGATATTATGAAAAAGATAATATCTTGAAAGATTTTTTAATGCTATATGCAAAGATCAAATAAATTTTGACTATAATTTTATAGGATAATTTTTAATCTTAATATTTAGATTGTGTTTTAATTGATATTCTGTTTATAAATTTTTATGATGATTGTCAACAAATTGACTTTTTGACTGTGTCGGTCAAATAATATCTGTTTTTTTTTTCGGAGAAAAAATAACATATGAAAAAGCTTCTAAAATGTTAAACCGGTATTTTCCATATGCCATACATAATAATTTGACAATTGATAGCATTTTAATTTATGTAAATTAATAAGATAGTTTGAAAAAGGCCAATACAAAATTAATGGTCGAAACGTTACAAAATATAGATGATTTATTTTAAAAATAAAATAGAATTTTATTAAAAAAGAATATTATTTTTTCTTGGAATTACTAGAAGTCCATTTTTAAATTTATGAATGATTATTTATTAAAAATATTATAAAATCCCAATTTTTATCTTTTAAATGATACGCAATCAAATAGAAGATGTAAATCACAATAATATATTTATATTAAAATATATAGTTAATTCATAATTATTCAAGCCATTGGCCAATCTCATTTTATAATTTTGTATTATATTAATTTTTTAGTTGACATAATGCAATTGAAGATATCCAAATTTAATATTTAAAGTGAAATATGTTTTTTTGATATTTTTTATGCTTATAAAATTTATTACTAAACATGTTGTTTATGTTTGTCAAATTATATCTTATTAAATTAGGGCATTTTTTTAATATTTACAATTTAAAAGAAATGATGTTCTTTAAATTAGTTTTTAGATATCTTTTACAACGCTATTTTTATTATATTTAATAATTTGATTTGAGAGTTAGTATTGTTATTTGATAAAATATCCATATAATGTATCACCTATAAATAAACATCACTACTTTTAGGCAAATTCAAATGTGGGGGGCAGAGCTTGGTTCGGAGTTCCCTGGGCAGATTGTAAATATTGTATATAAGATAACTTATTTTAGTTTTACTTAACTTAATTTTTCTTTTCTTGGTTGTTTAATTATTTTTTTATTATTTAAATTTTTTATATATTCATTTTTACTAATATGTACATCTTTTTTTTCTTTTTATATGATATTTATTATTTTTATTTTATTTCCTTGTTTTTTTGTGTGCTTTTTTCGTTTATGTTGTACATATGGTATGAATGGATTCTTATAGCCCTAATACCTATTGCCCTTGAGTGTGGCAGCTTGTATTATTTTTCAAATAAAAAAAAAACTAAAAACTTTTAGGCAAAAAGATGTATACATCTGACCTATGGGCAAAGTGGAGAAGAAGAAGTTTAATGTAATGGAAGGTCAAGCATTGGAACCAACTAATCTTATTTTTTTAGCTTGGATATTTTTATGAAAAGCGTTCTCTGTCGATCAGGCTTAAATATATGGTGCTACGGAAGTAAAAAAATACCTCATTATTACACTTAGTTCTTGCATACAATACGAAAATACGATTTTGACTTAGAACACACGTCTTGCGAAGAAACGGTATAATAATTTTCATTTTTTGTTTTTCCATTTTGGGTATAGCAGTCCTTCATGATAAGAAAATATCTATCACTTTCCCATCGATGTTCTCTAATTTGCTATCGTACTGAAAACGGGAACTATTTCGTGAAATAATGAAGATATCTTCCTCATTTGAATAAAGAAAAAGAAAAGTTGATCTCTATATTCAAATAGACATAGATTATTCGATTAATCGACACTCTCTGATGATGGATATTCTTAAAAAATTTACATTTCGATCTTAGAGGAGCAACTGTAGCAAAACAAGAATGCCCGAGTTATTAATCTAATTAAAACAATAAAAATTATCATAATCATAATTAATTATTCACTTTGACCGTGTTCCAGCAAACAATAGCTGGAAAAGGATACCTGCTCAACAACTTTCCCTGCAGACCACACAGAGTAAACAGATGCAGAGATAGATTTTTTTCGAAGACTCATCTCGAGGATTGATGATCCTCTACAAAGATGAACATGTCACGTTGTTAATTTTCGCAGCCAGGGCCGGAGAAATCAACTGAGAATTCCCCGGTGAGCTCTCAGGCGACTCACTAAAGGCTTGTGCCACTGCTCAACTATTTCAGAATATATATAATTAATTATTTAAAAAAATAAGAACTTAAAGTAATATAGAAATGCGTTATGGAATAACATAAATTACGCAGAAAAATATAAAATAATAACATTAATAATGTATAATTAATTAGTAAAAAATAATAATACATATTTAATGTGTTTCAGGATAAGATATAAAAACATAGTATATAATAATAATATTAATAGTTTAAGAAATAATAATACTTCATATTATGCATGACTCATTTTCTTCTTTTGCAGCATCAACCTTCCAGTGCCTTTCAGCATACGGGAGCGTCTAGCCAGCCAGGACTGCCACTGTCCTCTTTTCTTGCCAGGTTCCTAGTTTGGCGCAGATTTTTTCCTCTCCTTTTGCACAAACGGTCGACGTTTTCTAGTTATGACATCCTTAGTCTGCCTCGGAGTCTACTACCGTCAGGGACATTGTCCACAGTCTTCAGTGGATTTCGGCGTTCCTCTGTCCTGAAGACAGGGCTGAAACACATCAGCTGACAAGCCTCTAGTTCAACGGATCCCTAGTTCCTCCTTGATACTCTCATTGTGCATACGGTTCCTTCTTGTTCTTCATGAAGTCCTTCGGAGGTATCTCGTTTATACAGCTGCCACGCTGCTCTCCTGTTTGTCTCTCTATCTTCACCTTTTAGCGCCATCTAAGGAGTACAGGCAATTCCACTAACTTAAAGATGTGGAGTTTCACGTTTCTGCTCGCTTCTCGCATCCCAATCACAATATTGCAGATGTGGCAGTTGAACGAGTTTGCCTTACTTAGGACCTAAGACTCAGAGAACAATAATTATGGAACTTGCCTTGCTAGAAAATAATATAAATAAAGGGCTGTATAATTTTTTAAATTTCAGGAAAAAAATCAAAACACGCAATTTAAAAAAAATAACTTTCTTTGAATTTCTTAAAGACTCATTTCAAGGACACTAATTGCTCTGTTTCCCATCTCCAAGTTGTATTATCTAGTTGGCAATTTTTGTAATAATATTTTCCAAACATTACAATAATTATTTTAGTAATGTTGACTGTTATAATTTTTATTTTTAACTATTAAAAAATATATATATCTTTTGAAAAAGAGATACATATCTAAACTATGCATTTGTATATTTTATAAGCTTTTAAAAACTTATAACAATATTTGTATAAGTGATATTAAAATTTTCAATTGTGATAAACTGCACTAAGTACACTACATATCATTTTCAAAAATATGTTTACTAACCTATTCCGATTCTGTTGGATAGCCGTTGTCGCATTATCGAGAATTAAACGGAAGGCAATTCCTTTAAAAGGGATAGCGCAGCTCAACTTTTAAGTTGAATTAATGACCACAAGCGCCTAGAAGATTAAGAGGCTGCTGGATGGTCGAAAACAAATTACCACCACTACTAAAAAGAATGAGTCCACACCAACCATCATCTAATGTATCTTAATTTATAGCTTTCCTTAAATGTATTTATTTAATGGTATAACTATTCCTGACAGTAATATTAATAAAAAATATAAGTTTTACAATGTCTGAATCAGTATTATATTTTTAACAATAACTTTCATTCAATATGTAAATATATAGGTCTAGTTTTTAGCTCTTCTCCAAGAACATAAATGTCTGAACTAGGTGAGCCTTTGTTCGAAATAAGTCACGTTTTTCTGCACGGGTTCCCGGACTATAATAACTAAGTTTAATTTGAAACATTACTCCATACTACTCTATGGAGCTTGAAAGAAAGCAGCTCTTGATACGGAGTGGATGCCTAATGTAAATACACCGGAGACAGTACCATTTGTCGTCTTGACGGATGACAGTCCGCAGATTACACAGCTCATCACCGTCATCTTCCAATGGTGCGCTGTCACCCACCATCACCACTTGATACTTTGCAAAGGTGATATGGTTCCACTCCTCTCTCTATCTTGTAACAACAAGGACGCTGCTATGGTGCAAGCATTTCTGGAGCCATTGTTCAATATCACTTCGAAATGTTCGGTAATCGGTAACTGAATCCTGTGATGTGTATCTCAAAGTTATAGAATTGAATCCAGGATTCATTGCAGGCCATCCAAAGTTTTCCACTACTTTTATAAGCTGTTTTTATTGTAGCCTAGAAGTAGTATGGCATTCAGTGTTCGACGAAGTTTCAAATCTTTAACATAATATAGAAGGTCAACAAAATAATTTGATGAAATATATATATGTATAATACATGATTTTAAATAAATAAATATTATAATAAATAGTAATTAAAAAAAACTATAAATAAATATTATAATATTATGTTTTAAATTCTAATTTAAACAAATATTATATTATAACCTAAATTAATGTTTCAAGAGTTTTTTTAGAAAAACTAATTAATTTGGTAAGGCGTGCATCTTATATATATTGAGTCAATATTTTAGAAGAAAAAAAATCAATATTTTAATTTTAAAAAAAGGTGAGTATGAAACGACTAGATTACATTGGAACAGTAGTTCATCATTTTTTGTTTTATCTCTATATTTTTAAGTTATTACACCAGGCCGCAGGAAAAAAAAAATGTTTCATCCTATTTTTGTGTTTTGAATATTTATATAACGACTTTTTATATCTTAGAAAGTTTGGCTAATTTTAAAGATATATAAGAAAAGCAGTAGGGATGAATAACGGAAAGTAAATATCAAACTAAGAAAAAAATCATTTTAAAGGTAATAATTATATAATAAATTATAAGAAAATGAATCTGAAGTTTGAAGTTCTCAAAATACATCATCTTAGTTATAATATCGTTTAATTGTAGTAAACAATTTAAAAAAAAAATGGAAACTCTCATCTTGATCTTAATTCATATAATTTTTACTTCCCTACCACTATTAGGAAGACATTGTAATCGAATGAAAATTTTGATGTTCAGTTTTCAACGGATCTCTGCGTTTCAAAGCAACGCATGAGTCCAGAAAAATAACGCATTTTTTGCCATTGTTCTATGTGTCTGCACTACCGATTTCTTTTCTTTTTTGTTTTGTTTTCGTCCTCCGATATCTGTGTGCCAAATCGGGCACTCTGTGCGATAAAGCGGCTGCGCAACACCCGAAAAACGTGAATTCTGTCATGTGCATAGACTGTTGTGCCAAAATGGTCCTTTCGATTTTGATGACATTTGCCTAAAGAATTTTTCTTACATCTCTCTAACATTCTCTTTTCGTATATAGTATATAATACGCAGAAGGGAAAAATGC
This sequence comes from Rhaphigaster nebulosa, assembly GCA_948150685.1. NCBI lineage: Eukaryota > Metazoa > Arthropoda > Insecta > Hemiptera > Pentatomidae > Rhaphigaster > Rhaphigaster nebulosa. The sequence continues at coordinate 74,356,515 of OX411311.1, read as the reverse complement.
ATTTGCGCATAAGCCAAAAATTATACGTTTTTTCCTCTAAAAAACAAAAAAAAAATATATAAAATAAAATAAATCACGAAAATCGATGATCCTTAAAGTCATTTTAATTTTCTTATATAGTAAATTCCCGAGAAAAAGAGAGAAAAGCGGTTTTGAAGAATAGAAAATTTTATTAACAGATAAATGCAAAAAAAAAATTTGAAAACTTTTTTAATTTTAATGGTTGATCTTTATAGATTTTTATGTGCTGAATCTAAAATCTCGCCAGTGTTTTCCGTAGGTTTCAGGCTCATCAAACATCCTAACTTTTTAAACTTCTGTAACATGTTAGCTACAATAGAAACATACTCTGGGTTTTTTTCATTTCCCAAGAACTTTGTAACGACTTGCTTGAATGATACCCATGCTTCTTTCTCATTTAAGGTCATTGTGGATTCAAAGTTAACATCAAACATCATTTTTCTAATGTCAGGTCCGACAAAGACGCCTTCTTTCAGTTTAGCTTCTGAATGGCGTGGAAACTTTTGGCAGAGATACTTGAAACATGGCCCATCTTTAGGCAAATCCTTAACAAATTGTTTCATGAGGCCTTAGACTGAAAGCTGTTCAATTCTTTAAAAATCGCTTAATTCAATAAATTCAACTATAAAATGTGAAGAAATTGTGTGTGATACAGCTTTTTTAATATCATATTTGGATTCAGCACCCTAAAAACTATAGGAATAAGGTATTTTCAGTACAAAAGTTTTTTCATCGCTGGCCTGTGAAGCTGTTCAATTCTTTAAAAATCGCTAAATTTAATAAATTTAACTATAAAATGTGAACAAATTTAGCGTGATACGGCTTTTTTAATATCATATTTGGATTCAGCACCCTAAAAACTATAGGAATAAGGTATTTTCAGTACAAAAGTTTTTTCATCGTTGGCCTGTGTTAATTACACTGTTGTAATTTAACCGTTATTAAATTTCCTACAAAACAAAAAAGGAATCAGCTAAATCAGATGGTTATTAGTAAAGATACAGCGCATTTAATTTTTATAAAGTATTCTGTGGATGTTACTTTGGGAATACTTTTTTTTGGTAGCTTCCGAATAACATGAAAACTATGCATCTCTGGGATAATACCAGATGCTCATTTGAAAGATAATTAAATTGCATGAAAAGCATTAAAACAAAAATAAATATCCTTATCAGAACAATTTTAGTATTGGATTTTGCTTCCAAGGACTAGTAAGGAAAGTCTTGGGAGTGAATTTATGATTGTGTTATCAGTAAATAAGTCTAAGAAAACAACTTTATGACAGATTATATAGTTGTATTTTATGAGCTAATATAGCAAAATCAATAAATAAATAAAATATTTCTTTCTCTATAGATTTCACTGAATAAGGCTGAACATAACAATTGAATGGATAGTGTTCCAGTAAATTCGTACTGACTTAAATTAAACGATATATTTCCATGATGTGATTGTTGAAGCGCTATAACCAGTGGAAATTATACCTGTAATAAACAACTATTTTTTATCTGATTCCTTTTTTAAATGGCTATAATTCAAAACACATAAGTACTTCAATTTATTAAGAATCGCATCAAGCAATCCTCTTCCTAAGACAGTGAGTGCTTCATCATGAAATGTTTAGATGATCACTTCAATTATGAGGTAATTTTGTGACTTTATTATCAGTTAATAGCCTACACTTCATTACAATTATGGAATTTATAAGAATTTTCTCGTAACCGATAATAAAACGGAAGAGACTAATTTGGAGATAGCTCTGTACTATAAGTGGCGAGAAAACACTGGTGGAAGTTTTATAGGCTCATAAAAATCATTTTCGTATCGGTTATAGAAGACGACACCTCTGAAGGAGAGGAAAATAATTAAGAGTTTCTCCTCGTGTGGATTCAAGACCTTGAGTGCTTTGCGTAACCAGGTAGCACTTAAGTACTGATTTACCATAGTCGCTCTCTCCGGTGGCTGTACACTATGTCCAACCTGCTGGCAAACTGTTTATGAGTCTGGCTTATTTTTTACTTCATATATCTTCACGGTCCGGGGTCTGTATTTTATTGCAGTAATAAATTTAACTGCAGAATATTCGCAGAGTGGTACAGCAATCACGTTTGGGAATAAACACTTACTAATATTAAATAATAAATCACCAAAATTTCTCAACGTTATTTATTATACACAGCACAGCTGCTTTCGCCAATATAAAATTTGGATTTTAGATCGTTAGAGCTGTTTTGCGATATAGTCCATAGATAACAAATTTTTATCACCCTCATCAGTGGCCAAAAACAAAAAATAAATAAAATAATTATCTTTTACAGACAAACGAGCAGCCGAAAATGCGTTTTTTGGACTCGTAACTTTGAAATGCACAGAGCCGTTGAAAACTGCACATCCTAATTTTGATCCAATTACAGTACTCCCCCTGTCTATTTAGTAGTGCTAGGTAAGTAAAAATGTAAAAACTCTCACAAATACACTAAAGCAATTTTAACACATTAATTTATTACTTAAATAATTTTACCCATTAATGCCAACCGTACCTTTTATGTCCTATGCAAAGGGATAGGGAGACATTGTCCATGTTTAAATTTTTTCTTCGTTTTTAAGAAACCTCCCCATTTAATCCTACTCCTTTTAAAAATCAGTTGTTCTGGGGCTTCCGTTTTGTGAAACTTTTTTTCTTGATTTCTTGATCTCAGAATAAATATTGAGTTAATTTTTTTATTTGGAAAAAGCTTAGAAATGAAGAAATGTGACAAACAAATTTTACTCAGTACAATTATTTAATTTTGTTTTTGTAAGTTTAAAGTTGTCACGATACTTTTTAGGCAAATATTGCTTAGATATATTCTCTTAAGTGCTATTCCTTTAATTTATCAATATTTAGTTTTGAATTTCCCATAAAAATATAGTAAAAAATATTTTGTATAAATAAATATATTAAATTATTTTATTGTTAAAACGCATATATGAATATGTGTGTGTGAAAACAAATACAATAATAAAATAAATAAATAATAATAAATAAACACATAAATAAATTTATTTATTTTAACCCTCCATTACTTAAAAGATTCTAAGTATATTCATCTGTATTATCTAATATATTCCGGAATTTCCTCTGCTACTCCTTATGGTAAGTGTAATAATTATTTTTCAAAACCTCCTCTACTTTCAAGCTAGTGAAAGTTAACTTCAAGCATTTATGATTCCATTTAGTTTAAAATATAAAGCACTGTGGTATACATTTTTACTATCCTAGGAGACTTTTGTCCCAGAATAACGTTCAGTTTTTATTATTATTATTATTGATAAAAAAATTAGTGAAATAGTTTTATTCAATACTCATCATTATGAATTTAACTTCTGTTACACAGACTAATCTCATTGCAAATATCAAAAATATATTTTCGTTGAATGATAAAACCTCTTTTTGGTTAACAAGAAATACTACAATTTAATGTTGCGTTGTTATTAAAAATGATCCTATAAATTCCCAAGCTTAATATATAATATGTAAATATGATCGAAATGTAATTTGTAGCAATTCCGAATTTTTTCTGCAGGCAAAATTTTTCGAAATGTAGGTCATAAAAAAAATATTCTACATTTTTCATTTATATTTATAAATCATTCTCCTAGAAATGTGATTCTGGAACCGAAATATATATATTTGATTCACAGCGCTGCCGATAAACAGACAGAGGAATACAAAATATTCAAAACAGAGATCCACGGGAAGGGCCATAAATCATCTTGGGTTGTTTTCTCATTTCAGTTTTAGATTTCTACTCTACTAAACTCTACTCTAATCTGGTCTACTCTACTGGTTGGCACTGGTTGAAGATATATCGGCTTATCACGGTGGAAGGAAATTAATGTGAAACGGATAGCATCAAAACAATTCTGAAAATAAGACCATACTATATTAATTTTTCATTGATTTATTGTCAATTTGTTTTGGGGATTTATTCAGCGATCTTTAATTTAATAAAAATAAATGTATAAATTAAAAATCTGGTGCGGTGCGCGCATCACACAACTCCCTTACAACTTCCCTTACCGTCCTATAGAAATTATATTTTTAATATAATTTTATAGAGTTCACATAAACAATACTTGAAATAAACTCAGCAGCATACATTTTTACATCTTTATCACTTGAGTACACTAAAACAGTTTTTTAAACAATCGTAGTACAACTATTCTGTAAACTGCTTACATATTTTAAGTTTGTCAAGTTGAAAATATATTTTAAAAGTTTCGGTTTAGTTTCTATGGAAAAATTTTGTTTTCATTAAATAATATAAAAGTAGAAATCATTAAGTTAATTTCTACTTTTGTATTCTTAAAATACATTATTACAGAGCGTATTGTTGACTACAGATTGGCGGAAGTTCTGTTGCATCCGTCTCCTTTCGGATGCGCTCGGTTATCCATCTAGTGTACTTCTCAGAAGATACGCTGTATCTCTGCTAATACTGGGCCGATTTTGAATATTCTTTTTTTGTTGTTTAGAAAATTTAATAAACTTTCATACTATTATGTACTATAAATTGCATGCTTTTTAAGTGAAGCGCAAATAAAATATTCATCATAACTTTTTCCCCTACATTTTTCCGTCGATATACTACATACACGTAAAGCTAAAGGCCTATAAGGAGAAGACATTAGGCGAGTTTCATCAAAATCGTTATAGCCGTTTTCGAGAAAATTGTAAAATTCATGATATAATAGCTACAATACTTCAAGATAGTCCGATGCCCTGTATCTTTGCTAATACTGGTCCGATATTTATGATTCTTTTTTTTTTTTTTTTAGATAATTTAATAACCTTTCACACCATTCTGTACATAATTTGCCATAAATGTATACTTTTTAAGTTATGCTCAAATAAAATATTCTTTTCATCATTACTTTTTTCCCTACATTTCCTCGGAGATATACTACATAAATGAAAAGCTGAATGTATTTATGAAGAATATTTTTTTCAAGTTTCATCAAAATCGTTATAGCCGTTTTCAAGAAAATTGTAAAAAAGTGTGAAATCTATTATATGAAGTGGCACTTCAGGTTGGTCGATTTTGACGAAAAGGTTGCTGTAACATCACATGCATGTATAACTAAATACGTAAATCTTTTCGTTTTTGAGCTACGCTGTTCACATACACACAGACCATTTTGCGACACTAGGTTATTTGGACTCAGGGGAAAGATCCCCGTTGAAAACTTTTCACGATCGCAATACTTCCCCTTACTATATATTTCGTCTATAGGAAAGGGAAAGTAAAAATAGGGATCGGAAAGGCATAAAGTCCTTACATAAGTAATTTTGTTGTATCATCCACCAAAAACTAACATATCGTGGTCTGCCATTCCTTTATTTGTGTATTTTTGTTTTCATAAATAATGAGAAATCATTTTTAAATTTTGTAATCTTCATGTTCTTTTTCTGGACAAGTCCTTCAATAAGACGTTATATTTTGTCAATATATGCATATATATATATATATATATATATATATATATATATATATATATATATATATATGTATATATATATATATATATATATATATATATATAAATGTTGATGAAATTAAAGACAATATTATGACATGTTTAGGCTATTATTTTTTTTTTCAAATTAAACATTAATATGATAGAATTTTGGTGAACTTTTTTTTTTTTTTAATTTGTTTTGATTGAGTAATTTTAAATTAGACTAATTTTAAAATAATATGATAACTGGGAATACGAGTATATTAATTAGACGGGAGATTAAGTTGAATTGGAGAGATAAAAAAAGGAAAGAGTTTAATGATTTGTTGTAGGTGAGACAGAAAATACTTGGTGAAGTACCCAGCTAGAAAAGAAGTCAAGACGTGTTTAAATTAATTAACATGGATGACTTGCAGTGGTGATGTGAAAGGAAGTTTTGAAGACTACAAGCATTCGTAATGTGACTATCAGAATCTTATATCGAAAGGAATGAGGTATAGATATCGTGACTTCATCTATCAATCTTACAAATTAATTTTTGCCCAGGTGTGTTTCAGCTTTAATGACTGTTTGCTTTGCGAACCAGACTAATCCCTTATGTTACTATGTACAGTTAGATCGATAATATTATTTGTTTATATATTTGAAGGCTATTGTATGATGTTGAAGTTAAGAGTATACTTAGAAATCGGTTCAACGATAGAAATTGTTTGGGACATGTCAAAGGTCCTTTTAAACAAAACCGAGTAGTTAGTCGAATGATGAGTAGCAGATCCGGCAAACACAAGCAGCAGAAGTACGATTTTGAAATGCGTGGAAGACTTAAGGATGACTGACCTTGCACGGCCCAGTAGAGATCTTTCATTTACTCTTTCACGCTATTTCATCGACCTTGTCCTCAATAGTGAGAGAAATATTGAAATTATTTTTACTAGGTATTTTCCTCTTCGTTTATCAACGTTACATAATCATTATTTCATATCTAAATGGATAAATCTTAAAATTCTTCCTTATATTCTTCGAGAATATTATAATAAATAAATAAATAAATACCGGTTTTTTATTTCTTTGTTGGACAATTTTATATTCTTCTTTGTGGGATGTTCATAGGATTTCTTGTTTAAAAAATTAATTGTTTATTACCAGGTATGTCCAAAGGGTTTACTCAACCTTTGTCATCCCTAGAATATAAATCGATAAAAAATTCACAAAGATAGAAATAAATAAACTTTAAATCAATATAACTCTAATAGTTGACCATGGAATTAAAATGTTTACAAAAATCTCTTGTGAATATTTTATATTATTTAAATACAATATATATTTATATTACCTTATTTATACAATTAATTAATTAAAATAATACAATAATTAATAAATTCAAATATTATTTATATATTAATAAATGTATACATTAGATATTATAAATAGATTAATACATTTATATATTATATATTATAAATATATTTATTTATTATAAATACATTAATACATTTATATATTATCAAGTCAAAAAAAAAATTATTTATTTTAAAAAGGATATGAGAAAACCTTTCGGGTTAATGTGGTAAATATCTTTAAATATTAAAGTTTTGTTGAATAAAATTTTAATATTGATGAATAAAAAGCAAAAACTGGAAGATAAATTATTATAAATAAATTTTATAATGAGACTTTTTCTTATACTTACAATTAAGTAGATTTTACAGTAATAAAAATTGTTTGACGGCCTAAAATGAGACCATAAATTGTTTTTATTGCATATAAATCTGCAGCGGTCCTTGACCTCTTAAAACTCCAATCGCCGAGGACTTCTATCTTTCGCGTCATAATATAATTGTTCACATTCTAAGTCTTGGGTGCAGTCCTTGATGAGGTAGTAGGTACTGTTCCGAGATCATTTCCTGTCAGGAGGTGATATAGTCTGTATCACTCTCAAACGCTTGGTGTTTCTCTAACCCAATTTAGGGTCAGGTACCAACTTTATAAAGGCGTTTTGGGCCTGAGGAGTTCTAACTAACTCCAGAGTTAACAAGCCGGCAGAAGATAAAATAAATTAAATATTTTATTTGCGTTTTCCTCAAATTGAAAAAACAAATAAAATTTCTATAATTAAGATTACTAGAAAATAATAAATATTGGAAGATGTCTATGATTACTTATTTTTTTGTCTAGCACTAGATTGGTGCTATGAGTGCAAAATGAGTGCATCATTAAATAAGTAGCTATCTGATGTATAAGAGAGAAACTCAATTCGAGCTTCTGATTCGTGCGGGAAAACGGGATATGTCTATATAGGACAGGGTCTAAATCTGTGTGTGGAATGTCTAGATCCTCTTCGACCTCTTGACATTTGAAAGCCATCATTATGAGTTGAATACATGTTTGTTTAGGCTATTAAGACATTTTTCCTAGAGAGGACATTTCGTCTAGGTGTTGTATATGTATTGCTGATACCAGAATACCTCACTATTAAGTAAAGTGTTCTGGTATCAACGATAATCCAAAGATTTATATGGCTTAATTGAGCATGAAATGGGTATTTCTCGATGATGTAGTACTCTCGGATCCGTCGAGGCTTTCGTTCGACAGAAATCCCCCAGATCTGGAAGACCACTCTTGCCGTTGTGTCAAGATGAAGAGGCCTAGATCAGATCCGAAAGTGGACGCTGACAGTGAGAGGCGGTTGGCCAACGGACGGACAAAGGTAAGATCGGATGGTCCGATGTCGCAACGGATTACATCAGGGTGGCCGCTCTATCTCTTGCCGACTCATTGTCGCACTTCCTTTTCTTCGGTATATCATCCCTACCCGGAGGACCAGTCACCATCGTCTTCGGACTTCCGATTGAGGAAGTAGAGGATACTTGTGATGTGCAAAGTGATGTGCATAGTCACGAAGAGATGCCAAAAAAAAATCCACCTAGACTGTATAACCATAACGCATTGATGCATAGAAAAGGCGACGTGCATTTTCTTTCGTGACAGGCGGTATTGAATCTAAGATTTTATTTAAAGAAATCATTAACGGAAATTTTTTTAAATGTAGTAAATAGACTTCTAAAACATTTTTCTATATTCAGTCGAATCCCTCTTATCCGTATCCACCATGCCCGAAACTTCCTCTTCCTTTCTGAGTTCTTTTGTTTCTTTACAGAATAAACTGATACGAAATTATGCTGCATAATGGATTGGGTAACTTGATAGAGGAGGGATGCTAGGAAATACTTACGACGTACAGTAGGACAAAACGGACTTTTTCCTGGGCATCGACCAAAAATTATTTTGAAAATGATACTTTCTAGCTTAAGCAAGTTTTTAAGTATACATTATGATACATAGAAACGCAAAATAATAACTTTTTCCATACATTTTTCTGGGTACTAATCTTACTTGAATTCCACTTCATTTTTTGCGTTTTTCTGTCAAAAATAATAATAATATTTTTTTTTATGATTTCAAACTTTTGTTAAGTTGGACTTCTCGAAAGATATCGCATATTAATTTTTTTTTTATGAAGACGGGATTTTTTTTTATATATATTTTTGGAAATTTTTATTATAGTCATTGTTTTTTTTTTAATTTTTTAATAATATTCTAATTTGTTTGTAAATTTGATTACAAGTCGTTAACCAGTAGCGGTTTTAGTTTACGATCATGCAGGAATTCCATCTGACGGCCTCCGACTGTATACAATAATTTTACTAAAAAAGCTTCTACGAAATATTTTTAGAGTGCTTTCTTTGAGAGATTATATTGCTCATCCAAGCTGAATCACAGAGAAGGCCCAGAAGGCCAGGAATAAGGATTTTAAGAAATTTCGGAAATCTTACTTACGAAAAAACGAATGGAAGCTTCGAACGAAGACAAACTCCATCTTTTGCTGATATCAGATCCATATATTTCCTCTTTAAAATCAACCGTAGTTTAAGACCGAAAACCGAAAAAGATGTGGCCAGAAACTTTAATTTTCTTCTCTAATCCCCGTGATGTTCCAGATAAGAAGTATTTACATATCACCTATACACAAAATGAAATTTAAATTTTTTTTTAAATTTAATTTTAATAAATATTCAAATTAACTGACTTTTATTTTGTAAATTATAAGTTATTTTTCTGTTTCAATGTCACCAATTTATTAAAATTTATTATATTATTGAATAAAACACCGGAACTTGATATGGACTTCTCGTGGCATGAAGGTTCGTGACGGTGAAGTTGACTGTATCAAGTATCTATGAATATTGATACTTAGTGTAGTCGGGTGCCTTCCACACCCCAACGAAACTCAAGATACTTCTGACAATACATAAATTTACTTTCTGCATGCATTACACGCACAAATGCAAGGAGCTTTCTGTATGTTGACATGCACAGAAGAATGTACTTACAAGGAACTGTTACGTGTAATGTTAGCCACCCAACTACAACATAAAGTTTCTATATTCATAGACATCAGGTTGATTAATAATTAGTATGATACGGATAATCTTATTCAGCTTTGTAAATATTATGTTGTAGTTTCAGAACAGATTCTCTTCTCTCTCTGTCAAGGATTTCCCCGAAAAACTCGAGGAAGCGCACATGTAAGCATTCATACAACCAAATCGTATCTAGGACCCTATACCATCTTCCTATATCATATGAAACGTGACAAAACACACGTGAAGAACCGTTCCTAGAATTCCTTTCTTCGTAAAGCGAAAAGGTTCTTCCGGATGGATGGAGAGTGACCTTTAGCTCTTGAAACATTGATAACATTTGACTTTGGATTTTATGGCGTTTTTAACAGTACACCAGAGTTGTTCTGGTTCAACGAAACGACAGCTGAAAATCTCGACACGCAACGGATTTGCTCAATACACTGTACGATCTGTTGAGTAATAATAAATCGTAATATTCGAAAGTTTGCCTACAATTTTTTAACTTTGAGTAGATTTGTCACTTGAGCAAATTATTAGATTTGTATTTATGAATTATACAAATCATAATCGATTATGAGGTGCGAGTGGAGACGAGCCATAATAAAATTTATGAATAATTTTCTGGCCATTTCAGTAGCTGTTATCAAATTTTTGCTAATTTCATAAGTTTCAAAAAGAAAGCATCTTTAGAATCACGAGACTTTTTAAAAAATAGGCTTGATAGACGGAAACGTTTAATTTAAAAGTGAATAAGACTTCATTTCCTCCTTAGAAATAAAAATGTCTATGTATTCTAGATATATGGAGTATCTTCGAATCACTATAGACTTGTACCCATATTTGCCATAAAACTTGTTTAATCAAAAAACAGATTTTCACATCCAATCCTTAGTAATTTTTGGGTATAAACTAGATAAATGCAGTAGATTAAAACCAACCGAACTAATTAAAACCAAGAGGTTCCAATTAGAGAAAAAATCGAAAACAAGTGGTATGTGCATTAATTACAAATCTATTAAAAAAAAAAACGAAAAAAAACTACATATTAAAAATATTTTTACAATACACCTATAAACTTGTATATACCCTTTCATAGAACTGCCTCTTTCAAAAGATCCTTTACCTTTCGAGCAACTTCATTTTGGAATTCCTTATCCAACTCCATTCGCAAATCCTCATCCTTAACCTCCTCTAAGCATCAATTATTTCTCCACCTCCTTAACTATCAATCTTCCGCATTTATGTAAGTACTATAGTTATATATATATCTTCATTTTATGTTTATATCTTATATTTACTGTTTATAGTTTTATGTTTATTATTATTATGTCTATTGTTTGTTAGTTATTGTCTATTGTTAGTAGATAGGTGAACATATATATTTAATTACGACTCTATGCCTTTAATTAATAAAATTTCCTTTATTTTATTTTACTACTTAACTTTTCTTAATTATTTATTGTATGTAAGCTAGACAAATAGTACTAGTACTGAATATTTCTGTTATTCTAAGGGGACTAAAAGACCCAGAATAAAATTTTATTTTCATTCCATTTCATTCATTTTCATTTCATAGTTAATTATTGAACAGACATTTATTTTTTAATTATTTTCCTGAAAAAAGTCGGAAATTTTCGTTTGTTTGGAGTTGAAAGCATCTTTTTCAAAGCCTCTGACCACATCATCGTAATGAGAAACTGCTTCTGTCAAGCAACGGCAAATCGCTAAATTTTACAGTTTGTGGATCACTTGAACCCTGCTCCATGGAATCAACAAAATTTTGTTTTCTTTATTTTTCTCAATATCAGAGATATTGTACTTACCAACATTAAATTCGATTGCCAATTTAGTTTCGGGCTCGGTTCTCTCAAGAAGGTTTATTATGGTTAGTTTCTCCTCCAAAGTTAATTTGAGATGTTTTCTTTTCAAAGCACGCATTCGGAATTAAGAAAGCTAATAAAACGATATTTTGGAAACCAATCCGTTTAATTTTTTATTAAAACTCATGACTCATAGTTAATTATATTTTTGAATGTCATAAAATTGTATTACCAATACAATTTCACACTGAAGATTAATTTGATGAAAAGGTTAATTCAATAAAAAAATCGAGTAAATAAATATGCATCCAAATTTTGTACTTTAATTTTTATTTCAAATACACGGGGTTGTTATTTTTATTTAGATTTTTATACTCTAACAGCACGTAAGGTGTTTATATAACAGACGGTTTTATTGAATGGATGCATATACTTCAAATATATGCATGTGTGAATATACAGTTATATATCCATTTAATAAAACCGTCAAATCAAATCTTCATATTTTTTTTTTTAATGAGATTCAGGTTGTAGAATGGTTCGGATTAGCGCAAGTTCACTGTATATTGATCACTTCCATGCTATTTTTTTTTTCTAATGTTGTTGAGATAATACAAATATTTGTGTTGGTGCCGGTCCACACGCTCTAATGTTGTTCAATAAAGTTACATTTTTTGGATTAGAATAGAATCATAGTTTTCAGGTCTATATTTTTAATTTAAATCTAAATTATTTCCAATTATGATATTGTATCATTTTAACCCATATGTAAGTGGGTTTCGTAAATATGGTTTGGCCAATTCATCAAAAAAAAAAAGAATGTTGTCAATTAAGTGTTTCAACATCAGTGCAACATTCGTAATATTCACCGATGAGACAATGATGAAAAAATATCCAGACCAAGATAGTTTTTATAAATTACATTTTCATCTTTCTTGTTGATAATGGTATCAACATTTAGATGACTAGTTGTGATAACGGCGATTAAGATACAAGGCGGAATTGGCGAAGACCACTCCGATAAAGAGGATAGCAGTTGTAAAGAATGGGGGAGTAATGTAAACAAAGTCGTGGAGATAAAGGGGATTGCGATGTCGACCAGCGAAGCACCACAAGTTGCCATCACAATGGACTATAACCTTTAGTGATGAGGCGGCACTCCATGGTATTCAGCGGTTAAGAAGATTAGGAAACTAAGATGGTTATGGACTCGCATGATGTTAAGAGATCTGAAAGAAAATATATGGCTAAATTGAATTTTTTCATTTTTCTATAAGTAGAATTTAATCGCTTCTCCTTAAATTATTCTTCCTAGACATTTTTAAAATTGTTATTTTTAAAAATTATTATTATTCTTATATACAACTGTTTTTATAGTCAAATCAGCCCACATTGAAGGACTACAATCGAGAGATAGGTGTACTAATTTATACCATTTTTTTTATAAACAAAAAAATAAACATAAGCCAATTACAAATTATAAGGAATAATGGAAAATATTTTATTTATTTTGAGACCATTATTTGAGTGCATTATTAATTAAAGAAAAATAACTTAGTAAGCTTACATTCAAATATGTAAAGCATTGTCACATATCCGATATTTTACCGGCTGGAAGCGCAGATTATTTCTAATTATAAACCGAATTTTGTCTGTTAGTAAGAAAAATAATTGTTTATTGTGTTAAAACCTCGTATATGACGAATTACTATCCATTTTTGGAGATTGTAAAATATGTTTTCGCCCATACCTTACTCCATCTGAAGGCCATTAACCCCTGAGTACCACTGGTCCATTTTACGAAGGGGGTCCTTTTTTGACCACAAACTATTTTTATCACTTTCAACCTCGCATTAGTGAATAGGAAGTAAAAACTTGACATTTCCAATTGTTTTCGGATGCTGATAATGAATTTCACCTTTATTTTTTTTCTTTACGCCCAAAAATAAAATTGCATTTTGTTTGTTAACATTGGATTGTGAGCTCTTTGATCAAAATAATTCACTTTCTAAGTTAAAATTCGGATACATAATATTTTTTTAATAAAGAAGCCATGGATATAAATGAGAAAAAATAAGTATAAATTTACCAAAAAGTGATATTGTAAAAATGAATAACACAATTTTTTTTTTTCTCGAAAAATTTAACTACAAAAATAATCACTCCCACCTCACACACACATTATATTTTTGGACGTACACACAAATTTTTTGCAATTAGCAATTTTTACACACACACATATATATATATATATATATATATATATATATATATATATATATATATAAAAATATATACATACATATATTTCCTTGTGAAAAATAGTTAAATTATGTTTAAAGATTGTTATTTAATAATATAAAAGTAAATAATTAATAATGATGTTCTCATTTTGAAAAATTGTTGTTTGATATAATAATACCTTTGTGTTCCTTTTTTATCTAGTTATTCGAAAAAAATATTATGAGAAATTTTTTTTTACAGGAAATTATTATATATGGAAATTTATCATAAAGTATTTTTTTTTAATAAATAAAGATAAAATGTCACGTCGAATTCCGAAAGGACCCCAGCCAAGTTTTTGTGAGAGAATAAGTTTATATATGGGAGAATAAGTTATACATATATATATATATATATATATATATATATATATATATATATATATTATTTATTGTATTATATTATAAAATATTATTTATAATTTATTATATTATATTATTATATTGTTTATTATATATAATGCGTAATAGTTAGTAAAATTATTTTTATTGTAATCTATTTGTTTAATCATTCGGCAGTAACATTCAAATTGTATACAAATTATTAACGTTATAGCCTCCACAACACCCATCTAATTAACATTGTTAAAAAAATTAATTAATTTAAAACTAAATTAAAATTTACATTGAGTTGAAGTTTAAGATTATATTAAGTTTAAATTTAAAATAAATCTATATTTAATCTAATCTATATTTCATTTGTGTAATTTTTAGTATGATATTTTTTACATCGAGCGACAGGCAGAATTATAATTTTAAATGTTAATGTTAAATGTTAATGTTTAATGTTAAATTAACTACTCTATTCTACTATATTTTTCTCATTAGTTTTCTATATAGTCTCAATAGCGGTAATGAAAGCCAATGGTGGCTGGGTGAGACCACTATAGCTGCTGACGCTTATGACTTGAGTTTAAGTTGAGGGCAATTGCTAGACTTCTATACACATATTACAAATGGTCTCTGAGATCGCTGCAGTTATAACCATCGAGAAGGATTATGAGCGAAGCCCGATCTCTAAAGAATGATGATAATGAATAAGGTACCAGTCAAAGTTGGACAGAATTAGGCCTGAAACATATGCGAACTCATGGTATGGACAATTAAATCAGGGGCGTATGAAGAATATTTTGCGAGGGATTTGATTTTTTTTGGGTGGGATTTAATAATAAGAAGACAAGTAATCACTTAAGTGTCTGTAATCGTTTAATTTGGGGTAAGTTTTAAGGATAAGAATGAAATTTGGATCCAAAATTATTACTAAAAATACAAAACTTACGTTGATGGTTATGAAAATAACATTTTTTCAAAAATTTCGAGGGAGATATATGCCATTGATACTCTCTCCCGCGAACGCCATTGTGTTGATTATATGATATTATGCGTTGATTATTTTTCGAAGGACTTGTGAGGGACAATATGAATGGATTGGATGCGTTCAATCGAAATTTATCCGTATTCCCACACTTCGTTATTAAATGAGAACACTATATGATGTCTGAAAACGACAATAAATCCGACCATTCGCTGTTCTATATTTAGAACTACTTTGTAGGACTACACTAGATATAGGACTACCGTTGGACTTTGAATGGGATTGTAGGACTACAGAGAGCGTGTAGGATTTTTGTAGGCTTCTCCCATCGTCCTAAAAGCATTCCTCCCTCCTAACATCTTACCGCGTTGGAGTAGGTTTGTCGTCCTACAAACTCCACTTGTTTACTTCTACGCCATTAAATGTTATTAATACTTGTTTACTTTTGGTCTACAACCGCAAGGTTAGGGTTTTTCTCCCTGGATTATGTTTTTTACTGTATTTTTTTTTTTTTTTTTTTTTTTTATGGTTATCTTTTTATTTAATTAGGAACTAATAATTAGAATTATAAGAAAAGAATTGGTTTGAAAACACATATTCAGTTGTTTTTTCATTACTTTATTTTACATGTATTTTCTAAGCATGCAGTGTAACAAGCTAATGAAAATATGTTATGTAAAAAATCCTTTATTATAACGCCAGTGTGACGTTCTATTGTTGGGAATGAATTAAAATATTAAATTAATAATGTGATTAAACATGATTGTCGACAATTTTGGGCGAATAATTTTGGGTCCTATTTTTGTTAATTAAATGTTCATCTCTAATTTATCTTGTTTTAAGTAACCATTAATTTCAACTAATATAACTAATTTAAGTTATATCGAATTAAATTAATATGAAACCTTTAAATAAAAACGTATAACACAAATATAAACCTTAAGTGCATTTTTCATCATCCATCCTTATCTTATACTAGAGGGATGATTTTGTTATTTATTTGAATGTATTTTTTATAATCCTTCCTATCAACTTCATTGAACATTATTCTCTTAATAAATATTTTTTTCGTCCAAACTTTCTTTTTGCAATAATGTCATAGCAAGACAGATTGCCTACATTTTTCTATTTTTTAAAAAATTGATAAGCGATTTTGCTTGTTTGTGTTTTTTTTGTAATTTTTGTTTCCTGTTGTTCAATCGACCAGAAAAAATATGCATGTACACGGAAGGTTGATTTAGTTTCACATTAGTTGATGTCAATGGAAATCCCCTATTATTTTGATGGACAGGCAAGCAACTATGACTTGCGGATCTGAACCTATTTACAGGAAAATCTAGGTTTTTACCAGAGCTGAATGTTGAGGTAATTCAGTTTGTGAGCCAATGAAGAACAAAATAAAGAAGTTTGTACGCTTTTCTAAAAACAAATCTCGTGTTGTGACAGTGAAATCAAATTTTTATTTTATATAAATTTGTGTGTAAAATTAATAAAATGATTATCCCTTATGTTTAACCATTGGCTTAAATTATTTTTTTACAAGCAAATATAGGAGGAAGTTAAAAAATATAAATAAAATAAATCCAAATAAGCAAACTTTTTTGTTGTTGTTATGCAATATAGTTGAAATGTAATTTCAAAATCTTCCTAATTCGCCTGTATAGGAAATTGAAAGGTATTTCTCGAAAGCTCGTTAGAACGAGAAAGTTACAGACAATTAGTCTCTTTCTTCGTAAGGAGAGAAAATAATGCGTAAAACTGAAATTATAAGAATGCTATGAAAAATACTCAAAGTCGATGACAACGCGAAAGATCAGTGAGCCTCAGATTTTGTTTTTATTCCGAAATGTTTTTTTTTTAGAACAAAATGAATTATATCAAAATATATAGCTGTACGGATTTTATTAAAATATTGCAAAACAAAGCCTCAAGTCTCTCAAATACCGGTAAATAAATAACCAGTCAACGTTTCGCCTGTTCAGACATAAGTGGGACAGAAAAAGTTACATTTTGCATCAACAGTCTAAAATAAACTAACCAAATATAGACAGCACATAACTATAAAACAGTTCAACATATACTGTGTATTAATACATAAATTTTAAGTACTAATTGTAATTAAGTAATAGTTTATTGTGTATAATAAATATCAAGATTTTTTTTTTCATTTATTCATTGTTTCCTTCTTTTGTACTCCCGACTTGAACAGAAAGTTCGATATTCATCACGTGGGTTTATAATAGTCAACCTGAGGAATGGAACCAGCATCTTCTTATGACACGAGCCTTAGTGAAAGGTTGTCCTAACAAGGGAGAATGCATTTTTTAAACATCTGACCTGTCTGGAGGGACAGATTAAGCCAAGTAGAGGTTCCTGGAGAATGCAACGCTCTCGCCTTTTGAATTCAATAGATTTTATTGAATAAAAAAAAAAAAAAATAGGTACAATGAAACTAAGTACAGAGTTAATTTCAATCACAAATTAGAAAATAAGCTTTTTGGTTATGCCCAAAATCTTTTAGCTGAGGGCCATTCCATGTCAAACCAACCAATGGTCAGGCCCTAACTATTAGTTATTAAAATTTTAGGTTTTTCTCATGTTTAATTTTTGAGTTATATATTTTTAAAAAACTAAAAACCGACTGTGTTTCTTTTGTACACGTTTTGAAGCTTATAGCTCCAAAATCATCAGCTTTAGAAAGCTCAAAATAGTGCCATTATTGTCTCAGAATCACATGGACTTTATAAATGATATTAGGGACTTAGGGATATTAGGGAATAAGTTCTCGCTGTTTCCCGACAGATGGTGTTATCTTAGTCTTTTTGCATCGGGCAATACTATAGCCAACTTTATCGTGAAGCTCTACCATTAGACTCGAAATATATATTATATATTATATATATAGCATATATTTATATATATATATATATATATATATATATATATATATATATATATATTAATATATATTATGTTATCAACACATATATATTATAGTATATATTATATACTGTGATCATATATGTTATATATGTTCACAGTATATATTATTCCGCCGAAGTGTAAACAAAATACTTTTTTCATAGCGTTAAACATATCAAATTTCGTGCCAAAAAAGAGTATTTGCGGAGAATTTTACTGCATTCCTTTTTTCAATAAAAATCTGCATCTGAAGCACATAGAATTCTTGTGGAGACTTACGGCGACCATGCTCTGTCGGAAACAACATGCAGAGATTGATTTAGACGCTTTAAAAATAATGATTTTAATATTGAAGATAAAGAACGCTCTGGCGCACCGACAACAATCAGACGCAAAATGAGCTTGCAGAATCATTAGGAGTTGATCACACAACAGTTTCCAAACGTTTAAAAGCATTAGGAATGATTCAAAAGCAAGGAAATTGAGTGCCGTACGAATTAAAGCCGAGAGATGTCGAACGGCGTTTTTTCCCATGTGAACAGCTGCTACAACGGCAGAAAAGGAAAGGTTTTTTGCATCGTATCGTGTCTGGCGATGAAAAGTGGATACACTAGGATGACCCGAACCGTAAAAAATCGTGGGGTAAGCCCGGCCATGCATCAATATCGACGGCAAAGCCGAATATCCATGGTTCCAAGCTCATACTCTGGATTTGGTGGGATCAGCTGGGTGTAGTGTATTATGAGCTCCTCAAACCCAACGAAACCATCACGAGAGATCGCTATCGACTACAATTAATGCGTTTGAGCCGAGCATTGAAGGAAAAACGGCCTCAATACGAGGAAAGATACGACAAAGTAATTTTGCAGCATGACAACGCTCGGCCACATGTTGTAAAACCGGTCAAAACCTACTTGGAAACGCTCAAATGGGAAGTCCTACCCCGCCCGCCGTATTCACCGGACATTGCTCCTTCCGATTACCACTTGTTCCGATCGATGACTCATGGCCTGGCTGAGCAGCACTTCCAATCTTATGATGATGCCAAAAAATGGATCGATTCGTGGATAAGTTCAAAAGATGAATCGTTCTTTCGACATGGTATTCGTATGCTGCCAAAAAGATGGAAGAAAGTAGTGGCTAGCGATGGACAATACTTTCAATGACATGTTCTTTACTAATTTTTTTAAATAAAGCATTTATTTTCACGAAAACACAGCGAGAACTTATTCAAGTCCCTAATAAGTTACTTGACTTTATCAAACCAATCTTAAAATATTTACAAAATTTTGTTACATAAAGATATAATAATATATGGACCAAATTTCATTTTGGCGTTTTTATGGGTTCTATTACAAATAACCGAATGAAGGAAGATACATAATTAATTTTTTAAGCAATAAAATTTACAATATAATAGTTATTTTACATTACGTATTGTACCATACCAGGCATTATTAATGAGCCATCAATTAGTCAATGAGTTTCCAAAAACTTGTTTTTTTTTGTTTTTTTCGAGATGCCATCGAGACTGAATTTTAAACTATATTTAGGCTTAAAGCATAATTTCCAAGTTTCACTTATTTTGGAAAATCCTGAGTCTACAATTATTTTTTTATTGATTGATTTGGTGTGAAATGACCCTTAAAGATATGTCTGATCTGAAATAATACTCATAGAGAATGAACCAAAGCATACTTACTACTCAGAAAATTTAAAAACAAAAATCACTTAATTATTCAATGTATCTAAAAAATATAAAGGCCCAAATATAAAAATCATATAGGACAGTGGAACTTCAAATCCTATTTGATGGCAAATAGGATGTTTTATTCTAGAGTGATGTATTATCTCTATTTGGTTAGTCATTTTTAGACCATTGGTTTGGCTGTATCTGATTTGCACTTTTCTGACTTGTAATGCCTGAATGGCAATACATTGACTCAATAGTTATTTACTGCTTTATGAGAGATTTACGGTTTTGTTTTGGGATCTTCAAATAATATGCTAACAATAATTTTTTCTCATTACTTGAAATTATTCTTTCATTAAATGATGTATTTTATGATTTTTAGAATTTTTGGTTTATTGTTTTCAATAACATACCTTTGGAATCGACCAACGAAAATTTTTTTGAAACCTCCCCCCCTCAAAATTTGAGGTTTTACGTTTCAAGATACGTAGAATCCAAATATCGAATAAGAAAAAAATCCATCTGTCCGCCGTATGCCGTTCGTAGTCCGCGGCTTTTCTGCGTGACTACTGGACCGATTTTCTTGAGATTCGGTACCCATGATCTCAGGTCATCTCTCCGCTTTATCCTTCCTTTAATTATTTCTGCACTTCCTTTAGCTTCCTTAGTCTTTCCTCTTTTTTTTCCTACTGAAGTGCACATCCAATATTTCCTCTGCATCATTTTACCCTCTGATTACATGGCCTAACCTTCAAAGCTTACTTTCATTGACACAGTATTTTCTTAACACGGCGATCATCTTGGGACAAGCTTCAAATTTCTTTTCCTTTGGTGCCTGCTGCTTAATTTCTTTATCTTGGACCGAATAGATATTTTTGAAATATTACTAAGTGGAAATAATAAACCATTGTGTAATAATTTGCAGCGTTTTTATTATTGAAAAGAGGTTAGGTTCAAGTTTTTCTCTCATTAATTAAATTACTTTATGCTTTCAGGATTTTAAATTATTTATATAAATATAAATAACCGCTTCAAAAGCATTCATCAAGAATGGAAATTTATTCACATCGACGTGGTGACGGACAATGGATATCAAATGTTTTCCCTAGCACTGCTCTGCTACTGCTACCATCGAAAATGCTGAGATGTTAGCTGTTAATCGTACTGTGATATCCATAGATAATAAAGCAATTAGTCGGACTGTAATTTGTTCTGACTCAAAATCTGCCCTCATATCAATGTAAGATCCCTTTTCTCAGAACTGGCTGGAACCCGAGACATTTCTAAAACTAAAAACATTGCAGATGGCTGGTTGTGCGGTCCATTTTTTATGGTTGCCAAGCCATGTCGGTATCAGAGGTAACGAGATGGCAGATAGTGTAGCTATCAAAGAGGGCCAGCCGATCATCACCAAAGAAGTTATTTCTCCGATCAAAGAAAAGACGTGGCAAGCGAGGCAAGCGATTTGGACTGCTACAAGAGATAATAATTTTAGGGCTGTGGATCTGTAAATTCACCGAAACTATCCAGATGTGTTGTCCAGAAAAGAAGAAGTGGTGCTGGCCCGGCTGAGGAAAGGACATACCAGGCTCACCCATAAGTACTTGATGAGAAAAGGACTTCAACCTGATTGCGTCGCCTGTGGAGTGCCATTGCCAGTCGTTCACATCCTTTCCATAGAGAACAGCATCTATCAAAAAGAAATTCGTAGGAATTACTTCAAAAAGAAAAATGTACAAACAATTTAATGCTGTTCTTAAAAAAAGTTATCTTGCAAATTTCAAACTTTAAAACTGTAATGCAGGGCGAAAATGATCCGGGTGGTTGAAAACCCAAACATTTTTAATAAATAAATAATTTAATCATATATAATAAATTAATTATTATTGGTTTATAATTCCATGATTTCGTCACAGTTTCAAAGGTATGTAAAAATATCAACGGTATAGTCCTAATAGACATGAATTAGGTTTGTATATAATACTTTCGAATAATGGACTGGGAATTTCACCTCCGCTGTCGACACATGGCTTTTAGTAACATAGAAGTTACATCGCGATATCATAAAAATGTACAAGCTGCTATAAAAAAATGAAAGTAAAGGCTCGTTTACATTTCATGACAGCATTTATGCTCATGGCAGTACAGCCGGGCTATGAGAATTGACTTTATAGTTGACAATACCTCGCAGCAACGATTTATCAACCTAGGCTGGTAAATCGTAGTATATAAATAAATTTAACGTTATTTAGTTCTTGGAGGAGGAATAAAGTCTTTATAATTTAAGTTTATGAATTAACTTTCTTCCTCTAACTTTCTGTTTTATTTTTTTTTTTAAATATCACATATTTTTTAAGTATTTTTCGATTTTTCTGGAATATCCCCATCTTTAGGCCAACACTTTAATGATTATTCCCGAAAATTATAATTTTCATTTCTGCATATCTTTTTGTCATTTCTTAATATTCATAAATTTTATTTTGTCTTACTTGTAGTAGTCAATAATATTTCAAAAACTAATGAGAAGAATGTACATACATACTCGGAAAATAATTCTCACAATGTACTTTCTTGGAATTAGCTATTACTTAATTACCGAATTTCAGGAAAGTACATTGTGACAATGATATATCCAGAATATGTAAGTATATTCTTTTTATTTTTGTTTTGAAATAATAGTGACTAATACGTAAGACGAAATAAAATTTTTGGACATTAAGAAATGATCAAAAATAATGGAGAAATGAAAATAATGATTTTAGAGAATAATTGTTGATCGTTGCCTAAAGATGGGTAAATTTCCAAATAGTCGAAAAATTGGTTAAAAAAAATGTGATGCATTTTTTAAAATAAAATGGAACATTAGAGGAAGAAAATCACTTCATAAAATACTACCCAAAATCAAATTAAATTAAATTCTTCCAAAAATATTTAAAAAAATAAAAATATTACTATAAAATTAATTTTTCACTGTGACCTACAAATTGATAGTGTTTAGTCAGTTATATCCACTATTTTTCAACTGTCGTAAGGTTCACTGCCTGCATCTAGAGAGCGACATTGACGCACTACAACACTGTCTCGCTGTCGGAACAGTAAGACGACGACAGAAAACTGCCACTGTCTAGACATGGCTTAATTTCAACTTGTATCCTTGGTAGCATACGAGGTTAGGAAAGATTCGCACGTTTGTTCTTTTATTTTTTTAAGATCTGGGAATGCGTTTTTATTCGATAGGAAAAGCGTTATCTGTCCGTCCACTTTGAATGTGGTGTAGCGAAGACTAGAACTATGTTGTGCAATATCCTTTGTGCGGGCGGATCTCACTGTTTTCACCGCGGAGAAAATCCCAAGCCTTCTTCGCTCACAGTTTACAGCCTATTGTTGCTATCAGACCTCATTAATGATTCATAACTTCCTATAATAACTGATAGACCGGCTAGCACTCTACATCCGAGGGAAAGAAGGGCATGTTCCAGCCTGAGCAAAGGGAAATGGTCCATGTCCGATTTGCTTCGTTAGGCTTTTGGCGCACCGGTAAAGTACTACTCATATACTTGGAAAGTAAAAAAACATCTGTTGTCTGCAGAGTGGTAAATTTTATTTTATTTTATTGCCCTATTATATTTTTTCTGATGACAGAATTATATAATGTTTAAAAACTACAGAATGCTGCTAGTGGCAAGGATGTCTTCCCCTACGGTATTTTGCGTACTATCGGAGTCACCCAAAAGGTGTGAGAGGGAGTTTGGTAAAAGTTAAAAGATACACTTCAAAAATTTTCTTTAAAAATGCTCACATTTATCCCGTTTGTATAATGGCATTTAGCAAAGTAAATTTAATAGTTTAAAATATGATATATACAGTGTATCTCTATTTCAGTTTGAAAAACCTTGGTATAAAAATACAGAGTTTTTATAACATGCATATGCAACATATATTTTTTTCAAATAAATCAAACATTTCGTTTTAAAAAAATAATGTTTTGGAATTTTTTAAACATTTTAAGATTGCTTTTGAAAATTATAAATAATGACACTATTTTGAGCTTTCTAGGGCAAATGCTTCTGGATCTGTAAGGAGTCGGCACTCGGCATCGTCCCAAGTTCAGAATCGTCTGTCTTGATAAGCCTTAATATAAGTGTGTTTGTTAATGTGGGTGAATGTGCTTTTAAATTGATTTAGACAAATTCAAATTGTTAAATATATTCCTTATTATTAATCCGACTCGATGATTTTGCCTGTCCCAACTCGCCTCGTTACTTCGACACTACTAGACAAGTTTCTCCATCCCCTAGAACGGAGAGCTGCTCTGAACCCTATGTGACAGCCAGACAACTTTAGAGTTGATATTTACTTTCGGTCCCAGAGCTCCTCGACAGTTACAACACAATTTGCCAATCCTATCAAGCTGTATGACTAGTCGATTGATATCGACGTTGGGTCAACAAAGAACCTGCGCACATCGTTAGTGGTCCCCTTTCGAAATCTCGGTACCGTCCCGTTTTATTATTCCTCGGGCCATTGTCGAAAGGATTAGAGCGACTGCCTTATTCAACGTCATGTGGGAGTTCTTAAACTTGAAAAGGACTTAAAGGGATTGTGTGGAAGCTGGACTTTATATATATATATATATAGTCCACCTCAATAAATTATACATATGCTCAGTACTTATATGCTGAACTGTATAAGAGGGATAAGAGTACTTACTATCTCTATCGCTACTTAATGAATAAATTAATAAAAAAACTATTCATTTCCGAATCTCTGTTAAAACATCGTAGTTTTTTTTATCAAAACCAGTCTTTTAATAATCATGCTGAATCACCAGAAATATATATATATATATATATATATATATATATATATATATATATATATATATATATAACGATTTTTACGAGCATCGATAAAGAAAAAAGATATGTCTAATATAGAAGTAATGTAAATATATAACATTCAACAAAGCCAAAAACAACAACAAAGGCCATGAGGGACACAAAAGGATTTTTAACAAGCAGAACAAATTTTGTTTTGGTTCTCTAAGACTTCTTGCACGTTTCGTATTTCATTCTCGGAATCACATTCATGCAGCAATTAATAAGAAGACGTTTTTAAACCTAGAACATTGATAAAAATACGTAGATTACATTGGTATCATTAATTACTTATTTAACAACTTAATACCCTAACTTAGTGCACAGATATAACCCCTTAAGTATATTAACATCACTGAGTTCTTTCAGGAGTGGTGTATGTTGCAGCACAGCGTTTAATTAGCATGGCTGAGAACAAAATTAAATTGTAACTTAAAAGTTAAAAATCATTCGTGAAACTGCGAACTTAAATTAAGATTGAATGATCTATCACATTGAACATTGAGACAATGTTGAGGCAGTTTTGGCATTTTTTGAATTATTTAAAAAAATTGACGCTTGAATAGCTGCTTTCAACGAGCGATATGATTACCATATGAAAAAATAATTTTTAACACTCGTTTCTAAGTATGTGTCCACTATAACCGATACGGCAATCTGCGTAGTATTTTGAAAGAGATTTCGCAAAAGCTCGTGGGACCACTGCTGCCTCAATAAATAATTAACAGAGAGGAAGATACAAGGAGATAGCCAACATTCCAGACAACTTGCTCAACTTGTCAAGGACGTCTAAGAAAGTTACGTTTGCTAACGAGGTATAGGATCATCCGCTCATCTTCTAATTCTTTTATCTGTGAAGCCTATTAAGATTCGGCAGTGTGGGAACTTTTCTTTAATGGAATCGTACATACTGTAGAACCTTTAAACATATACTTAAAGTGTCCTTATCGTTTAAGTTTTACTGTTAATTGAAGCTTTAGCCTTGAATTCTCTTCCAAGCTACAAGTCGTTCTCGAATGCAAAACCTAGTTCCAAGATACGTATCTGTATTCACAGTTTCTCCAATTGTTGACTCCTATAATCATCTATTTAAATTTATTCATTTATTAGTATTTACTAATTAGTTATAACATTTACAATTCAAGTTTTAACAATATTGAATTTACTTTTTTCTCAAACTTTTATTCAATATTTTTTTTCAATATTGGGATACAAATTAATTTATTTGAGATAATTTTTGCGTTAAACTCAAGACTTAAACTGCACAGATTGTTTGCATTAATTATATAATTAATTTTATATTTATTTAATTAAATTTTTATTTTATTTTTATTCTATTTTCTTATTTTATTTTTTTATTTTATTTTATTTATTAATTTTTTATTTAATTTTTTTATTTTATTTTATTCTTATTTAATTTTATGTTTATTTAATTAAATTTTTATCAAAATTTATTTTGGTTTTTATTTTTAATTAATTTATTTTAATTAATTAAAAGAATTTATTTTAACTTCGAAAATTTCTTAGAATGTAACACTGTTACAGTAAAAGAAAAATCATCAAAAAGAAGGTGTGAATCAACTAATAGCTATTAAATGCCCATAAAGGGTTAGAGAAATTTTTATAAATATTTTTTTTTTCTGTTGGCCCATTGCTACAATGTCCTTCCCACCGCCTCATTCGGGATCAAGGACAGTGTCAAATCAGTCTTGACCCACGGATTATGGCTGGTCAGGGTCAGCAGGCGCACGAGGACCTATATTTCTTTCCCCGAAGCAGACCGTCCATGGACCAAACCTCCGGGCGGCTATTTGACATCCTGGAGGAACACAATGCGGTGTATATAAGTACATACATATATATTTCTAACGCATTCCCATTGATCTGAGAAAATTCGCAATATGCGGTTCATGGTTTTTTTTTTTTTTCTCTCACAAAAACCATTGTTAGATTTTTTTGGACAGTCCTTGATATTTTACGTCCGTAAAATTTTAAGTGGTGAGATTTCATTTATTTATTTTATTTGTTTTCCTTACACTGTTTGCAGCAATTAAAGCAAGACAAATAGAAAAAATCACCAACAAATTAGACTGGGTACGTAAGTTCCTCACCCGGTATTTGGTCTTATTTTTTTCACCTAGTGTTGTGATGTTTACCTTTATTTAAAATTAATTTATGTTATTTTTATTCATTTTGCTTATTATTGAATATTTTTATTCCTAATCTTTAATATTAGAAATATTGCATGCCTCAACTTTTCGTCCACATCGAAAGGTCTTGAAATTCCCCGCTTCCATGTAGCTATTTGGCACGAGCCAAAGTGTGTACTTTCTTTTGTTTTTTATAAATTGCTTAATAATCAATAAAAACTATTTTCCGAGAATGTGCATTATTTTTTTTATTTAATTATTAAAGCCGATAATAATTCACTATTCTTTCCTTTCATTCAAGTCTATTTTTTTTTAATTTTAAATATAAATATATGTCAAATTTGTTTTCTATATAGAATTGATTAATTGCATTGAAAAGCATAATGCAAGCGATTCCGTAGCTGAAAGGAACGTTTGTAACATAGTACATTTACTTTTAGCAAATAAAAGTTTTAATTATTATAACTAAATCTCTTCTTACTTAACTTCAAAAGTTAAATACAAATACTGAATTCTAATAATTTAAAAAATTATTGCAAAGGTTTTAGGACAATTCCGGCCTGAGTCACAAAAGGGGATTCGGTCAGGGATGATCCTTCAGAACCGCGGTCCCAGATATTGCGATAAAAAAAAAAATTGAAAATATTTTTTTATTATTTTTCCTGTGTTTTAAGGAAAATAAAATTAACTTAAATAAAAAATAAATAAAATAAAATTCATTTAAATAAAGAATTAAATTAAATATTAATTAAATTAAAATTAATTTTATATTTTATTTTTTTATTAGAATTATTAAATTTTTATTTAACTTAATTTTATTTTTATTTTATTTAAATTTTATTTTTATTAATTTTTTTATTTAATATAATTTTTTATTTAATTTATTTTATTTCTATTTCATTTTATTTTTATTTAATTTTATATTTATTTTATTTTATTCTTATTTAATTTTATATTGACTTAATTAAATTTTTATTAAAATTTATTTTGTTTTTTATTTTATTTTTTAAATTTTATTTTATTTTTAAATTTATGATTGATTTAATTTTAATTTTTAATTTATTTATTTTTTTTATTTTTATTTAATTTATTTATTATTTAATTTTATTTAATTTGAATTAATTTTATTTTTATTTTTATTAAAATTTATTAGTTTTTATTTTATTTTTTTAGTTCATTTTTTATTTTAATTTTAAATTTAATTTAATTTTTATTTAATTATATTTTAATTTTAATTTATTTTTTTTTTAATTTAATTTTTTAGTTTATTTTTAATTTTATGTTTGTTTAATTTAATTTTTTATTTTATTTGTACTTAATTTTATGTTTATTTAATTTAATTTTTTATTTAAATTTAATTCTTTATTTAAATTAATTTTCTTTTTCTTTTTATTTTATTTAATTTCTAAATTAATTTTATTTTAATTTTTATTTTTTCGCAAATACTATGTTAGAACTAAATTTCTAATAAGCTCATTATGAGCTATATTGTAATTTCAATAAATATAAAAAAATCTCTCTTTCCATAGTTTCCTCTTCACTCATTGCATTGCTTTCCAAATATTTCTTGGTATATTGAATCCAGCTTGTTTTTGACTATTTCTATTGCAAAGTCGAATTTTTATATTATTATATCACAGACACATTTCAAGATTTTTTTATATACATACAGACATCAATCCTTATATAATTCAATATGATAATTGGGCTCGCTATTATCTGTAACATTCTTCTTTAACTATTCTAATAGATGCAATCGTCAGCAATATGAGTTTTAAAATATTTATTTTATATCAGTGAATTTTAAATAAAATTATTATTACAGTTGTACAATCATTATTAGGATAAACAATAAAAGAATGTACTTATTAAGGTCAAAACATTTTATGATACTTTATGTCAAAACGTTTTCATAACGGCCTTGTCAACCGAAAAACAGACGATGTTACATGAATCAGATAACTCACCGACATTTTCTGACATAACTCACATTATATATAACAAGTAGTTGATCGAAATCATGTTAGTATTTTTTATTGCCCCGAAGTAGATTTAGTTCCTAGAGAGGAGTGAAGGGAGAAAGGAGGTAGTGGGATCTGTCTGCGAAGATAACGTCAAAATAAATTAACCGCTTACCATTCAATAACCGTGGCTTTTGTTTTATTGTTCCTACAAACAGAAGCCTTCCTTAGTCTCCTAATGAACACGAAGACCAGGAAGGGATTGCAATGTCCGAAGAGAGTTGTCACGGCGAAAGGTAAACATTGTATGTACTAAAACATGCCCGATATTCTTACTCTGCCAGTTTGTATGGAATGGATTTATTTTACATCTTGTGTACTTATCTTTGTCGTTATAAGTAGAATGTGTTCCAAAATTGTATATTGTTTATTTGCTGTGTCAATATGCCAAATAACAGCAAGTTTTTTTTTCATTGCCTCTAGTTTAGAATCCGACTATGATAGGTAATTTATTTATTTCGTAATATAAGCCGTGAATCAAATCTGGAGTCGGGAAATCCTCTTGGGCCCCACAACCAGCCTCCGTAAAGTGGTTATCAGGTTATCCTCCCTCCACCGCCGTTTAGATACTTTCAATTTTGTATTTCAGTTCATCGATATATAATAAATGAAAATAGGGCCTTAGTGACAGAGCTCTGCTGATCAGACATTTTTATTTTAAATTTCCAAGTTAAAACATTTATTGAAAAAATATTTTTAACCTAACGCTTTATTTCACTTAAATTTTTATGACTTTTATGATTATTTGAAACCCAAATAAATTAAATTAGTTTCGTTTTCTCTTTGTGCTGAAACAATGCTCCTACTCAAGCTCTAATTAGTTTAATATCCGATGTTCGCACTCGTCAGTCTATGCTGGGAATATTCACCAACCCGGTTACTCAGTGAGTCAAGGGTTAGGTTATTTATGATTATTTGAAACCTAACTAAAATTAAATTAGTTTCGTTTTCTCTTTTTGCTGAAACAATGTTCCTACTCAAGCTCTAATTAGTTTAATATCTGATGTTCGCACTCCTCAGTCTATGCTAGGAATATTCACCAACCCGGTTACTCAGTGAGTCAAGGGTTAGGTTATTTATGATTATTTGAAACCCAAATAAATTAAATTAGTTTCGTTTTCTCTTTGTGCTGAAACAATGTTCCTACTCAAGCTCTAATTAGTTTAATATCTGATGTTCGCACTTCTCAGTCTATGCTGGGAATATTCACCAACCCGGTTACTCAGTGAGTCAAGGGTTAGGTTATTTATGATTATTTGAAACCCAAATAAATTAAATTAGTTTCGTTTTCTCTTTGTGCTGAAACAATGTTCCTACTCAAGCTCTAATTAGTTTAATATCTGATGTTCGCACTTCTCAGTCTATGCTGGGAATATTCACCAACCCGGTTACTCAGTGAGTCAAGGGTTAGGTTATTTATGATTATTTGAAACCCAAATAAATTAAATTAGTTTCGTTTTCTCTTTGTGCTGAAACAATGTTCCTACTCAAGCTCTAATTAGCTTAATGTCCGATTTTCGCACTCCTCAGTCTATATTGTTATTTTATGAAATAACAACTATAGACTGAGATAACAAATAACTATAGACTGAAATAACAAATAACTCGGTTTATGAAATATTAAAAACAATTTCTGACAATGCTCGCTGTCCCTAGTAACACTGCCCTCTGTTTTTCTTGATACAATGAGCAAGTCTCAATTTTTTGCAGCTTCTAATTGTCTCCTCTGAGACCAGCCCGTTACTGGAAATAATAAAGGGCAACACTTTGCCTTCTTTTAGGCGGTATAGTTTCTTCAGTTCTTCCCAGAGCTGTTGAAACTTTATTTTCTCTTCAACCACTTTATGCAAATTGTCGTCATTGGAAACTCCTGTTTCAATTATTACAGCCGTCATTTCCACTATTCGTAGAACCAGAATATCCGGTTTATTGTTTGGCATTCTATGATCTTTGATAATTACATTAAATTAATTGTTAATATAGCAAAAACTCAAAAAAATTGACAAAAAGCTACGATATTGTTGACAGATTCTGACACTACACGTCTTTTTGGCTGGTTAGTAATTTATTTAGTGTTCGAATTTTTTAATAAAGTCCTAAAATTCCACCTAAAAATAAACATAAGTATGCGTATTATTCAATATGATCTAAAAAATTTACTTTTTTGGAAGTACACGATGCATAAAAATTCATATTCTCTAGGAAACCTTTATTAATTATGTATTAACGTAGGATATATTCATTGGGAAGCCATCGTAAATGATTCACACGAAATATCCTCATATTTTTTTACCACAAAACAGTAATGCACTCCTGTAATCGATATGCGGAGATGATTAAGGCGTTCTTGGTACACATGTTTCCTCAATTGGAAGTAGTTTAGGATTGTAAAGCAGTCTCAATGTTGGGATTATCAGTACTTTGAAACAAACTGGCCGATTTCGATAGAATTAGCAATAAGCAGTTCTTCTTGCTGGTCGGCAAGTAATATGGCAATGTGGTTAAATCAGTTCCCAGCCCTTCTTAATCGATATGGGCGAATGGACCAGCTAGAGTGTTTTATTTATTTTTTAGAGTGTTTTATGCGTTTTCATTATAAGAAAACCTGTGCATTTCTGTTGATTATTTTCAATAATCAACCTCGTAACCGACCAAGAAAAAAAAAAAAAGTTTCAAGATACATAGAATCCGAAAATAAAATTAAAAAAAAACACCTGATTTTGGAAGGACACAAAAAAGTAATAATAATAATAGGTGCGTTATAATATTATTGTATATTATAAAATTATTTTGGGTATAATTTAATAATTGGATAACATTAAAGGGGTTATTCATTAAACGCAGTAGTTCTGTAACTTTCATACTTAATTTTTTCTTTACTTCAAAAAACTAAAGTATTCATAACTAGTAACAAATTAATGGCATTTTAGGTCTGGAGAAGTCTTGTTCCCAGCAGCACTTCTTCCGAGTTTGATTCAGTTACTTTAAGTCACGGAAGATCTCTCATCCAGTTCCTTTTGAGCCTTCTCCTCGTATTACTAGGCAAATTAAAACTAGCCATTTCCTATGGGATATACTCGTGCAGTTTATAACCAGATCTGTAATAACACTTTCCAACAATATACAACGACTCTTAATTAACGCTGACTTCAGCAATTTAAATTTGTTTTGTAACAACTTAATTTCATGATTATTATAATTGAGATTTATCCTTCTGATTATTATTGATAAATAAAGATGAATGACAATCACTAAAGGGATAGTGTAAAGATAAGGAAGCGATGCTTTGTCGTGATAAGACAACTTCGCGCCACCCGTACAGTTAGTTGTCTATAATTGGAGGCAGCTTACAGGCCGGCGGAGCAGAAAGTAGCCCAGCTCCAGCACACTTAGTCGACCGAGGAACATAACTCATTAGTGACAGTCTCTCTAATAAATTATTTATGACCTTAATCAGTACATCGCTACCGTATCCCCTTTGTCCTCTTGTTATGATCGCCTACTATGTTAATGAGATGAAATTTCAAAATCACGCCTTCAAATTAAATCACTTAAAATTAAAGAGTCTGGAATTAACATAATGCATTCAGTAGGATATTTTAGAGGATTCCAATCAGAATCCTTAAATATCCCCATTAAACTGTATTTCCAATACAGAATGATGAAATAAAAAAATAAAATCATTATCGAAAGATAGAAATCCAAATTAAAGACATCTAAAAGCTTTATACAAAATATTTCGCATTTTTAAAAATTCATCTTACAATGAAATTTAAATTATATAATTTCATTTCATTGCATTACATAATTTCACAAACATTACTTTTCAACGTCTTCAAATTCTAAAAAAGTTATTTTTAACAAATGTCATTCTGAAGTTGAAACTATTGATTGATCTTAAATATGAATCTTTCGTTCTCAGGCCATAGAACTGATATAACTTTTAAAGGCTTTGAGTCATATTTAGAGCATGTTTTTCTCTATATAATATAATTACATTTATAATTAATACTCTATAATTACATAATATATTTATAAAATTTAGAGATAGGATATAGTTAAAGAATATGACTAATAATTACAGTTGTATAACTATACAATTACATTGGGCGATCATTTTAAGAAGGTTCAAATGCATTTTACGGGAAAACGGTTGGTGCCAGAGAGGAAAAATGGTAGAGGAAAATTGTAGAGCGTGATGTATAATTCCAGAATGCGCCCATTATTTGGCACTTTAACGCAGCGTACGCACTTTATGCACGTCCAATTTGGTTGATTTTTATGACTAAACGAATTCCAACACTCATTTTGGGGCAAAATGAAACAAAACATGCAGCGTTAATTTATGGCCTATACATACCTTTTTTTTTTTTTTTAAATGGTGAGAAAATACAAACTCAAAGTGAAATTAAATAAAACTGATGATGAATTTATGTTGCAAAAAAACATTTTATGATAGGGTTTAATTGGAAAATTGGCCGTGATTAGTAAAGTACGATATCCTACTCTTCTTAGATATGTGAATTCTACGTAGTTATATTATTATTTTATAAACTAATTTCAAAACAAGAGTTGTGTAACTATTTAATAAAATGTGTGGATGCACTTTGAGATTGGAACTACCGAGTGCAGAAAACTTGCATATGAGAAAAGATTTGATTTGTAAATGGGGCATCTGGGAGAGAAATTCTAACTTAAGGTAATCTGAAAAGTATATTCACAGCAGAGCAACTTCTTATAATCAAGAGAAAGTTAAAATATTTTTTTGGAATTTAAGAGAGCCACTAGGCTCAAAGAAGCGCCTCGATTTACAACCTCGATGAAAAATTCTTGTAAAATAAAGGTTCAATTAGCTCCATTTCTCATTCACATTGCACCAAGGGCGCAATACTCAATCATTTTACACCATGTGTGGAGAAAAGTGAGAAAAGAGAAAAGTTGTTACTGATTAAGTGTTAAATTATCACAGTGTTACTGATCTGTAGGTCCTGGGTTTCGAGACAGGCTGTGCCAGATTAATTATTTATTCTGTTATCAGCCGTGGATCAGCCCAGTGGAATCGGGCCTCTATGAAGTGGGTAATCTTAATTGGGGGTAAACGTGGCTGTTGAGTGTGATCTCGGCCGAATCCCATTCCTTGCACAACCGTTGGCTTAGAAACAGTGCGGTCTTTACCAAGTACTCTACTCAAGACCCTTCAAGAGTTGTAGTGGAACAGATTTTTAAATATAAAATTTTAAAAATAACTTTTTTAGAGTGTAATTTATTCTTGTCACAATCAAATAGTACTTCTATTTATAGTTGTTCCCAATCATAATTAAAAGCGTTTTTAAAAAAAGTGGTTCACTTAGCCCCATAGTTTTTCGTGTCTTGGTTTCCTTTTATAAACGATAAGACATGGTGACGTAGACAGAAGTCCTCTTTTCTAAGATCGATCCGTGGAAATTGGCCGCCAGCCAGCGGTTTTATTATAACCAAAAGAGTCGACCCTCAATAGCCACTGAGCTTAGTAAACAAGAAAGACTAGTCGTTACTGGGCACAACCCTTACAACAAATCTAATGCAGCTTCCTCGACACGATACATATCTAAGCACGTTCCTCTTTATTCTAACCACGTGAAATACTGTCATCTGATACCACAATGTACTGCTTATTTTTACGTCTTGTTAAAATTTATTATTTGATAGGGGAGAAAACAGAATGATTAAATTGTTTATCTGAAAAAGTATTACCACTTAAAATAAAATTGAGTTTCATAATAATAATAGCCTAGTTTGTATAAATTAATTAATTTAATACGCATGATTATGGAAAAATCTATCATTCAAAGTTGTTATTGAAAATAAAGTTGGTGGATAATTTAAGGTGCAATCGGGAGTTCGTCAAGGATAAACCATGTCGGCAACCTTATTCAACATAGCTCTGCGTGCTGGTGTGAAAGACGCAGCTAAAAGAGGCACTATGTTGATAAGACATGGCAAATTTGTGTCTATGCTGCATCAAGGCAAGTAGGATGAGTTGGACCCGGTCAGAATGGAGGATGAGAGTCAGTG
Organism: Rhaphigaster nebulosa; assembly: GCA_948150685.1. Lineage (NCBI taxonomy): Eukaryota > Metazoa > Arthropoda > Insecta > Hemiptera > Pentatomidae > Rhaphigaster > Rhaphigaster nebulosa. The sequence goes on along the minus strand of OX411311.1, from coordinate 74,321,434 downwards.
CAGTGCAGAATACTAGAAGCGAATTTTAGTGGAAAGGGGATAAAGGAAAGACCGAAAAGCAGGAGGAAGGATGAAGAGGAGAGAGACGTGAGGAAGCTAAGAGTCCAGCGAAGATAAAAGCACAGGATAGAGAGAAGTGAAGAAGAATAACTCAAGATGCCAAGGGTCATGCTGGCCTGTAGCGCTGGGGAGGTAGTTAGTCTAGTTTGTGTTTTTTAATAATCTACCAATTGATTCAACAGAAACGAACCAGAAACTTAAATGTGAAAAACAATATGATAATTATAAATAAGTTCGTCTTATAATTATTACAATTGTTCACTGTTTGTTATATTTTATCTCGTTTTCTTTATTTCTGCTATATTTTAAGGTGTTTTAATATAATCAATTTTATTAATAATTTTCCTATTATGTAAAATTATGATACAACAGATGGGGCCTTTGACAAAAAAAAGTGAGGCACACGGTCGTAAAATATGGAAACATTGTTTGTGAATTGAAGTTATTGGTAACTTTTTTTTTTTTATGTAGGTTGTTAACATAATCTTCAGGAATTTTTTTTTAAAGTTGGTTGAATTCTGGTATTTGTTGTTTAAATTCTAGTAATAAGGTATGGTAAGTGACCGCTGGTTGAAGGGAAACCGTGACTAACAAACATTTGAACATTTCAGAAGTTTTAATTTTGTCAGTTACCATGTTTTACAACCGAGTGTCTCAATTAATGAGTAATGTTTTAGAAAAGATAAGGTTTTGCTGAAAGAAGTATATAGTAGTTATATAAATGAAACGGAAAATTAACACAACTTAAATGAATTATGCAAATGCGTGATAAATAAAAAATAACTGCAAATTATTACACTATTGTTTGTTATTCCCAAATAATTATATATTTACAAAAAAAAAAAATTCGTCCCAGAAGTCTCAGAGCCACGGGACGGCTCACAGTGGTCAAAAACCGGTCTTTCTGCGAAAAAAAACTAGCCTCTCATCTTGTCTTTATCTGAATAAAAGAAGGTTGTTTTAAAGCATTTTTTAATGCTGAATCAAATAAAGTAAACCCCAATTCAATAGGAGTTAAAAATTTCAAGATATAATTCAAATGATATGGTAAATAACTGAGAAAATAAAATGGACAGTTGAAAAAAATTATATAACCAATAATAAAATATAATCTTACTAAAAAATAATCATTTAAAAACTGTTAATATACAATTAATATATCTTTTTATATTTCATATAAATCAAATATAGAACATTGTACAATATTAATGAAATATAAATTTTAAAAAAAATTGCATACTATATTAACTACATCTCGGAGATCGAGAATTCGCGTTTTATGGTATATATTTTATTTATTAACATACGACCCTGCTGAAATTTCGGGAATGCTATATTACGTTACTCTAAATATTTTTTTTTCTAGCTTCCTGTTTTTTTTTCTCTGTGAGCATCCCTATAGATTAAATAGCGACTGAAATCATAGTGTATGGATTAGCCGTTTCATGACAATAAAATTGTAAGACGTAATTGCTGAAATTTATTGCTAAGCAATTTAGCATTATTTTCATTTTATTCATTTGTTTCTAGAAAAAATTTGAAGTGGCAGAGTTGAAATTTGCATTTAGTGCATAATTCACAGCACATGTATGTTAGAATACTAGAACAGCATACATAACTAGATTTTTAAAATTTCTTCAAAACTTTTCATCCCCTTTCAGGTCCCCCTTTCATCGGGCAATATTCTAATTTTTGAGGACGAAAAGTTGAAATTCGTTATCAGCACCCTAATAAACACAAATGAGCAAATTTTCAGAACTTCTCCAAAACTTTCCACCGAGATCCTTTTCAGAACACGTTGAGGCTGAACAATGATTTTACGAATTAAAATCAAAATATCAACAAAGTTCGCAGATTTACGCCGCTGGATACGATTTCCACACGTAATCAGAAGCTTAATATGTTAAGAGAAACAAGTTAGAATACTACGCTCTGCTGCGCTCAAAAGATGCTTATTTTAAAAAAGTACAAAAATATATATAAAAAGCCATTAAAATTATTTTTTAATTATTTATAAATATAAATTATTTATATCCCACTATATTTTATATTTAAAATATATCAAATATAAAAATATATACATCAATACTATGTTAAAAGTTTTAAATTATTATTTTTTAGTAAGGTTATATTTCATTAATGTTCATAAATTTGTTTTCAACAATCCTCTTTATTTACCCAATTATTTTCTATATCTTTCGAATTATATCTTTAAATTCTATAGAATCGAGGTTTGCTGCATTCGATTCAGCGTTAAAAAATAAATTAAAAAAACACTCTTGAAGTGTTTTTCAGATAGAGACAAGAAGGCGAGGGCAATAATAATAGTAAAAATTAAAATTCATTTTAGTTTTTCGAAAAGGTATGTTTGGATCTCAACACAAAGGCTTGAACAAGAGGAAATTTAGGATACGGCCTATAAAAATAGTAGCAGCTTTCCCCATCTTATCGAGTAAACTTATGGGCACTTTCCATCGATGCTAATGTTAATTTAATTTCAAAGGCATATATATATATATATATATATATATATATATATATATATATATATATATATATATATATATATATATATATATATATATATATATATATTTTGAAAATGATTAAAATTTTACTATTATTAAAATAATACATGGAATAATCGAAAGGCATGAATTCTAAAAAATTGAATAAACAAAATCTCATTCATAATGCGGCAACAGTAAAAGTTCAACGCCGAAAAGGATTCTGAAGTTTGAACACCCCCTCTAATTTACGGCTGAACTTGAAAACATAACCAGCTTGATTCTGGAAAATATCAAGCAAAGTAAAATTATACCATACAAACACGATTGACCTAGTTATGAAGTTTCCTATTCCATTCGAACTTAGGGCACTTCAATATCGTATTTCCATATTGTTCAATCAATGATAGGTCGCTGTTGAAAATCGATGTTTTCATAATTACAAAATAGAAAAGCATTCAAAATAGTCTTTAGCGATTAGAACCAAAAGAGGTACTTGTGCGTGTGTAATTTCCGTTGCATCACTTATGAATATTCATGGGTTGTTTTAAAAGCACTTATATACCAATCTTTGATTGTATTACACGAAATGAAATACGAGTGTCATGGTATATAAGTCGTGAGGAGATAGATAGGAAAAAATTTAATTTTTATCTTATTTTATCTTATACGTTATTAAAGATGTGTTAAAATGTTTCTACATCTTTAGGATATTGATATTGTCATGTACTTAATCGAATAGTAAAATCATTGTAAAGTCATTAAAAAAACTACTGCACTTTTTTTCTCCGCGTTGTCTTAATAATTAAAATTAGATAAAATAGAAATTATGTAAAATAATTTCCAAGCTTTACTTGGTCTCCAATTGCTACATATATTAATATGCATACTATTATTAATTTGCTTCAAAAAATTAAAATAACCAGCCGTAATATTGCGACATTAGCAGCCATTACAAAAAAATATTCAATGTTTATTAACAATTAGCAATAGTGACATTCCAAATTTGTATTTTTCTTATATTGCATGTATTTTATTCATCCAACTATATCCACGTTTCAGGATTACTTCCTCTTAGTCAGTATAATTTTGTATATAGGAATACTGTGTTTGCCAAGAGTTACCAAAGCGTAATTAGATGGTAAAATAATCCTGAAATGTGAATACAGTTTTGGATAAGTAAAATGCATGTAATATAAGAAGAATAAAAATTTATGGAATGTTACTATTGCTAATTGTTAATTAATATTAGACGTCCTAAAGTGCTTTGATGGAAAATGAGTAAATGTTTAGTAAAAAAATACGATTAATTATCCAAATATTATAGAAACTAGAAAAAGTGCCGAAAAAAATGGAAAAACATATTTCTTTGTTGTTAAAAATACATCGCTCTTACCAATACATGCTTTTGAATATATAATAAAATTGTTGTGGTACCAGCAATTCCTAAAGGAGAGTATGTAATCATGTAATCATAAAAGAATGTATGTAAACACTAGTAATGTTCTTACCATAAAAGGTACACATTTCGTTATAATTGCCCAAAGAAAAAGATCCGCAAATTATTTCCCTTCTAGCATTTACGGAGGTTAAGTGATTATTTACCCTAAGCAATGAATCTCGTAAGTCTTAAGGCTTAGGAGAGGAAGAATGAAATAATATCAGGTTTTCAAAGATAAATTAGTAGCTGCTCAAGTAGAGACCTTAAAAAAAAAAAATTGACTAAATAAAGAATACAAGTCATGTCATATGGTCCATTATAGCTTTTGATCTACAGGCAGGATGAATAGGTATATTATTCTAGCAAAAGTACATTGAAAGAGTCAGTGGCCAGAAAGTTGCTAGTATACTAGCGGTGAAAAGCCAGTAGTGAATTTACCAGATATAAATATATTAATATAAATATGTAAAATATATTGTGAAACTGCTTAGATAGTGCGAAATGGAGATGTAATTGCTGTATGGGTACTATTACCACTCCTCAAGAGTCTTACTGGCACTTAAAATAAAACAAAAAATAGTATGAAACTATTTCGTGTATGCTGACGAAACGTCAAAAACTACTTGCGAAAAAATTATTTGGTTATATTTTCTATATCGGTGTGATTTTATTTTCAAAGTAACCAGTGAAATCTAAGACCTTGATTTTTTCATATTCTTGCTTACATGTTATATGCTCTTTGTAGCCCTGGAGAAGCCCTACATAGTGGGCCAAAACGTCAGCATTCATTAAATAGTTTTATACTATTATTTGTTTTATTGTAACGACCATCATAACCATCTTTAAAATAAATTAAAGTCTGAGAGGTGTAAATTGAACCCATACAAGCAATGACTATTCCAATTATTTTAAGAATCTCGGTGACTTTTCTCGTTCCACCACATACGAGTAGAATCCGAATCCCGTTTTATGTTGAATGCAATGTCTGAAGTTACGATTCGTATTGGACGAGCACCCCCAGAAATATATTCCATTGAATATCCTAATGTATACCATAACCCTAATGTATACCATCTCTTCACGTGATGGATGATCGGCCGTGCCCTGAAGATGACGTGATGAAGACTTAGGTTCCCTCGAGTCTGCTGTCAGCGGGTATACATTACTGCCCCTCGAACACGCATCACTGTCGGATCGGATCCGAGAGGATGCTCTCCCGGAGGAAGGATTGGGCAGCTGTCTGCGAGTGGGGCGGGTCATGACTAATGTAGCTAAGGCCGGTTCTAAATAGGCAGCGTTGTAGAATCTCCGAAGAAACGTGGGTGGCGGATCCAGAATAGTAAACATCGATCGAGTAAATGCTATGTTTCATTACAATTCATTTTCCTCAACTTCATGTCTTCAATCCTTTTAAATATTTTCGTATATATGGCATTGTTTCTAGTCAATAATTAATTAATTTGGGTTTTATCTAGATAAAATAAGATCAGCACAAAAGATACATTTTTCGAATATTTAAAATAGTTTTCTAATATATCGCACATCCAGAATGAAACAGGCCTGAAGTCGAAAAATGTGTTTTTGTCAGAACGAACATTAAAAAAGGATTAAGTTCTGCTCAGAAGCTGGGTTTTTCATCTATACATCTTGCTGGTGGAAAAATTGTGTATATTTCTGGGCCGGCTCCTCTTTGGGACTATATGAGTCCATTCATTAAAATTTCTGGTGTTTTAAATTCTGAATTATGACTCTTTCCTTATAGCTTCCTATATAATATGTCCTTTAAGGAGCAACCGAGACTTATAAATATGACGGTCTCAACCTCTAGGACACTACGATTTTCATGACAGGGTTCTGTGACGGAAGAGCGAGATATATAATACAGTAAAGGGCAGAAACTTACTTTATCACAAAAGAAAAAACAATTATATTATGATCTCCAGCACACAACAAACTATTATTCAGGAAATCGGTTCAGGCAGAATAGCCAAAATATGGCATAAGCATCGGTGCTCATTAAAGGATGTATTAAACGTTAAGAGCATTAATGTTGACCAAGTAAGTTAATTAAAATATAAATTTTGTAAAAAGATCGAGAGCTCCAAGAGGCACTTTTCTAAGCCAAACTCAATTCACCCTTTGACCCAATTTGGAGGTGCGCAAAACCTTAAAAACCGCTAAAAAACCGATCTATGACGTAATATTGGCCGAAACTATATATATATATATATATGCAGCTACATTTGGGTACTTCCAGCGGCCCCCTTTGTATCAAATAAGCTTAAATTCTAAAGATTGCTCATTAGGCTGAACAATACTATAGAAGGGGGAATGAATTTCAGTCAAAGTATCCTAAAAAAAATAAATGAAAAAATTTTCTCTTCTCCAAACTTTCAGCCGATGCCCCTTATGCCTCTTATAAGGTTAATTTCGACATTCTGCCTCACGATTTCAAATTGCACTGACTTAAAAACAGCCAAACAAAAAAAAATCTTCAGAATCGATATTTATGGTAATTTATTCTTATATAGTTTTGTATGATATATATATATATATATATATATATATATATATATATATATATATATATATATATATATATTTGAATTTATTGGAATAATACGTGTTTTCAAGGTAAAAGCAAAAGAAAACATTTTTTTTTTTTTTTTATAGTTCCAACGAAAATTCAAGATAGCTAAGTTGAAATTTGTAATCAGTATCTTCAAAAACATAAATGATCAAATTTTCCAATACTTTCCTCCGAGATGTCTTGCTAAAAGATTAATTGAGATATTCAGTTTCTTTATTTCGACTCGCGTTCGCGACAAAACAAAAAAATCTTCAGAATCGAAATTGTAGATAATTCACTCTTCTTTAATTTGGTAGAGCACTGGTAATTTTATGGCAAAAGTAAATTCAAGTGTATTTTCAATTGAAACTACATCTGTCACAAAGTTATTCCGACTGCATAACAAATATTGTTGATTCTCCTTATGAAACGGATTTAACAAGAACATCTCCCTCCGATACAGTACAAAAGTCTATTGTCATCTATAACTCGAATCTTGTCGAGTGTTGGTGATTTTTTGACATTAAAATTTGAAATTATATTACTAATTTCCTCGTTATTACAAGAGAACAATGTTAACTGAGGCGAAAGAGGTTTATGAAAAATCACATTCCTATCCAGCACATTTTCGTGGTGATTTGAACAAACGAATGGAAATGAATATAAAATCTCTTAATTACGATTCAGGTACGATATTAGATGTATTGATAATTAAATATTTAAAAATAAATATTGAGTTTTGAATTTGTACAGATTACGATGTTCGATATCCCTGGAATCAATGATGGCTTTTCAATCAATGGCATCTTTGGCTAATTCTTCAATAATAGCTGCAACAAAGAGCAGATTTGGATATTTCTTCGCGAGGTCTACAGTTGAAAGAACTACTATTATAAAAAAAATACCGTATAACATATATAATGTTATGTAAAATGTTATGTCATGTAAAATGTTATATATGGTACATACAATATATAACATTTTACAAGTCTTTAAATTGAAAAAAGAACTTATGGTGACATGGCGGATTCACTCCTCTTCCATGGAGCGCTTCATTTCTAGTTTAAATTTAATTTATAATCCACGCCTATCGCTGAAATAGCTACAATAACCGGATTCCACAAAACTGGCATGTCAGCTATGAGAGATGTCTTTAACCGGTACTTACTAAAGATCTGCGGAATAATTTCCACAAAGAGATCCCTTGCATCTCTCTCTAACCTCGCGAAGCCTTCTTCCTTCTTCCCCCACAAGTATTATATCTATGTTATTTAATTTTAGTTAATGCAACGAAAATTTCCTTTTTATCTCAAAATGATCTCCAATTGCTGAACAATATATAATCGTCACTAACTATGTAACAAATAAAAAATACTGTTACTTAATGTCTGATATCTTTTTTTTTTAGTATTTGGCCATCATGTCATCCCTATGCTTTGAAGCACTCCTTGGACTTTTGCATAGTCAAGGTTCGGAATGTTCCATAACTTTCCATTACCGTTATGCCTAGGTAAGGGTTTACACCAGGTACTCACCATTAGTAATTCAATCCCTTTGAATGACATGGTTCCATTCCACATATCATATGTTTAGAGGAAATTATTGTCAAAGTTTCATTAAATCATTATTCACTGAATTCATCACCTACAGTAGTGATTTTTTGATATGGAACTAGTGGATGCTTGTCAAAATTTACTGTGAAGAACATTTACAAAAAAAGTATAGTACAATGTCAACATAATTGATTGACCTCCCCCCTACCTCATTGTTTATAAAACTGCTGCTGCAAAAAATCTTTGAAAACTACAAAAAATCGGCATCTGATTATGCGTTCTTGTAACTCGGCTATTTCTCTACATACTGCCGCACGAGAATGTTCTACTTGCATCAGAAGCCAGCTAGAGCATTTTCTCACTAAGAACTCATCTTCTTCAGTTTTGTCAGTTGGAATTTTTACATTCCAAAGGGTCGATTTATTATCCAGAGTGTATTGTCTAACAACTTAACGACTTGCTTAAGTAAGAGCATACTGAGTACTGTGGATGCAGGATGCAGCTCATCTGTAACACTCGCAATGTGCTGACAAGTGAACGCATGTACTGACTGAGAAATGAGCCTATCTTTTATGAGGTATTAGCTCGAACTTCTTTGACTGTGGTTTTTCTATTCCTAGCCATTTTTCACCTTTCGCTGATTTTGTAATGATCATAATTTACATCGCAATATATAATTACTCAAATATTAATAGATCATAACCTGGGATAAAATGGAGACTCATTTTAATTAGCTGAAGTTCAACGGAAATTGCGATGAAAACATGTCTAAGAAAAGATTTATTTCTCACTTCTCTACAAATCTCATAATTCCATATTTTAAATTTTAAATTATATTTGGAGGAAGTATCGTCTTAAGTTTGAAGAGAAGCCCCTGATGCCAGACTCTATCGAACGCCTGAGCGACGTCCAGAAATACTCCTGTTGCATATAATTTTTGCTCTAGTGCCGTCGATATACAGTCCGTCAACCTGTGTAATTGTTGAATGGTTGAATGTTGGGATCGTAATCCAAATTGATGGTCAGGTATTATGTTATTGTTCGTCAGTATGTCAAGAAGTCTTTTGTAGAGTAATTTCTCAAAAATTTTTGAACAAATCGGGAGCAGACTGATAGGTCCGTATGATGATGGAGTAGCTGTGTCTTTGTTTGGTTTATGAATCATGATAAGGTGTGAATATTTCCATTGTAGAGGGAATTTAGTCGTTCTGAGTATTGCATTGTAAATAGAGGTTAGATACACTAGAGCCTTCCTGGGCATTTTCTGGAGCACTTGAGCATTTATCATGTCATTAAGTTAATTAAAAATCCGTTTGTCAGATGGAAGTCGGTCAGTCTACCATACTTTACGAGCTCTTCTCTTAGCTCTGATCAAGTGTCTGATGTACTGGGGATAGTTTGGAAGTTGCCCAATTCTTCTGGATCTGGGCACAGAAGAAGACCATACAGCCTGCCACGTTAACAGGTACATAGCCAGCACATTCACTGGTTGTCTAATAGACAGGTGTGAATTTAAAAATAAAGTTAAAAAATAAATAAAATATATTTGAATTATATTAAACTTTTACATTTTTTTAATTTTAATTTTTTTACTTATGCTCGCGCCACTATCCCAGAGAATCAAATGTGCATATTTATTTTGTTTTAGAAGCCGATGCTATTGATAATCTTTTGATACATGGGTGTATAAAAATAAAAAATACATGGGTGTAAATTTTTAAAATAAATAAATTTTATAATAAAAATTTAATTTATGGTTGAATGTTGGGATCGTAATCCAAATTGATGGTCAGGTATTATGTTATTGTTCGTCAGTATGTCAAGAAGTCTTTTGTAGAGTAATTTCTCAAAAATTTTTGAACAAATCGGGAGCAGACTGATAGGTCCGTATGATGATGGAGTAGCTGTGTCTTTGTTTGGTTTATGAATCATGATAAGGTGTGAATATTTCCATTGTAGAGGGAATTTAGTCGTTCTGAGTATTGCATTGTAAATAGAGGTTAGATACACTAGAGCCTTCCTGGGCATTTTCTGGAGCACTTGAGCATTTATCATGTCATTAAGTTAATTAAAAATCCGTTTGTCAGATGGAAGTCGGTCAGTCTACCATACTTTACGAGCTCTTCTCTTAGCTCTGATCAAGTGTCTGATGTACTGGGGATAGTTTGGAAGTTGCCCAATTCTTCTGGATCTGGGCACAGAAGAAGACCATACAGCCTGCCACGTTAACAGGTACATAGCCAGCACATTCACTGGTTGTCTAATAGACAGGTGTGAATTTAAAAATAAAGTTAAAAAATAAATAAAATATATTTGAATTATATTAAACTTTTACATTTTTTTAATTTTAATTTTTTTACTTATGCTCGCGCCACTATCCCAGAGAATCAAATGTGCATATTTATTTTGTTTTAGAAGCCGATGCTATTGATAATCTTTTGATACATGGGTGTATAAAAATAAAAAATACATGGGTGTAAATTTTTAAAATAAATAAATTTTATAATAAAAATTTAATTTGCATTATGACAATGATAGTAAAGGAAGTTTGTACACTATTTTTATTAAGATTTTTTTAAAAATATAGTGAATATTATAAGACAATATAAAATAAAAGTTTATAGATAATGTGACTAAAACAGTGGAAAAAGAACACATTGGTGAGTATTTTATATTTGAAAAAAAAGAGTTAAATATTGTTAATAGTTAAAGGCGTTTAAATATAACAAATTTTTATTTCAATGATTATTATGGATAGCTTTTGGTTAATTTGTTAGAGTATTTTGATTATTTATGATGTGAAAATACAATGTTGGTCTATAATTTTTAGAATGGGTTGGTCCTGAGGATGGAGAAATTCTCGGAAAAGTTGGCAAGAATGTTATTGTAAAAATGTGATAGTCATTTTTAATAAGACAATATAAAAAGGAAGAAACATTGACTTCATACCCGCAATTAAATTATTTTTAATATAAGATTCTTCCATAATAACAAAAAAAAATATAAAGATCATAAAAGTAATGTTTGATAAAAACTTTCAATTTCAGTAGTGAATGTAATTTTTTTTTATTCTCCAATTTTACGCCGTTGTCTGTTTCCATTTCAAAGGTCATTTTTGTTCATATATGCAATCGATAGTTACTGATGGGAGATGCCTATTAAAACTTCAAAGAATGTCATTGAGTCACTGTTTCAAAAGTTATTCCACGCGGAAGTAATGGCATTTGGCAAAACAATCTCAAAATAAAGCACGCACTCTTCCGTCGCGCATTATGCGTTCCATTTCCCACTTAGCTGAACAACAATTTGATAATTTAGCTATCTAGTGGAGTATTTGAATTTCGGATGTAGAGGATGCATCCGGAGCTGCAATGTCAAACACCATCGCCCGATTTTGTTTTCATTGGGGTTTTCGATTACTTACACTGCGTTAGCGAATTCATAGACATATCCACGTCGATAAAAAATATAGTATGTTTCAGATTAAACATAAATCCAAATATACAATTTTTATAATACGCTGAAAAATCTTATGGTTTGCAATTTCTTGTATAATCGAAAACCTTTCTGGTATACCAATATGTGTTTAAATTCAATATTAAAAGATATGAAAAATAATACATTTGTCAGTGATTGGAATGTTTTCTCAATGTTTTTTCTTGTCGAAACAACTTCGAGTCGTATGAATATGTGTAATTTATTATGCATTGATAAAATATCAACCAGAACGAGGTCGATGGATGGTTGGAGAATGGTGAATGTGGTTGGTTGATTGTTGACGAGGGACTATTCAATAATTATGAATGATTTCTTACGTAATATCTTCATTTAATGGGAATTATGGCATTCTGATATTAGAATAGACGATGTGCCATCAGACACAGTAATAGGTGAATAGATAACAAATGAGCAAAGATCCAAACGACTGTAGAGCTGAATGGCTTCATGCTCCACATCTGCGCTAATTACTGAGATTAATATTACTAAGCATTATTGCCGGCTTACGCAAGAGCGTATCCTACTCCATATAGGCTTAGCTGTATCCTGCTCTTGCGTTATACTGTTTAATCTACTGTCATCTATGAACTCGATTATTCCGCCTGATACTGTAACCTATTTCCTCCAGTTCTGGTGTTACATGAATGATTATCGCTTGTTCCCACGCTCTAAGTTAGATACGTAGAAATAAATAGGTTTGATTGTGTATATTTAGTGTTAAGAAGCGAGGTGACCGAAAGAGAAAAACCTATTAGAGATTGACAAGTAATTAATTAGCTATATATTATTTTTTAAAGGAGCATCTAATTGAAACTGCTAAATCGGCAGTCCATGAGTTGGACTAACTTCCCTAGTTTTATTTCATACAGAGCGTTATTTTTCAACTGTTACGACATTTAGCAGCTAACATTAACGGTTAACTTAGTACTAACTAATTAGAATGGACTGAATCCTATTCGATCACCACTGAAAGAAACTTTTCAATTGATATTTCGTTTGGCTATAAACCTAAAATTTCAACTTAGCACTCTAGATATGCCTATATACAAATATGCATTCATTTATTTATTAGTATTTTATTTTATAATTTAACTAATTCTGATTAAAACAGGCAGACTATTGCTGCTAAAGATATGCATTTTTGTTATTCTTTGGGGACTGAGTGTCCCATAATATGAAAATATTGCAATTAAAAGTGGGCATAATAAATCGTTATGACTTTTTTTTCTTACTTTTTTAAATTTTAATCTTTCCACGTCTCGATTCAATTTCATGAATAATTTTTTTGATTTGTTACTATTCACTTTACTAACCTAAAAAAAAAAAAATAAAAATAAAGACATCATTGAATAATCATGAAAATGAAATTGGTAATTTCGATTATTTGATAGCATGAAATGAGTTTTATAATCAATAAGGAATTGGAATAAAATATTAGGTATATTCATTTGATTTATTTCGAAATTGAGCTTATATACTAAATGAAAAATGAATAAATATATGATAAATATTAATAAATAACAAGATAAAAGCTATTATTTACACAACAAATTAATTTTTTCAGTTATCTCCGCACAATGGTTTCTTTGTTCTTCTCAGTATTATCTGAAACATTTAATATTTTTGTTAGTGTATATAAATTTATTATGCTGATTGATGCCCACAAAAAGTTATAATCTTAAAGAGTGTGAACAAATATAAAACTTTATAGTTAGAAATAATTAATTGAAGTTATAAATGATTTATATAAATTATGAAATGGAAAGCATTAAAGCTTGTATAAATACATCAGTTTACATAAGTAATTTTATGTTAAAATGGAATATGGAAACTAGTTTTCTGAATTAATGCTGCGTTAATTTTCTCCGTTGGTTTATATAATTTATTTTTAAGAGTTGTGTAATAAATTATTTAAATTAATATATTTATAAATAATGAGGTAAAAAAGGTAACAAAATCGTAAATAGGCTGTAACTGGATGCTTCCAAACAAAGCTTGTTCATTTCATGTTTCATTAGATTTAAGGGCGTAAAAAGGTCTAGTAATCAATAACTCTTTTATTGTTTGTATTAAAATAAAACTAATAAATAAAAATAATTATAAAAAATAACTATTTTTAAAATTATTTAACTGAAACTACCTGGAAGGAGGTTAAAAAGACAATGGCCTAGAGACCTCTTGATTCACCGTTGATTCAAAATTCAAGACACATAATCTCAAGCAGATCGAGGACACAAAAAACAAAACAAACGAATTTGCTTGATACGATATAACACAGTTGCAAATATAATATAAAATAATAAATAATAAATCATAAAATAAGACAAATGAATAAATTTTGGAGAAAAATGAAGGGAAACATTTAAAAATGGAAATAATTATTATCTATGTGTAATCATCTGTTATCAGCCGTGGATCGACCCTGTGGGATCGGGAGACCCTCCTGGGGACCACCCAGCCTCTATAAAATGGGTACCCTTAATTGGGGAAAAACTGGCGGTCGAGCGTGATCTCGGCCAAATCACCTCCTTGCACAACCGTTGGCCCAGAGACAGTCCTTCGGTCCTTAACAAGTACTGAACCCAAGACCCTTGATTGGTTGTAGTGGTACAGGCTTTTTTTTTTATATGTAATCAGATTCTAAAAATTATTTTGCAAATTTGAAATTAATTTAATTAATATGTATGGTGCTTTATTTGTCTTTCAATGCTACAGATTCTTTTAAAGGTAATCCTCGCTGGTACATAATTCTCTGTTAATAGTACCCTTCTTCAAATGCATACATTTAAATCAGATTATTGTTGCACTTTAGGCAAATGGGAGGTGCTAGGAGATGTTTCCCTTGTTACGAGGTGGACATGTCTGAGTTATTTATGTCCTATTTAGAGACGTGTAATTACCACTTCTTCCAAACTTTTTCAACGGATTGATGTTGCTGATTTCACACTTTTCTAAATGTGCTTTAACTTTCTGGGTGGGTTCTCATCCCATATCGACTGCCATATTTTATCTGTGCTTTCTATTAATGGACGGAAGAGTTCTGAAACGGTAAGCAGTGCCAGAATCTCTATGGCAGCTGTGTCAGCCATGTCAATTTCCTGTGAAGTCCACATGTCTGGTACCCAGATGAAGTGGACTGATTTATCTATTCCTTTCAGCATTACGTGAGTACGCCAGAAGGATAGGATAATCCGAGTACACTTAGTCTGCAAGGATATTCGATATACAGAAGTACAGAGCGGCTGCAATTACATTTGGTTCAGCTTTGTAGTCTCTCAAGAGAAATGAAATTGAATTAGACACCAGATAAGTCCATCATCAGGCTCTGTAAATCAACAAACTTATCCGAATTAAACTTTTAAAGAAGAGAGATTCGTTAACATTGTTGTAAAAATAAGGCTAGTCCGGACAAATCTGGTTATTGAACAAACGAGTAACAGTTTCTATTGGTCGGTGACATAGTCATTGCGTCATTGGTTAACAAACAGGAGAATACTGATGCTACATTTGTGGCCGGTTCCTATACCATTCGAAACAGCTGTCATCCACCGCCAAAAATGAATTAAAAAAAGTGTACAATTTGAACATTATTTTTGCATCAATGCTCTCAATTGTATTGTAATTTGTTTTATGCAGTTGTACTTATATACGCTAGATACTTTATATGGCATTTTATCTAACATATTATCTCAAGTTTTATTGATATAATAAGAAGTTCATTTCACAGTTCAAGAAAAGTTTAACATCGATGATCATTATGATCGATATGACGTTCGTCGTTTGTTTTCGAAAAGTAACTTAACATTAAAAGGTATTTACAAAGGGCTGAGCAAACAAAGCATTATTACAGCAAAAGAGGAATTATTACAGAACTTAAGTACTTTTTGGTGGGAGCAAATGTTAGGGTAGCTTTGTCATTCAAATCCTAAAAAACTACTAAATTACCTCCATTTGACTCTTCGTCTAGTCTGTCCTGAAAGATGTTTTCTGTTCCTGGTTCTTTTTTGGGGTATTTCAAATGCCTGTAGAATGGTCCTTCCTTTACTGGCTGGATTTCGGATTGTGCAGTGTCGTAATAGTCGCTAGATGCATATGGATATGACTCCGGAGGGTAAGGATGGGAAACAGGGTAAGGGACAACTGGCTCTAGGTGTCCTGGTTGTGGATAGTGTGGTACAGCTGGTGATTCCGAAGGATATGGGTACACTTCTGGAATGACAATCTCCGGAGCTGAAGTACTGATGACAGGTTCATGTGAGAAAGTTGGTGGGTTTTTCTCATAAAAAGGGAGCTGAGGTACAGAAATAGGGCTATCTGGTATTCCATACGAAGTACTCGGTACCTGGTATTCAAGGTCCGGTTTCAATACTGGCTTGTACTTGTCAGGGTAATCTACCTTGACGTACGTCCCGCTTTGGTAAGGAAATTGGTACTTGCCGTGCAGGTCGATGATAGGAAGGTGAGGAGGGTCCTTCAATGCGATGAGGTTGGGCACGTATGGAAGTTGTACCTCAGGCAGCTGTGTGCCGCCACCGAACCAGTGTCCTACCAATGGTAAGTAGCTGAAGATACTCGATTTCTTGGGATAATAGTAGGGTAAGTTATAGTAGTTGCCAGGGTAAGCAGATCCGAACAAAAGATTTTTTATCCAAGCTTTCTTGGCTTGTACCTTTCTAATTGCTAGCTGAATCGCATCGCGCTTCAGTGCAGTCAGCAATTCTATCTTTTTCTGAAAAATGGAAGACAAAATATCCTTCTTAAGCCCTACTAGACCTAATCTGTCTTCAGCTATTCTCCCTTCTTCGTCGCCGGTATCTTCTTCATTTCTTCCTGAACCAGCGGACAAACTTATGAGCCCACTGAGTCCTCCAGGAATCAACGACAAGATTGTTCCAAGCCCTCCACTTGGATAAGGATCTTCTTCTTCTGGTTCGTCAGGCTCACTAACTGGATAGTCCGGCACATTGACAATGCTTGGGTTTTCGTTCTCAGTTGGATATTCTATTTGGGATGATTCCACTGGCTGTAGTTGTATGCCGGTGTACCTGTGGACCTTCCAGATGGGATAAGGAGTTGCTGAAGGTTGGCTGAAGGAGACCAGTGGTACTGTAGAGCCGTAGCTGACTAGCACTAGCAGCCAAATCGCTAGACCCTTCGCAATCTGCAACAGTTATTATAAAAATAATATGTTTAATCTAAAATATTTAGAATTAAATGGTTTAAATATTGAAGAAGTAACCTAGAAAATGAGCTTCTATTTCGAAGAGACCTTTTTACTTCCTTGTACGAAGTATTGTAATCGCGAAAATTTTCGGTTTTCAGATTTCGACGGCAATATCCATTTTGATTAGTTTCCTCGTGGCGTCTGTACGTACGTTCGTACGTTCGTATTTCGCATAACTCAAAAACAGTTAGCCGTAGAAAGTTGAAATCTTGTATTTAGGATTGTTGTAAAATCTAGTTGTGAACCCCCCTTTTTGGTCACTGCTTGATCACCGGAAGTGGTACTTTACTTGAAGGTCATAATTGATTTCTATCAAAAATGATATTAAAATACTATGCAAAACTTCTCAAATTTAGTATTAATAATTTATACATTGATTTAAGTAACATACTAGATTTTGGTCTAAATTGGTAAGCCGGAAGTGGTACTTTACTTGAAAGTCATATTAGACTTTCGTCAAAAAATATATTAAAATATAATGTAAAACATCTCAAATTTGGTAAATAGGACTTTTATATCGATATAAATGTATTTATTAGATTTTGGTTAAGATTCGTGAGCGGAAAAGGGTACTTTACACGAAGGTCATAATAAGCTTACAACAAAAATTATATTTAAGTTAAAAGAGAAATCATATGTTTCGGTAATAAAGGTTACAAACGAAATTTGGTTTCCAATCCAATTAAACATTTTTATTACTTGTTTTAAGTGTTAAAATTGAGTCTACTAGTTACCTACTGAAGGAAAACGACATATAATTACGGAATGAGTTCTCCAGTGACAAGAGTGTGTGTTTGTTTGTGTGTGTGTGTGTCTGTGTGTGTGTGTCAATAGATGGATGACGGGACGCCGATTGTCGTTTTTACTGCAATCTTCGGTAACTAGTAACCAAATTCAGTATCACTTTTTGAGCCATGGATATATAATTTAATAGGCGTACAAGGAAGTCATGTGTTAACCACATCAGATATTTTATATCCCAATTAGGCGCTCTAAGTATCTATTGATAGAAAATTATTGGGTATAGTTACTATGGCGATAAATGGTATCAATCATGCAGGGATTTGCATACGCTAATTGAGTCTAATACACCCGATAAGTCAGGAAGAACAGTTAGAGAACAATGATGGGCCCAAGAAGATTTAGGTACATAAGTTGAGAATCAGTGTCTCCTTGTTCCATAAGAACAATTTCATTATTTCAGTAATGATTTTAACCTAATTTGATCACTGTTTTTAATAAGTTGGGGAATGTTTCCGTTTCGAGAAAAAGACATTTCATTAATATTAAAATTTAAGAAAAAAAGAAAGAGGGAAAAAGAGATTTCTATTCTTCTATAAAATTGTACAAATAATTAAACCTGTACCATTATAACCACTGAAGGATCCTGAGTTCAATAGTTAATAATGAACTACTGTTTCTTGGCCAATGGCAATACAAGGAGGCTGTGTGGTGATCAACGCACTAATTATTAGCCACTCTTTAAGTGTGCTGTTTTATATTGTCTACCGCAGAGATTTCCTGATAGTAGTCCGTGTTCCACTGGTGGTACTGAAGGACGATGCAGGTGGTACAAAAAGCAAACAAAAAATGTGGGTTAAATCATGTTTATAACACGTTGAAGATCCACATTGAGAGATAATATTTTTTAAAAAATTATTATTGACTGTATCATTTATAATATAATTTATTTATAATAATATTGAATGTATCAGAATAATATTGAGGTTCATTCAAGCAGCTGAGTCTTGTAGAGTTTTATAGAGCTGCGATGTATATAAAAGGTAAGAATGGACATATTTGGTCATTAGAAGCTACAATGGTGTAGACTCTTTACAGTTGTGTACCTTTTAATGATATGCTATAGAATATCTCAGGAGAAAATAGATATGAAAATATCTCTAATGAAATTGGCGCTTTCCATTCGTAGATTTCGCCAGATTTAAATAATAATATAGTAAGGTGGGCAAACGCATAAATTAATATTAGAAAATTTAATAACACAGATCAAAGATATCCAAGAGCTTTAGAAATATACACACCATTGTATTTCTAGTTTATAATATTTTTTTAAACTTCTATTATTTTTCATATATATTTAATTTGTTAATAATTCCTTAAATAATTCACTCTTTGATTTAAATATTTTTTAAAATTGTTTATAAATTTTTATTTTGCTAATAAAACATGTGTGATGACAGATCACTTCTGTTACCTTTATAAGGTGGCTCATCCAAGTTACCATTCTATGGTAAAATAAATAAATGTGAATCAGTTTGTGTTTTTTATTTTTTTTTTTTTTTATAAAAACGAATCTGTAGTACTAATATCATAAAATCAGGAAGTATACCATATAAATGAGTGAACGAGGTTTTACATCAAACCTGTAATTTTGCTTAAATCATCAAACGCCTATCATTTGAATATTCTCAACAGGTCGAGGTAAAGTCGAATTTTGAAAACGGATTTTTACAGAAAATTGAATTCTCAAACGATTTTGTTCTTTACGTTTGTTCGATTTTCCACAACGTTTGCGCGCAAACGTAAAGAATCATACTTATTCATAAAGATCGTCATTTATCTCCCGAAAGAAGTATTGTAGCTCTCCTATATAGCCTTAAAAATTATAAATAATTTATTGATAATACGTCTGTACGCTACACACTGCCTATGGCGGAATTAATGTAGTATTAAGTGGTTGTTATCCTTTCAGGGTTTCCGCTACTTCCCTAATCCCTATAGATCGTACAATTCTTATTTGATATCAGCATACGAAGAAGCTACTAGTTAATGTTCAGTCTCTAGTAAACTAGCATTTACGGTTTCTTAAATACATGGCCGATTAATCACTTACCGATTAACGAGTAAATACTTTAAATAAGTTTTGTAAATTAAATAAATAAAATTTGTGGTCATGCGTCTAATAATCGGAAATTGTCACAAGAGCAGTTCGGATGCCGTCAGAGTTTATACCGAAAGGCTTCCGGATCGAGAAAAACCCTCGCGTTTTGCTTTTCTCCGACTAGTACGATGAGCGAGAGCTACTGGCCGACTGGAAATATTTCAGACACTATTCATCGCCCATCCTGTGACGAAATAAATTATGTTTACATCCTAGCCACTGTTGAAGCCTCACAGAAATATCAGAGAAATAATCAGCAAGCGCGGCAACCGAATACTAAAAGAAAGTTTAATGAAACTCTTCCATATAATCTTAAATCAGACCAATGAACGTCGGTTGAGATTCCACCACTGGATCCAGGTAACGACGTGAGAAAATACCACCTTTTTTTTTCCCGCCACGTATGAAGGAATGACGAATCCACGTACTGGGGAACCAAACAGGCATAATTTCGATTATTGTTCGGATGTTAATCCTCATTGGGTGGATAAAGTGGGAAAAATAGACAGGTCGTCCTTAAACGCTTGGTGTGGAGTTTACAATAGCGGAGCTATCACCTCTTATTTTTTCGATGAGCATGACAGGCGAACGTTTTTTTGCAATTCGCGAATTCAGAATCCGTCGAAGTGGAATACTCACCTACACAAAATCGTTTTAAAATCAGATTTTCAATGAGGATTCTTAATTAAAAATATCTCTTTCCATTGAAAATTCCAGAGTCAAGTGCGCTGGAGAAGAAATGGAAGAGGTTACTAAGTTGACTTTGCCACTAAAAAAAGAATCTTCATCTATCATAATTACTTACCAACTTTCTTACGAAGTTGTATTTCGAAATTACCAAATTCTCGGAAAAAATGGGTGGGAATGATCAGAGAATATAGAATACCCTGTGTATACAGTAAAGTTTCACTTATACGAAATATTCAGTTATACGAAGAAATTCTCATCCCCTTCCCCTCGAAACTCCATTTAGTCCTATGCAATTAATCATTCACTTATACGATTTTCAGTTATACGAAACATTCACTTATACGAAAGCGAATTCGATTCCCAGGTATAAATTTTATTCAGCTATACGAAGAAACCACGGCTTTTCAACGAAATATTTTTGCTTGAAGGTGTTCGCTTTCGGGTGATTTTTGGTGGATAGTATCGGGGCTTCCGATGTTTCCAGTCAGTGACTCATTCCCTTCAGTTCACGAAATTCTTCCACTCCGTCAATTTCGACAGTACCAAAAGTTATATTATTAATGATGCACCATCCTTTATCAAAAATTTATTTTATTTTAAAATGAATTCAAAAAAAAAAAACGATTCTCTAGAAGAGGAAGTTGTAAGAAGTTAATGACAACCCGAATGAGACCAAAACAGCTGTGGCAGAACTTCTGAGTGATTTGATTTTCACGAAATAGCAGGAGCAACTTTTGGACATTTTGGAGAATTCAACAACTTGGCTGTCTGCGCATCTCAAAGTGACCGGGAAATAGAATAGTAATCCTGGAAGAATCCAACGGAATTTGATATATATATATATATATATATATATATATATATATATATATATATATATATATACATGTATGTATTTGTGTGTGTGTAGGTAAATTCTTTACGCTACTATGACCTTGATTGTATAGGATTAATATTATTTTTTAAGAAATGCTAGCCGAGTATTATTCCTCTGTTTTCCTGAAAATGCATTACAGACAGTATCTTCGTGCCAGGAAGCAATTAATTCGACCTTCTTTTTTTTATCTCCATATAACTTTTAAAACCATGATCCGGCGAAAGCTAACTATTTCGCAAATGGGAAGAGCATTAGCTCCTCAGCTATTAGGTACAGTAAGTAAACACCTTTCACAGAATGCAACATTAACTCGAAGCTATTCCTGTATTACGTAACTGCTAAAAAATTGAGTCGAAGAATGATGGAGATGGATCGAAGTAGTCTAAATGGCTCAGCTGTCAAATGATATTTAGTTTTGTCGTTGACAGCATCTTCTCCGTGTAAACATTTCTGGCAGCTTATGACCCCACCTTTAAGAAACAGTTCTATAATGGTTCACCCGGCGGAATATCAAGGATAAATCAGAAGCAATCTTGGCAAGATTATCAAATCATAATAGCATTAGCAAATCAAGAATCATCTGAAGTCAACAAATATTTTTCCTCAGTCTTCAAGGTCGTAAAAATTATGTTGTATACAAATATTCGATAAAATGATGGTCTAACATTTCGCCTAGCTTTCGTTTTAGTTATAGTGCTCAGTTTTTTCGTGATATAAATTAATTAACTGTAACGAAATACTATGTATATTGGGTAATTAAATCCCCATTTTTCAGGAAAGTAATGAACGATTTTTAAAGAACCTAAGACATATAATTTATGCCTCCTATGTTAAATATATATCCCCCATATTGTTGAGGATAGGTGTTGAATATCTTGGATTGCGATGAATATCTTGTCAAAATGCAATAGTATGTATAGAAATGTGATTAAACTGTTTAGTTAAATAGAAAATAGGTGTATTTTTTCAAATTAATAATAGCTTGAGAAAACCCGTACTACATCTTATCCTGCGTCTTACAGCTTTTCTTTAGTAATTAACCAGATTATCTACTAAGGGTTCGCTTGAGTGGAAATCATTTTAGTTATTCATTACTCAATACATACTTCAGTTCATAAACACACACACACACACACACACATAATGCATCAATATAGTTTTAGTATTTATAAGATAACTACAACTCACCAGGTGATGGGCTTAACCCTCAGTTTGAATACATCTAATGAACATAATTATTATATTTTCTTTTTCTTACCCCCTCCTATTATAATGATGAAAAATCCACAATAATGTGTACGACGTTCCTATCATCAACCTAAAGCTGAGCTAATAATATGTATGCTTCCACGGGTATGAAAACGATGGCGGACATAAGCCTACTAACGTATGCAAAGTTTATATCATTATATCTCAAATCATATCTCTGAGATTTGTGCCCCAGAGATATATGACTGTTTTTCTAGTTTTGTTTTTTTAATAATTCACAGAACGTTTTTTTAACTATTCCGGCATATGATAAAAGTTTTCATAGTTAATGAAGTCTGAGCATAAATAAATGTATAAATGTATACATAAATAATTTTTTGTGAAAATTTAAGAATTTTTATTATATATATATATATATATATATATATATATATATATATATATATATATATAAAGTTGGTGCAATGTACCAAGCTAAAAAAAAATCTTAACCAGACTGTGAAATTATATTCTGAATTGCAATATAATTAGATCCATATCTTGGTGAAACATCCTCGTGGAATTGTGCATTTTTTTTTCAGACAATTGCAGAAATATATTCAACGGAACATCTGCATAACACTATCCGGCCTTCATTTCGTTACAAAGATGGTACGACTGGACTATGTCGTTACTTCACATCTTAAATAGGGAGATAAAACCTATTACCTTCTATTATAGCTATTACTATCACCGTATATTTATAGCTCATTATACCTATGACCGATTAAGAAACATTGTAATTGGGTATTATATTTTCTTCTACTCTACTGTTAGTGCAATTATTCTTCAAATATATTCCTGAACCCGGCAATACATAATATTCTGTGATCCTTTCCCACTTCATCCGGTCAACCTTATCTGTCATCGCATTTCCAAAGCTGTTTTTAGTTCAAGACTTACAGCGACCCGAGATTCCAGCAAGCTGGAAGACAATGGCCCCTTTCCCTCAAGTAACTTAATTCCATAATTGTAAACAGGAAGCGTTGTCCTTTCTATTAGACAGCAGTCCCGATAGGAACGGGCTCTCAGGAATGAAGGAAGAAAAGCAGCTGATGACATTTACTCAAGATTTAGAAAGGGTGATTGCTAAATGCCTGATTATCGATTGGATCCAGTTTCAACAGGTTACAATATTGTTTTCTTCAGAACAATCATACATATTTCGTAAGATAATCAAATAGAAACTTGCTCTCAATAAATCATTTTTGCTTCTGAAATGATCAATTTCATAATTGGAATAAGGGCTATGTAAAGTTGAATTTGAGGATTATCAAACCAGCCTATTAAATAGGTCCTTCATCTTTCATCAATTTATTGGCACTTCGAAGAAATATTTTCACTTTTTTAAGATATTTTGCGTTGATCCCATGCTTTCAAGTGAGGTGAATATGAGCTCGAATAGTAATCATCGGACGTTAGTAACTGGCACATCAATCATTAAAATGAAGCATTTTATCTATTATATTTCTTTTAAAAAAAGTTGTATTTATTATTTTTTTAAAAATAACATAATATATAAGCAATTATTGGATTAAGTAATGATTGTAAATGCTATCGTCCTGTAAATAATTAGAAGAACATTTAAATGGCATAAGATTTTAATCTAAGGTGACATTTAACACCATGTTACGGGAAAATTAAAATTGTGTAGCCGTTTCTCTATATAGTTTCGGTGTTATTTTATTCTTAGCAGGAAAGGGAGGGAGAAGCAGTGTTGCTAATGCTCCGGCATTTTCAAACCCTTCAGACTTATCTCCGGTCTTCCGACATTTCTCTGCCAATTTGGAAATATTTTGAAAAATCATCCGAGTTCATTTTATTACGGTTAACACCTGAAAGGACAACTTACTTGGTATTTTGAATACCTTAGTTTATAATCGATGTTTTGTTTTTTAAATCGATTGTTAAAACAGAATTCATGGGAGCAGTGGTGACAGAACTATGATGTGGGATGGGATTGGAAACACTGTAAACTGTCGTTAATATTCTAGATTATGGTTTGACAGTTGACCGTTTTATGTTTTTATTATGAGTTAAGAACCTGTTCATCAATCATCTTACTTTAATTAATCATCATTTGGTAAATGATTTTATTTTATTTATCAGTATTTTCGTTAAATAATTATTTAAAATAACTCTTTATGCCTTAATTTTAAGTCATATCATTGAGCATTTTAGCATTGAACTTCGCATGTACGAGTCGGACAGTGACGCTTAAACCTCTTCACTTTGGAGAGTATATATATATATATATATATATATATATATATATATATATATATATATATATATATATATATATTTTATTTAAAAACTATTTTATATTTTCAGAGTATTTTTATATTTTCCAGTTCTATTATAAATTGAATTTGCCTTCAATAAAACGATGTCTTTACTGTGGACTTATATTTTAATATATTAAAGATTAATCTACCTAGAACCCACGGTTAAACTTATGCCAACAAAAATAAATGAGAAAGACTCAACATTTAAAATTAGGGAGTATTTTAGATTACATTTCCTTCCAATCAATTTCCCATATTTTTCGGATTCGGTCTCCATCATTTAGGCTTACTCGGGTTGGCGACACTGTGGTAGGGATGTGAGTATCGAAAAAAAATATACCGATATTTCGATATATTCGGCCTCGACATTTTTAATCTCTAAAAGGGAAACACGCATATCGATATTTCTGTGTTGATAAAATTAAGATATTGTTTTTATAATATCGATATTTTTGGGACGATATTATTCAGATATTGCTTTTTTATAATATTGATCTATCGGTAGCGATATTATTAAAATATCGTTTTTATAATATCAACATATAAAAACATTAACGATATTTTTCAATATCCATTTTTTATGTCGATATTATCAATATATCGATATTTTTAACCGATATCGATATCAACATTAATATCGGTATTTTGCTTTCGACATCCCATCTAAAGAACACAGCTACCATAGATAGTAACACAAACACACCACACCCCAATTGTTTATGGTTCTTAGTTTGTCTAAACCGCCGTCGTTGTAGAATTTTTATTTTATTTTTTGAAAAAATATCGGTTATCGATACTCAAATTTTAATATCTATGTTATGATATATAGAGAAAAAAATATCGGAAAAAATTTCGGTATATTTTTCAACAACCCCACTCTGGACTCTTAACTCTCGGGACGTAGATCGACTCTGGGGTCGGGAGACCCTCTTGGGGAACACTCAGCTTCTATAGTATGGGTACCTGGTCCTTCATTGGGGCTGACCACATCACTCACTGTATGAATCCTGTTCAAAACAGAGTACTTAACCATGAGAGTATGTCAGAAATCTTAACACATTATGAAAACAGGACCCCAATGGGTTGTAGTGGTACGGGTTTGATTTTTCTTACCATCCACATATACACTATTTACACAATCTTACTATCTAATATTTACACAATTCAGATTCTATTTTCTGCGATTCTATTTTTTGTTTATATGGATTTTTTTAGCATTCCTTTCCATCCAATAGTTACTCTCCCTGATGCCGTGTCTTGCCTGACTTTCGTCCACTTCGTCTTACCACTTACCTGCTCTTGCTGTGTGTGTTTTTCCTTTCACTTCCTATTCCATAATTAAATTAGCTATCCTTTCAGATGTCATCCTTTAATATGCAAAAACCAGGTTAATCATTTTCCTTAGATATAATCATGTTCCCGTACACCTCCGTCAATTCTCTCATCCATTCCTTAAGGACATTAGATAAATTAACCTTAGTCATCATCGTCATTTCCATCTCTTTTCTACCTCACATCGGGATGTTGACTCTAGTTGGCACTATGAGAAGGTCAGTTAACAACGGCTATTCGAAGACGTGTCTAATGCAAGGAAAGTCGCCCTGCTGCCGCCAACTGACACCGTGAAAACTCCCCGTAGAGAAAGCTAAGCGAATAAGACAATAGCGACGCTACATGACGGATGGAACAGCGGGCTATCTCACCTACTGACGTCACAATTACCTGTAGTTAAGATACGTTACGTGTCACGTTGAATGTCCTCGTGAATCATGGGTTTTCTTTAGATGATAACAAAGGATCAAGCTGTAATAAATAGTACAAAACTATCTACTAGGCACTTACTTTGGATGACACGATAAATTAAAAAGAAATTGAGGCTTGGAAAAGGCAAACGATTCATGGATATTCCTCCGAAATGTAAGATTTTCAATGTGCAGATCATCATCTCCACATTTTAAAAGACCACCCGCTACATACCAGCATTATATTAGAACCCAAAAAGTAAAAGGCAAAAAGAACAATCAAGTCCCAAGATCCAAGTTGTTAAGTGGCCATAAAGCTATGCCTTTTTTTATCTCATTAACTGATAAATTCGATTAATTAAAATTAGAAAGTAATGCCAAATATATTAATTTTCTAATGAAAATAACACTATTAGCCAAACTTTATATTTTGTATTTAAAAAGGGGAGAGATACGATTGTGGACATCAGACTAAAAATATAATCATACTGATAGCTGTTTAATAACATGTAGTCTTTAATTGAGAAGTAATGATAGGAGAGTGTACTATAGGCAAGATAAAACTACTGGGGGCTTCATTAATCCAGAGCTTCATTAATCCACTTATATTATATTATGTTTAAATAAATTGTATGGAATAACCAATGGTTGACCGCAGAACTTATGAAGGAATGGACATTCCTTCTTAAATAAATTGTGTTTGTTCCAGGAGAATATCCTCCAAACAAATAGTTAATTTCGTCTTTTAAGACATTATTGGAAATTTGACTAACCGCGAAGAAATTAAGAAATATGTGAAGTTGAATCTGAAAGGGAATTTCAATTTAGCCACTTATAACCTACCCTTCATTTCACTTTTATATGTAAAACCCGAATGTATCCTCCCACATTTCAAAACTCTAAATGCATTGAACACTGTTTTTATCTATAACAATCAAATATTATTTATTTTTCTTGTTCATTTTCCAGTGATATTCTTTTCGGAATGGAGAATAAAATTGCTGAAAAAATAATGGTAGAGAGATATGTCATTCCATTAAATATATAGTAATTTGAAAGAAACTTCGGTATATAGATATTCATTGGTGGGTCTAGACGGAGAGCGCGGGAGGGGTGGAGAGCGGGCCGCACAACCTCTGAAGAAGATGAAAATTATAATTATTGAAATAATATTATTATTATATTATGAAGATTATGCCCTCCATATTTTTATCATAAAAATAACAAGATCTTTTCCATAATGAAATAAGCAGTAATTTTATATTTTGAAACTCATTCCCATGACACACGAAATGGAAACAGGAAAGAAACCCGCATGACCCGGAGAAACAGATTAAAAACGTTACTAATTGTATCATATTTAATCATTGTTATCTAAAATAAATAAATTTTGTATTTTTTAGCTATATGTCCTAATTTGAATTACATGTTGCGTTTTTTGATGTATTTTCTCTTATAGCAAAATCAAAACATAAAATGTTCTGGTTCAAACCCCACTTGGTCCCGGTCAATTATTCAGCAGTTTTTTCTTGACAGACCGTGATTTGGATTCCATGTAAAACGAATACCTCCCTTCATCGGCTATAGCTGCAAAAAATTAGGTAATTAAATCTAATATAGAGCCTTATAAAGTTTTTTTTTTTAGCTCCCCCTCAAGATAATTTCTGGTTCCACCCCTGTAGGCAGCAGATTACTTTAAGTTAGATTCCCAAGAAAACACAAGTCGGTTACGAAATCGCATACAACCACTAGAATCCCAGACACCGCAAGTATTCAAATACTCTCACATACTTGAGGTAAACAAAAATTCCAACCGAAATATCCAAGTTAAAAGTGAAATTTAAATATACGGCAATCAATTGTTCATTTATTTATAAATAATAGTTTATCATTTATTTGCCTTCAAATGGTTTTCAATAGGTGTTGGAATTATGGTAATTTATATTGAGAAATATTGTGATCTTGGTTTTAGTTGAGTAATGAACCATTTTGCATAACATTTTTTTAATTTTAATTCTCGTGCAGAACCTCATTTTTTTATTTATTTGTTTTAGAATTCGGATTGGTCCGTTCCCATAAAATTTGAAGAAGAATTAGAAAAAGTTATTCATAATAAAAAATGCATTATTAATTGCTACTTTAATAAATTAATTTAAAAATGTGGTTTTACTTATCATTTCCAATTTTTTTTTGTTTAAATTGAGATTATTTTAACTTTTGAATTAACATTATATGAAATAATTACTTGCCATTTAAAAAAAAAAAAAAAAGATAATATACAGATGGATTGATTTACAGAAGTGAACAGTACTGTCAGCATAAAAGTATATTTACATTAAATGGATATATAAAATGTATTTATTGGATTACATTTTAAATACACTTTTCGATGATTAAAATATACATTTTATTACCATTTTTTGCAAGCTACAAGTAAATGATGTTTCACAATAGGAATACCGCATCTTGAAACTGCCCCATATTAGGCATGGTGTTCATAAAAATATTTCATTTAATATTTCAAAGAAAATTATGTTTTTAATATCTTTGTAATCGTGGAATAATTGAAAATTATTCTAAAAATATTCAAATCTTTCCTATTTGAAGAATTAAAAAGCAATACTATCTAGACCAAGGAACTGAAAAATTTACAATAGCTACAACGTTTACAAAGTAACGCATAGCAAAGATTTCTTCGGAGCTCTTTCATTTCCCGTTGGCTTAAGGTGCGTATACACCGGAGATAACTTTGCTAATAATATGTCTTAAAAACATTTTTCAAAGATGTGCTCAAAAAATAAAAATTTCCTATTGACTGGTGTATATAGGCATCCACATGTTAATAACATTTTTTTTCGGCAACAAGTTAATGTTTTTAACATTTGGATGTCTACCGTTTACACTGGTCAACGAAATGTCATCAACATTGTCAATAACATTTTTAATATCATAAAACTTAAATCTTGCGTTCGCTCTGAGTGCGGTCTCGATCTAACCTAACCATGTTAACATTTTGATTGAAGGAGGACTTACTGTCTGCAGGCTCCCCACATCCCTTCGTGATATACATATATATATATATATATGGTTTCTGTATGTATATATGGTCTGTATGGATACTTATATATATATATATATATATATATATATATATATATATATAAGCATCCATACAGAAACAGTTTGGTGAAAATAACTTGTTAGTTAGGTTCTCAGCTCTTGGTTTTCACTAACAATAACATAATAATAAATAACATTATAAAACATAACATATTCAAATACAAACAGAAAATGGGTCAAACGATCCTAATCGAAGGATAATTCCTCCTAAAAGGGTCGTAAATCAAAATGATTAATTTCGATCTGAAAAGATGAATTGTAATTTTCACAAGTGTTCTTGTATGAATACTTTTTTATATGATAAATTTTCAGTTTTTGTTACTAACTAGGTTATAAATCGAAATGATTAAGTCCTACCTGAAAAATTAATTGTTCATTTTTTGTTGTTAATTTCTAATTACAGGTTTCTAATTTCCTTCACCAGTAAGAATTAATGATGAATATTCTTTCTTATCATACCCATCAGTTAATTTATATTCAATAAATTATCAAGCATATTTTTACCCGAACAACTAAGTAGACGAATACTTTTTTTTGTCCACTGTGTGTGTACGCGCCTACGCACTAATAGATGACCGCCTCCAAAGATTAAATGAAGATGAAAACTTCTACCTCCACTACAGTATCTTTATTGAAAATATTTATTTAAATAATTAAATCAGATATAGATGATGAAATTAATCAGCATCTGCTAGCGAAAAGATCTTAGGTAATGCTGCCAGTAAATATGTATTTCTCAATTCTGGAGAAGTTTTGCGTCAATTTAAATTGCGTGAATCACCACCATGCTCTTGTCACAGTTCAAGCTTTGTCACCTAGTTCTGCAAGTCTGCGAGTCACGTCGTCAGTTAGTGGATAAATAATAACACTCGAAGGTTGAAGTATTATTGCACAATGCTCGCGGTTGTGACATCCAACAATAGCTTTCGGTTTGGTTGGCGGGTATCCCATTTGGGCCTCGTTATGGCTGAATAGTTGAACCCAGATGAAGCAGTTAAGGCTATGTCGAAACGTTTGGCTCTGTATATCATGAAAGGCACATTGAGGAAAAAAAGAAACCGTCGAAGCATCCCAATTAATTTTTTTAATTAATTTGTTAAATTTGTTATTCAAAGTTCATAACTAGCATGAATGGTTAGTTACCTATCGGTATTGTAGAGGCTTAAAAATTGGTGTACACGACCATTATATACACGACTTTTTAAAATAAAATAAAATAAAACAATGATTAAAATTGTTTGATTTTTTTATTATTTAACCTGATACATTTCTGTATGAGCTATAAATCATACCAGAGTAGTATTGCACTACATTCACCTTAGGGTTAAACAGAAATCAAATGCTACAAACATTTTTATAATACTGCGCATATAATAAAGTTGTTTATTTAGTTGACAAATAAATAATGCTACACAGGAGGGTAAGTTAAACCGTAAATCTTTCCAAGCATTAAGGGAAAACTGGAAAATTTATAGCTTCAAAACAGGGTAGTTACTCTTTGAAGACCTACTTCAGAAAAGAAATTATGACTTTCATAATGCCGTAAGTGCTTCAAAACGAACTTATTACAGAAATGTTTGTATGATATTTACAGAAAAAAAAAATTAAAAAATCAATAACTAATTATTAATGAACATGATATATGCCGAGAAATTAAATTTCTGGAAGGTAATTGCCAATATAAATATTCATAAAGGTTGTTGGTTAAGATAAAGAAAATAAAAACGTCAGCCCATTTTATTAATTTGGTAGTACCCTAGAATAAAATTTGAAGATTCCAAAAAGAAAAGCCTTAAGTATTTAAAACACAGGCAAACAACTGATCAGTCAACGTTTCGCCAATTCAGGCATCATCAGGTCAGAAACAACAAAATCACATATATTGAGAACAAATACATCTCACATCAACATTCTAAAAAGACGCATCGACTGGAGACAGCACAATACTTCGAAACATCCAGTAACATACTCACTATGCATGTGATTTGATGCCTTGACTGTGCGGTTGCCAAGTAATATGGTCTGTTAATTTATTCAGCTGAACGCATTTGCTCATTGCAAAGTAATTTTCAAGTCGTTAATTTCTTTTATTGTAAATAAATAAAAAAAAAAGAAATATATATATATATATATATATATATATTTCAATATTTATTATTTAATAAACAAATTAGGAAAACCGAGGTAATTGGATCCTATAATTTTGTTAGTTCAACCTCACACCAGCAGTTCTTCGTAAATTTCTTTTTAATTTTTATCACTAGTTGATCTATATAGCTCAAAATGTTTGCCAAATTTTCAGATTGCTGGCTCTTCATCATACTAGGCACTAAAAATAAATATTCTATGTTTTGTCCAGCGGAATTGGGGTTAATGGAAAACTCCCCGACATCCCTTAAAAACGTATTGAAAAATAACGGAGAAAGTGGAAAAAAAAAAAGCGTACAAATTAATTTTTTTTTCCAACTTTTTAAGGGGTCTCAACGAATTTTAATCAACTTTAACAAGAAATAGGAAGGTCTGCTATAAAAATACGTAACGTCCTTGTAAAAACTATACATAATCTAAGTTTTACTCCATTTCGTTTCCTGGTGAGTTACACTGGGGCACTATTTCATAATAAAGTACAAGAGTACAAAGTGGAAATGTACGTTTTTAGAGGTTACAGGTTACTTATCGTCATTAGATAATAACAATTTTATTCAATTTGTTTTCTTTTAATTTGCTGCTTTTTGATATAACTATTTTAAATGTTATCGTGTTTTAACATTTCATAGTGTAATTCATAGGCCACTTTGAACTTCTACGCTTGTACTTTATTATGAAACAGGATGTGCCTACAAAGTAAAGTTCAAGTTGTTATATATTGTTATAATACTGAAACACAATAACATTTAAAATATTTATGTTAAAAGGCATTAGATAAAAAAAAATAGTAGAATAAAATTATTATTATCTAATGGCGATAAGTAACGTATAACTCCAATTACATGAATCATTCCACTTGTATTTGTACTTTATTATGAAATAGGGCTCTGTTATATTAAATACTTCCTTAGTTATATTATACATTATTTCCTGTTGGAATGGAAGTGAACTATTGCACTTATTCCGGTTTACCTTTAATCTTTAATAAACATGTTAAAATTTCCCCATTCCGGTGAAACGTTCCCTACGCTCGTCGATTGAGGCAGAAATTTCAGTATAGGATTATATTTAACATCAAAGAACAAAAAACTCTATATAGGCACTTAATTAACTACTAAAATATTTCTAATATTCTACTCACCATCTCTAAGGGCTGATTTAAGAATGACTGCTCCTAAAAGGGCACCTTGTCCCTTATATAGCAAAGGGCTTATAACGGTTCACCCCTGAGCTATAAGGTATTCTTGGAAAATTTTCCTACGCACTTTCTCGTCTCGTCCCCTTTACGACAAAGAGGTGGCTTTACAGCAAAGAGTTCCTGATGCATTTTCACATAAATTCCGTAATCTCGTCAGTTTTCTTGATCTCCTTCTGAGCAGGGTCCATAAGGTTCAGAGGGAATTAGTGTCCTTTGTCGAGTTGAAACGGGAACGTACAGGATATGGCGGCATTTATATATGGCAATATTTATTTCAATAAATCAAACAAAATTGTAAGGGATAAATAAATTAAGTTAAACACATACTAAGAGGTTCTCAAAATTTAGGGACTTGAAACTGATCATTTTGTCCTTAAATTTGTTTCATCGGACACGATATCAATTTTTTGTTGGCCATTGGTGTCTACTTCATGGAATAAAAAATGTAACTCAATAAGTAAATAAAATAGGTAAAACTAAATAAATTATAATACTCTCTATCAATCGCATTATTTGTATACGTTCTCATCCTTAAATGCCCATAAAAGTAGACTACTGTCTGTGAAAACCTTTTTAAGGTTTACCTAAATAACTAAATAAAAATAGATATTTATATATTCGTCAACTATTTCATATTTAATCCTTTATAGGACAGTGGTCGAATTAGCGACCACATTAATATAACTGCCCTATTTTGTTTTTTAAAAGAAAATATGTTGGGTTTATCTTATATAGGGCTTTTAACTGAAGATAGATGTCGCTTGGAGAGTACCTTTAACGCCGTAAGTGGTTGAATATTAGACCAGTGTGTCTTCAGCTTCAAAACTGTCAACATGTGTTGTTTTTTTAGTTAGTTTTGTTCTACGATTTACTGGTTTATTTTTCTTCGCTCAAATTGTAAGCATCGTTTGTTTGCTTTATTGTCCGCATACTCGTTCAATAAAATTGATTATTAAAATACAGAACATCTCAAATCTACAGTCTGAAAAGATCTTTTTACATATTTATCTTTTATTTGATATAAAAAAAAAGAGTTATTATTCTAATTAAGTTAAATATTTATGAAGAATTTTATACTATAATTCATGTGCATGCAATGCCTATTTTGAATCTTTCTCCCCCTACCCTTCTGCCTGATTTTTTTTGAACTCACTTCTATTCACTCAAATTACTTAGGTATTGAATAAGAAACAAAAAAAAAAAGAAGGACAAAATGAATAAAAGAGAACTGCTATTAGTATTGTTCCTGCTAATGATTGATCTGCGTGCTTCTGTACAGGTGGTTAGCTAAACCTGTTTCTTATGGTTTTCAAAATGGCAATCCATAAAACGACGCTATACAAGAAGTTAATTGATTGTTTGGTTTTGATCTGTGATTTAGGGGATGATTCTATTCGCTTTTAACTTAACTTAATTTAAAAGCTAATTAACTTAATTATAATAATAACTTTTTTTTTAATTTTTTTTTTGTATCAAATAAATTTGTAAAAAGATCTTTTCAGACTGTAGATTTGAGATGTTCTGTATTTTAATAATCAATTTTATTGAACGAATATGTGGTCAATAAAGCTTACAATTTGCTTACAATTTGAGCGAAGAAAAATAAACCAGTAAATCGATATTTAATTTATTTGTGTTTATCAACATTTTAAATGAACCAAATTCCAGGCTTTATTAATGAAGTTCTATCCCCTACTGTTTTATAATAAAACCAAGTAATCGATAAAACGAAAGAGAACATTGAGAATTAAGTCGACTTAGGCAAGTGATAAATGGTGATCGCGTTGTTTAAGATTCTTATCAACTCAAACAAGCCGACGCACTTGAAGAAAATTCGAACAGAGCTCCTAAACTTCAAGTGCAGGTAAAGCATGAGTCAGGATGTTACGCTGCAGACCTACCGTAAGCATGATGGTGTATGTCTCCTGCGTTGAATACAAGAACTAGTATAATATGTTAGCGTCATACTTATGTTTTGTGCAGTACTCACTATTCAAGTCTAATGGAGAAGACAGTACCGCAGCGTGAGAACTTTTCTTTGCTTCGTCTCTGACTTTCAAAAATGATGTATGACTTTCTAACATTATTTTATCTTCATTACTGATCTTATTTTATTACAAACCTATAAATTTTCAAAATGTTGGTTTCAATTTATAATGAAGTATCGTTAATTAACTTATTATTTTATAAATCGAGTAAAATTGACAATTGTTAAAAAAATTAAATAATCCAAAATCTTGCTAAAATGGAAAAATTATGCTTAAACACAACATTAGGTATAATTAAATTTTTTCCTTGTGATATTCTGTTTACCTTCAATTTTTGAATATATTTTTTTAGCGAAAAATCAGAGATTATATAAATTCATTTTCATTCTGCAATTTATATTGTAATTCTTTTGTACTAGTGGAAAATTTCTAGATGTCACTAAAGCGTTTTTCTCACCAAGGAATTTCTCTTTAAACTTAGTATTACACTAAAATATCACATACTATCATATTCTTCAAAAAAATATTGAATTAATAATCATATGTACATTTAAAAAAGAAACCTTTATTTAAATGATAGAATCTGAATTAAGCTAGAATAATACCTAAGTACAGATAGAGTTTTAGTAAATGTTTATAGGGTAATTTAGTGAAATTTATTCATAATACAGAGGATGTAAATTTTATGCGTGACTTAATTTTGCAATTGACACTAAATTTGCTAGCACGCAATTTCAAAACATTAAAAAATCTTGTTTTTAATCATCAAGGTTACAAGATTTAAAAAATAAAATAAAATCACTTAACAGAACTTCATTTTTTAATTTACATAAATTCACTTTAATTAATTTAGAATGGTTCATTAAAAACATTTATTATTTTTCTGTTCGAATTTAATTTAATTTTAAGTTTATTTCATTTACTACATTAATTTTTTGAGGTGGTTTATTTACTTTTACTTTTATTTGTTTTCATTAATATTGATTAATTAGTTTCATGGTGAATTAAATGTTTATCAACAATCAATTTTAACAGTCGTTCTATAAAATTCTACAAACAGCAATATCTTGTATCTTCCCGAATCATTAATATTAATTTAATTCCCTAATCATTAATATAAATCATTTCACACTTTGATTTGTTTCATGATTGAATGTAAAGTCGTTAAATTAAATGATTTGTATGAGTGAAGAAATTTCTACGGCCACTATTCTAATTACTTTTATAATTAATAAATAGTATATTACAAAACGAACCAAGTCTCTCATCATTGTATCAGAATTGTACTCTGTACTAATAATGAATTAATGAATAAAACGTAATAATATAGCCTTCTTTTTTTTTTTTAGCATCCTTCATTAATTTTAAAATGTATGCTTATAAGGAGAGGATCCACATTGTCTCCTAGATTTTGATGAAACTTTTTTACGTGAATCTCGACCTTAAATACTGGACTACATAGCAGATTAGGAGCCAATGCGCCTTACGAGTCCAGGAAGAAAATCGGGAAGTTTGCATGTGAAAAACACATCTCTGGTTCTGATGGAGGTAGAAGAATGAGTTTAGTACCAAAATATCTCAATTAACGAGCGAAATAATAATTTAAAAAAATCAATCATCAAAATATTGAAGTATTATGGTTGGAAAGAATATTAAAAACATAAAAAACACCGTCAAAATAGTGATTGTTGGAAGGAAAACGTAAGTTGTCTCAAAAACCGAAATCAGATTTGTATTTCCTACCTCCTCTCTCCCCCTCCCGCCCCCTCCCTACTTACCAAAAAAGTTTATTTCTAATTTTTACGGAAATTCAAAAACCAAAAAGTTTGGTTAAAAAACAGTCAATCAAGAGATTTATTGAAATATATGTATGTATTACATTTCACCATTTAGATTGTAAATTTTTTTATTTTATCAAAGTTAAACCTTTCTTATATTTCCTTTTTTGAACATAAAATAAATTGTATGTCAATAGTTTTTTATGTATATTCTTATGAATTTGTTGGCAAAGAGAATTATGTTGCTTAGTCTACTGTTGGTAGTTGTCAGTGTGTAAAGTTTTGTAAATTGCGTACTAAGGCGCTCTGTAAGCCATAATATTTTGCATTGGAAAATATGAAGGTTTTATAACTGAATAA
Organism: Rhaphigaster nebulosa; assembly: GCA_948150685.1. NCBI lineage: Eukaryota > Metazoa > Arthropoda > Insecta > Hemiptera > Pentatomidae > Rhaphigaster > Rhaphigaster nebulosa. Next base: position 74,284,243 of record OX411311.1, on the reverse strand, counting down.
TTTTGGCTATATCTATTAGGAGTTTGAGTAGGTAAGTGCATGTGTTGACCATTATTCTGATTTTTGTGGCAAAGGAACAATTTTAATTATTTTCAGTAAGTGTTTGATTTTCCAATTGAATTTCCAAATCTACGAAAGGCGTTAATATCGAAAACATCTAAAACGCAACAACTTGCTATGGATAGATGTTATTGACATTGTAGCCTATTTTATCAACGGAAAATATTTTTTTAATGCCAGTTCACTTCTTACTGACTATTTGTTAGCATAATCAATGTCATTGCTTCGCCTGTCTGCCCATGGATAAAAGAATAAATCAGGAACCAATAATCGGTAACAATAAATAATCTGTCGGAGCATGTGATCGTAAGAATTTGTTTCAGCGCTATAGAAGGCACGAATCAATCTCCGAAATTCATTTTTTTTTTATTGTTCAATCCAAGATTCGAACCCTGATGGTACCAAAAAGGATCCCTTTTATGCAAAATATGGTAATTCACCATTCTTCTGATTTTACTATTTAAAACAATATGTAATGCGTGAGAAAACATAAATGTTGTTTTAATAATATGTATTAAAATAATAATAATTGTTATTCAATAAAGCATGCAAAAAATTGTCTTTCTTGTAAGTTATTAAATCTCACACATCGCTGCCCCTATGGTAAACTTACGAATGTGAAAATCACTACTTTTCAGGAGAGCAAAAATCTATTACTTTATTTTGTGTATAAGGGCATTTCTTTTATTGTATTTCTTTTATTTGTATTTCTTTTATCTCATAGTATCATGTTTAATTATTGTTTTACGTTTATAACAATGCGCGTATTCGTTAATTAAACATGGAAGATTCAGACTTTAAGACGTTTTTCGTAAAAATACAACTGGGATTTCAGCACTTTATGATGCCATAACAGATTCGTGACTTCATTACAGGCTGTATCAACCTAAATACTATCAAGAAATAACAAAAAAAAATCTATTGTTAATTTTTTTACATGCGACCAACGACATGTTCGCTTTGTTGAAGGGTCCTTATATGTTGGTCTACTGTTGGTAGGTGAAAGTATGAATTTTATGAGTTTAATTAATCACGTACCAAGATGTTACGAGTCATAATATTTTTTATTGTAAATTTTTTTTGTTTTGTAAGAAGTGTATTTTTTGGTTATACCGTACCACTGTAAGGAATATTTACAGATGGATTAACTAGGTTAAATTTAGAAAAGAGTTTAAACATAAATTTAAAATATTCTGAATCTACGAAAAGAAGATGCGTTGAAGGAGACAATCGAGAATATTTTTTAATTTTTAATCACAAAACAAAACGTTCCCTAATTTGAATAGGAACGAGTTCAGAATAGTAGCTGGTCTCCTCCCTGTACTTATTCTCCATGAAAATTCTCGAATCTTCCTCAGCATTGTATTTACCGTCTATATTAACAGGATTTAAAACAGATGCAGCCTTTATTAAGCGAATTTGTCATCCCAGTGCTAATTAACTATTTATGCTAATTAAGAACAGTGCTGCGGCAAATCCTCAAGGATTTTGCTTCATCATATCTCGAAATTTCTTTGTTATATCTAGGTAGCCAGAGGGCTACCAGATTCAATTGATCCAAATGGATCGAGGTGACAAGGGGTTGATTGCCCAACCCTCAGGAATAATATTGTCGTTAACTAAATCTGCGATGAAACTCCTGATCATTTCTTTTTCTTTAATGCGGTGGTATCCAAACTAAAAGTGAGTACTTTAATTGCAATTAATGATATGAGATGTTGTTGAGACATAGTACCTTTTTGCGACTTTGTGGAGGAATCAGTCTGGCCCTTAGGCTAAAAAGTTTGGAGACCCCTGTTATACAAGATTGACTCCAAAATCAAAATTTTTGTAATAAATCCCAACGTCTACCGTAATAGCATTATATAACCTGTATTATATTTCCTGGAGTACAGTATCAAAACAAAAGATAATCAGCACCTGCTGCTATACACCTCTCGCCAAATAGGTTGGTTGCTTTCATTGCTCTTTGTAGCCGGTCTGAGCTCAAGAGCTATTAAGCTCCTTAGAAGATCCATTGTGAGTGCGCATCGGAACACACTTAAGGTGCGATGATGGGCAACGTATACATGAGCGAGGGAGTGAGAGTAGCATCTCTCGCGTCTTTGTCTAAGCGAGACTTGATGTAGTAACAGTAGTCACTGGAGAGAGTCCCTGGAGGTTTTGGAATGCGATTTTTGGAAGATAACTTTCACTGAGGTTAATGAAATTATAGCGTAACAAAACATATCTCGTCCTCCTTTAGTCACAGGTTCCGTTACCGTTTAATGGTGTATTAGAAATTTCAATTTATTAACTTTCTAAATGCGATTTAAAGTATACTCATATCGTGGCTAATGGAAACCCGCTTCGTTATACCGAGCATCGTAGATTCTTTCTCATAATCGTTAGTTTTCTCATAATCCTTAGACTAATCAGCATCATAATTTTATACTATATTATTTTATACTGTAAATAAAATCTTTGAAATTAATTTTCATCGATATGAAAATTTAAAAGGCATCCGAATCCGGTAGTCAACGATTTCCAACTTTAGTTGCAACGATTTTTATCTTTTTTTAAAGAACAAACTAAAATCAATGGGGATATTTTCTGGCGAGTCACTCCATCAAATGATTGAAATGAGAAGATTTAGCACTTAATAGCAGATTATTTTAAATTTGGTTCCGTTGAGATTCGAACGCTCATTGAAGAGTTTAGTGAGCTTTGATGTGTAGATGTAAAAGAAAATGGTAGAAGAGCTGTTATTGGATACCAAATTTATCGTCAAACATAAAAATTGGCTTGGTGTTTTTGCCGGATACCTTAATATTTATCGTTTTGTAACATGGATGGATTATTTTTATGGACAACAGTATATTGTATTTAGTTTTCATTGTTGTTCTTAAATTAAAAAAATAAAGAAATTATTACGTCCATTATTATAAATTAATTCGATTGAGGCTCTTGTGGCCTCGCTCAGTCATCACTGGCTTTCAATACCAGAGACGCTGCTGAGTGAGAAGTGCTGAGATCTCCTGGAATCCTGCTTTGCCATCCACATGTGGGGACAATTCTTGATTTGGAGTTCTTTGGGCAGATTATAAATATTGTATATAGGTATGAATATGTATATGATGATTTATTTTTTTTTCACTCAACATAAATTTAAAACGCGTGAACGTAATTAAGGGAAAAAAATAGAGTATATCCAAGTGAAACAATTATTTATTGCTATCATTTGTTTGCAATTGACAATACATTAAATATACATGAAAAACTAAATAAAAGAGACTATTCTAAAAGGGTTTAGGAGTAGGCAACTTAAAATTAAACCTAATGGGGTTATTATTTTATAACACATATCACTAACATGGTTTACTAAAAATAGCGGGGAATGATACAATTAAAATTTGTTTGATCAAATGTTCATGTGACACCCACGGTTTCAATCATTGATCTGAACAGATATATGTTGCGGTAATTTTTAAGAAGAGCTGAAATCTTTAATGCTTAAAAGTTATATCCATGCTGAGATGGAGTATGGGTATCCGGATATTTACAGGATGATGAAGTTGTCCTTAGTTGAGAAGTGGAGTCCGTTAGTGAAGGTATTGCACAGGACGATCGTATGCGACCGCTTCTCTTTTGTACAGCCGGGGTTCGAATCCTGTCATTGGGTGCTCAACCGGGTCCATGTCATTTTCCAGGAGCTGAAACATATGGAAGAAAATATTTTTATGACATATTCTTACAAGTTAAGTGTGATTTTATTATTATTGTATAAAAATGATAATTTAAAAATATTTACACGAAGTTTGCCAATATATATTTTGTAGCAGGAAGAATATAAACCCTAATCTTAGAACCGTAAAACGTTGAAACTTTAAGTGAGCTACCCAGTAACAGAAAATCAAGAAGTTATAAAGTTCTTTTATACCGACTATGACTAATGGGTTACCAATTCAGGCTTGTAATCTGTTGGGAGGACAAGACGTTAAATACATTTTACTAGTGAATCCCCAGTTTTTCACAGTTAGGGTACAACTTAAAAGGCCTCCTCCAAAGAGACAATCTAGCAGTATAGTAAAAATGAGAAAAATGTTTTTCAATTCTCTTTAACAGATTAAATATTATAATAGGGTATAACTAATTTCATGGTTACCAATGACTATCTAAGGTAGAGACAGTCATACAAAATTATTATTATTATTATCTTTATAATTCTTAAGCAATCATTGTACGTATTGATTTACAAGTGCCCAAAAATTATTCGGATTTAAAAAATATATTTAGAAAAATTACGGACTAGATAGTTCTCTCATTTAAGAATTTGGGAGGGGAGAGGGGAGAAGTTAATCAAATAGTACTCTTATATTATAAATGAGATGGGCAATTCTGGCTTTCAAATTTAAACAAAAATTACCTCGATCGTGGCTTTATCAGTGAGGAGAAGCATTTCCTGCTAGAAGATAATACAGGAATGCTTGAACATGAATCCATTTAATTAAATAATATCTTTTTCTATTTTTCTTTTATTTATTTATTTTAACCTTGTCACCTCTACGAGAAATCCTGTATCATCAGGCTACATAGATAGGTACATTAGGTAATTTGGTTGCAGTCTTGTAAAAAACTTAAAGAATCTATGTCGTGGGTCTGATATTAGTTCTGACTAACCTCTTGAGCTTATGCCCCTTCCGATCTGCAAATCCTATGAATATTGCAAGTCTAAAATAAAAATAAAATATTTACATATTAAAACCCTTAGGCAGCACCGACCGTGTTCGTCGTTTAGACCTGCTAAACCCTCACAAACGTTCAGAGTTGCAGATACCACATGCTTATTTCTTAGTTAGGGATCGATAAATTCACTTCTATAAATTTGTTTTTATTTAGAATGTTACAATGTTACATCGGTTTGTTCTGTATGTTATAATCCGCTTGAGCCTTGAACTGAAGATTAATGTATATTATTTGAAACTAATTTTCATTTTTAAAAAATTTAAAGAAGTGGCAAATCATTTATCAATCCCTAATTAGATTGGCCCTGATATAGCATCATGCGTCAATTTATACATATATTGTAACGCTCTACAAATAATACTATTTTTGGCGAAGATAGAGGTCCTTCGAGAGGTCCTTATAACAAAAATAGTCGTTTTTAACATTGATGTAGGCTCCGATAGATCCTGCCTTGTTATTAAATCGGAACGGACTATGTTAGCGATTAGAGGGACATTAGAATATTGTCTATTTTAATAGTCGACTCCTTCTTCTCGCATAAGAAATTAGATCTGAAAATTATTTAGGTAAGGTTCCTAGATTAGGGAGGGAGAGAGGATCCCGCTACGAAAAGCCACTGTTTTTAACAATCTCCGAGTTCATACCCGTTGAAGCTATTAGGCCCAGAAAGCCTATGAGGAATGTCATGAGGAAGGGTGGTTCGGGTAAGAGTAAGAGCAAACTGGGCAAGAGACGTTGAAATTCAACTACTCAATCTGATGTTTAAAATTATGTTTTTTAAATGTCCAATTATAGATAATCCACTTAATTTTTTTTTTTAAGTCAAGCATAAATTCAGATGCAGATGCAATCTACAACAACCTTTGAATAATGGATACTATGATCGAAGGTGGATATATCCTACAATATCTCGACTATCACCACATGTTCATCATGAAGCAACCTATTCCAAATAATGTCTTTCAATATGATGAAAAACCGCAATATTCTGCATCGTGAGATGAGACCTAAGATATGAGAGCGTACAAAACGTTTTTTCGAAACCAAATTCCCTCCCTACCTGCTGCATGAGTGCATTGTGTTGTTTTTTCCCCTATGCGTGCACTAATTATAATGCTATTTTTCTTTTTGTATCAAGTTATTAACGCAGTAATATTATTAAATGTAACATTTGACAAAATCGCCGCTAATAAATGACATTCAATAGCTCTATTAACAGAGTTGGGCATTAGTTAATTAATTTTTTAGTTAACTAAATTTGTAATTAAATAACCAATAGTTGTTAAATTAGTTGCAATTAAAACGTAAATAATTTAGTTGTTTATAACTGTTCGGTAACTAATTTCTCAGCAATTAAATTAGTTTTAGTTGTTGTGGACAACTAATTTTTTTCAGTCGTGATGAATAAATTGCCCTTGTCAATTGAAAACTAATCAGTTTTATCGATATTTCCGAATAGCAATTAACAATTAATATTATGTTCATTTGTTGAATTTAGATCGTTGAACCTAACTGCCAGTCTGACGTGTGTCTCCCTATTTCATAATAAAGTACAACAATATAAGTACTAGTGGAAATGTTCGTTTTAAGAGGATACAGGTTACTTGTCGTCATTAGATAATAATATTTGTATTCAATTGTTTTTTTTATTTATTGTTTTTAATAAAACCGTTTTAAATGTTATCGTACTTCTTTGTGTAATAGGGTGCATGACTGGGTCTTGAAATATTCATAAATAAAAAATCTGTATAAAATATTTTCAAGACAATTTATTGGAAGCTTTTCCAAATTAATTGTCATATTTTCCGTTTCAGTTGTAACTTTTTCCATTCCAATTATAATCCTTTCCAATTCAAATATATCTTTTTCCATTTTAATGATAAATTTTTTCATTGCAATTGTAGTCCAACTGGACATGAATTAGTTCTACTTTATACTTGAAAAATAATTATTTTAATTAAAATAATGACTTGATATGACAGAAATAATTTCGGTCTATTCTTTCAATCTTTTTTTTAAGTTAATTAGTAATTGCAATTGAGTACTAATTTCAACTAGTTTTGTGTGAAACAAATTGTTAATGTATTTTTAAATATTTATTATTTTTTTAAATGTTTTTTTAAAATTCATTTTTCTATCAGCACTAAGCGACAAGTGTATAAAATATTGAAAAGAAGGTTGATGTAGTTGTTCCCCTTATTATTTCTAATTTCATGAAAGCTAGTAAAAGTCTCTGTTCTGAGTTTTTTCTCACCTTACCGGGTCGCCATGACTGATAAGTGAACTAAGGATTCCATGGAACGATGAAATAATGTATTAGCTCGAAACAGCTCCGAATTTCAACTATTTACACTCGTGTCCTTATAATATGTTCACCGGTTCGTCCCTTGAGACAGAGGATGGAATGATAGAGATAAGGGGTTGTCAGGATTAATTTTATTCCTGTAATTATGAATACTTTTTTTATTTCATATAACTTCATGAATAAAATTATGGTAAAATTTTACACCTGAAATTTTTTTTGTACTCAATTTTCTAGTTGTTTTTAATTCTGACGATGCGCTGAGATGTAAGAAGTTAATTAACAATTTTTCATTATCAAACAGGAATACAACCTTTATAATTGTTCAAATTCATTCTCAAGTCCTAATTTTGCATTTTACCATAATCTGACCGAATAAAACATTTAATGGTTCCAATTTTGTTTTAAAATTTTATCCGATAAATTGACAAAAAGCTTCCTGAATCTTACAGTTCATTATGCTTGAATTTTTTCCAGCTATATCGCTGGATAAACCTGAATAAACAAAAATATGTCATTAGTAGGGAGCGGATTTTCATGTAAAATAAAAAGCTAAATACGTTTATATATATATATATGTAGCAAAATATGAGATATATTTACAAAATAAAAATCCTGAATGTTGATGAAATTAAAAATATAAATAAATCGATTAAAAAGTGAGCCAATGAGTTACTAGGCATGAATTACACTGTGAAATGTTGAAATACGATAACATTTAAAACAGTTTTATTAAAAACAGTAAATAAAAAAAAAAACAATTGAATACAATTATTATTATCTGATGACGACAAGTAACCTGTATCCTCGGAATTTCAACATAGAATGCACATGTGTATTTCAGAAAGTGGATTCAATATAAGTGCTTATCAAAATAATAGAAGGGTCAATTTGGAAATCATGCCTTACTTTCACTTGCTTTACAGGTCACAGATGGACCCGATTTATCAGAGCAAATGATAGTGGTAACATCAAGCATCATACACACACAGACACAGAAAGACAGACCAGTTATCTTCCGATGTTACGCTGCACTGGACCAAAGCCGACTTCCGCGATGGAGCTCCCTTTAAGAACCTGCCTTTCAGGCATTCCTTCATAAATATGCATACGAGCTCCTCTGAATTGTATCGCTTCATCTACCTTCCATATTGCCTGATTATGGAACGTCTCTACCTTATTAGGGAGCTTCTGGGTACGACTTATTATATAGGTCTTGAGGCATTACTCCAGAACACCTATATAAATGCTAATGAGGTTTCTTGGCTTTAAGTCGTAAATTATGACTATATAAAGTGCAGGATGATTTCGGAATATGATTGCGAAAATATTAAAAAGCTAATCAAATTAATTATGACTTAATAATTTATATTCTTGTGAAACCAAAAAAAATTCAACGTTAGACTATAATAGCGAATCTTATGTATATAAAAAAAAAATATATATATATATATATTATATATTATTTTGTTTCTTATTTCTATTATACACTATATATAAATAAGATTGGCTATTATAGTTTAAAGATTTAATGTTTGTTGCTTTCACAAGAATATAAATTATTTATAAAATTAATTACCTTTTAAATATTTTCGCATCATATTCCGAAATAATCCTGTCATTTACTTAGTCATACAACAAAATTGCTATAAAATTTAATAAAGTAGGTTAACAAAGTTTTAATTCAGAAACTAACCTCATATTTAGATTCAGCACCCCCTCCCTCCAAAAAACCATATATACGAATTTCCAACAAACGAAAAAAAAAAAATTAAATTTTTCTCTCATACCGGAGAGAGTGAATTCGTTTGCAAGTTTTCCTAGACCAACGTCAAACCTTTATTAACTCGTGCATACTTTAACCGAATTCAAATGTTTTGTTACCATTATAAATACAAGTTTCCCCTCTTTCTCATAATAACAACAAATTGTATATTTGCTAGATTTGAAGGCAATGGAAGTCCACTTGAAAATATTTTATATTATACTTTATTCAAATTCAAATTGACATAGTCCGATTTGTACCATTTGGTGTATCTTAACGTCCTTTTGATACTATAAAAAATTGAAGTTGATCTGTCGAGTTCCATAGATGCTATGAAAAATTTTCATGGTTTTTTTAAACAAGGGTGATCATTTAATATATATATTTCTACATACAACCCGTCAATAAACCTTATTTTTATTTTAAAATAAAAATCTAACAATAAAGATTTACTAACTAGCTGGATAGAGCAATCATTTCCTAATCAATCATCAGTTCAATCAGGGACAAATTGACAGTCGGGCTGGACCGCTTGTGACATCGGTCCGGAAAAAATATGGCGGTCAAGGGCCGTTAGTCGCAAGTCACCTGATTGGAACTTAATGCCCACTTGGCCAACTTACAGAGGACTTTATTTGGGAGCTCTGGGTATCTCAATTTATAAAGCAAACGCGGCGCAATGCCGGAACAAAAGAATCTGGTTCGATTGTGAAGTAATCTTTGGCCTTCCTCCTGAACAAAATGCCAGTTAAAGTATTCGCTTTATAATAATATTATTTTTATATTCATGGAAATGGTTGAATTATGTGATTATTAAATGTAATTACGGGCCTTAGCAGCTATAGTTTGTTTGTAATAAGGATTTTTTTCGAAAGCGTTAGACCTGAAATAAATTTTATTATAGATAATAACTATATATTTTACTTAATTATGCCTCTATTTTTCTTCATAGGATAAAATGCATTGAACTGAAAAGGGAAGAGGGACATGCATGTTGATGTAATTATTGTATTTTTTCATCCACGTTTGCTGATTTAATAGAATGAGTCCCGAGGATGGCTTGGTTGTCCAGAACTTTTCACAATTTCTTATACAGAAATCACTTATAGGTTACTATTTCATACGTATTTTGATTTGCCTCAGAGTAGCAATTTATGCAATTCGTAAGTTACAGTTACACTAGAAAGTGGCATTATAAATAGTCCTCGGGCTACTCAATGGACTGGAATACTTTCACTGTATTAGTAACCTTGTCGTGAGGAATACACGGTGCGCAATGCTTGGTATTCGGCAAGCTATTGTCCGAGAAAGCTACACTAAATTCTAAAGTAGCATAGTTATATTTCGAACACGCAATGTGTTATTTGTGTCGTGTCAGATGATTTAAATAGGTTGTTTACATTTACAAAAATAAAAGTAGTGCCAGATGGAATTAATACAAATAAAGCACTTATTTTTTTTTCGAATGAAACTATAAAGGAAATACATTAATCCTTGTTAGGATTTATTCTTCTCTGAAATTATGGTATCGTGTGCTTAGAAAAAGAAATATGTACACGATTGGCACCTAGATCAGTGGGAAATCAGGTCAGGAGCTTGAAAGGAAGAATTTGCTACTACTAGCTCTCCCTACCAGTACCTAAAGTAAAGGAAATATGGTAATCAGTAGAAAAAAATTATTTTGAAAAGAAATAAAGATAAAAAAAAATGATTTTTTATCACAGTCCCTAATAACTAACGAATTACAATATTCTACGGGGATTCCCATCATTCACCAAAAGAACTGAGCCATTTTCTATGTTTGAGTTGTGGTTGGTGCAAAGGAGTGTAAAATGTAAAGATCGCAGATTTAAAAAAATCTTCTAGGACGGAAATATATACAGTCAAAGAGTATTTTTTTTTTTTTTTTTTTTTTTTAGATCAAAGCGCATACAATTATTTTTTTTTTCCATAGCCACTTTTTATCTCAAGCTCTGAACGATTATTGAACAATTTTCTTCGTATTTAATTGACCTTTTACTGCAAATGCTTTTTAAGATGTGCATTGATCTAAAATAATCTATGTGTATTTTATCATCATATAAAATTTATTCTTATGTGTATTTTAGTATAAACTGTTGCTAAGATACCTATAATAAAAAAATGATTTTTTTTTCCATATTTATTATCTAATACCTTTAATAACTACTAATACCTATCTAATATCTTTAATAACCCTGAACTCTCAATTCATTTTATTTCTCAAGTGCACATGGAAGATTTAAAAAAAAATCTTAAATTCAATGTAGAATGTGATTTTATTCCTGCTTTTATTTTATTTTATAACAATTGTTTCATTTATATTTTTAGATTTGTTGTTAACATCGTTTTTCGTTTCTTCAAAACTATTATTACATTGCATTCACCAAAAATTCATATGATTATTTAATATTTATATTCAAATTCATATGAGGATCATTAATATCGGATTAAGAAAATTAATTAAAATAAATTATTATTGTGTTTAAAAGATTCTTGGTTTCTCGAATGTTTATTGCATTGTTTAAAATAAAAACAAATATATATTAGCTCAGTTCTGATTAGTAAGGCACAGGCAATCTTACGAGGAATCCAATCCTGATTCTTATTTTAATCACATTGCTTTCGCAAGAGAAAGTTAATAGTCATGTAATGGATGACACTCAACACGGAGACAAACAGCGTAAAGCTATTACATTTATAGCAGTATGAAGTACTGTATTCATATATCATGTGGTGCGTTGATTCAATATATGCATATATGTATGAACAGAATTAAAATGGAAGTTGACTACTGCTTTAAGGCAGTCGGACGGGGCACATTACGTTGGCATTTCTCGGCAGTCCAAGTATGACTTCATAGTATTTCGTCCTGATCGCTCCAGAAGGAATCAGATTGTCGGAGTACGACGGTTCTTAGTTATGTTATTATTCGAAGCAGAGTTATGATGATAACGCTTAAATTCTGATAGTGCCTATGCTAACTTAATATATATTTTCGTCATACGATACAAAATTATTTGAAATTAAACAAAATTCTAGTCAATCAATTTTGTAGAATTAAAGTAACAACAGTATTCATTGCATCTTAGATGTTATACTAATTAAGAAATTCCTCTTTTAAAAGATATTCAAATATAAATCCAATTTATATTAAGTAATGACTGAAATTTTCAACTTAAATAAATACTCAAATACAAATATTAAAAAAATCAAAATGTTTTAAAAAATAAAAGGACTTATTTACTAAATAAGTTTATATAAATTATTATATAAATTTAAATAAATTAGTTTATATAATTATAATTTAAGTGTAAAAAATAAGTTAAATAAATACATTAATAGATAAAAACCACAAATTTACCCATTTATTATCGAAATTGAATTTTTGAAATAAATAATTTAATTTTTTATAAAATTAAGTTAAATAAAAATAATTCATTATAATCCATAAAATTGACCATTCAATATCGTAAATAGGTGCAAACTAGAACCTAACAAAATTAAATCACAATCGGTGTCCCAATTTCGAATAACAGTGGTTTAGAAACTTTCGAGTGGTTTAGAACTCTATAAACTACATCAAATGGCACAAACCCGACCTCCGTAAAAACATTATTAAGGCATAAGTAATCTGTAAGTAATTGGTATGGAGTAGAGATCAGAAATTCAGCTTTCTAACTATCATAGTAAGGTTGAATTTGGATAAAATCCTGAGGAGTTATTAATGAACAAGTGAACGGTGAACATTGGCAGGAAAAAAAAATCCTCCAGCAAAATCAAGTACAATTTTTTTTTTATTTCCATGAAAATTCGAATTTAAAGGTTTTAAAGGACGTTAAGAACAAATCTGATTTGATTTTGATTTTTAAAAAAAAGTTTAGCATACTTTAATGGAAGCGTCTTTTGGTTTTTATGTAAGTTGAAATAATCATATTTTTTACTCATTATGTTGTATTTGAAGCAATAAAAATGAAATAGTGGAAAAGGGTGGAAGATTTGTTTTCTAAAATATGGTTAATATTGGTCTAAATTTTATGTTTATAATAAACATATAATTCGATAAGACCCGACACATAAACAAAAACACCTATATCCGGTAACATTAAGTAAAAAAATAATTATCCAAGCATATGCATAGATATATAAGGTGTCGCCCTCCCCCTTTAGATTCTAAAATGTCTAGAATATCTAAATCCCAGTTGGTTAACCTGACGTTATGAGATTTTAAGAAGAATTCATTTTGGGTAATCTTTTGGTCCGATAAGGCGTTAATTGCAAAAAAAAAAAAAAAAAAAAATGATTTCATACAGAGTTCCAAATTTCTCCCTTTTTCGAAAGAAGAGCATTTTTTTATTATAATTTTTTTTATAGAATTCTATTGAATTAAATGTTGCATAGAATTAAAAATCACTTTCAGATGGGAATAATTTATTTGTAGAACGCTAAGTTTTATAGTAGTATTAATAAAGTAAAGAACAACAAAAAACATTATTTTCTAATATCTTATAATATATTAATCAGTAGATTTCTGTTAAATCGTATCTTAATTTCATAAATGTTCAAACTGTCCTCCTTATACGATGATGCACTTAACTATTCGTATCCTAAAATCTTAGCATTCTGATTCATTTATAGTGGTTTTAATTCTCAACATTCTTTACTTTGCTCTCATTAATTTACTAAAGATAGATAATTATGTAAATTTGCAACGAAACACATGAATACAATATAGTATATATACTATTTTTGCCGTTTTAGTTATTTAAGTATAGAATGTAATAGAGTTGCAAGATATAAAAGTTTTTTCCGTAATCGGGGTTTTTATTAAATCAAATTTTATTTTAACCTTTTTATTTTTTCAATTATTGGCTAATTATAATTTATCACCACATGATCATGAGCTTAAAAATGTTATAATAAGAAACAAAAAAGCCGAAAATACTTATAAAATAATAAAATACTTTTTCAGTATTTTGAGCTCACTATGTTTCAAAAAATTGACGGGAAGTCACCGAGTAGTTTGAGCCATCAAACTTTGAAGTCGGTCGTACAGTTCGCTTATAAAATCGTTAGATAACCTCAAACGGGTATATTAAACACATGTAACATGTAACACATTTAGTGAATATTTTTAGCTCAAAATGTTTCAAAACATTCATTGGATCACAACAAATAATTTGAGCCATTAAACTTAAAAATCGGTTGAGCCATTTTCCTACTAACGTTCAAGCTAAACGCATTCGTTACCCTCTTTATGGCTTCGCCGTAGTCGGATTATTACAAATTTACTTGAAGTACAATTAAAAAGCTTTTATAATGTTGCAATCGTTAAAGTTAAGCAGTTTGGCTGGAATATTTCTCTTAGACTTCCATAAACTGCATTACCAACAGAAAAAAACAAAACAGTATATATGAAAAACAGCACTTGCAAAAGGTTAATAGTTGAGATAATTTTGAAACTTTCTACAATTGTTTTACTACTTCGTTAATAAACGTTTGTTACTTTAAGGGTACAAAAGGTTATGAAACGACCTCAGTGAAGGTCGGAAACTAGGAGTTACAGTTTCTCTTCTTTCTCCGTCAGTTACATAAGGATATGAGAAGAGCGAAATTGAATTAAATGTCACTTAGAACATAAATTTGCAGAGTTATTGCTTTCGTTTTTATTTTTTAAATTGCGAAGCTAACAGAGTGCCTGTGAAATGTTACTTTATTGCCAATCTGAGTTCCGTTTTCGAATTCTTCTGAAGTATGCTTGAAGAAATCTAGGGAGAGTATATATTTCAAATTTGACGAACGAAAACCGAGAAATAATGTTCGTAGCCTTAAAAAAACGTTTTACGGCTAGTTACTAAGGACTTTACTACTAATGGAAAATGCAATCACGACGAATCGAAAAGAACTTTATGACAAAATTTACGAACATGCCGTCAAACTTATGCCAGAAAGAGATAAGAATCCAGAGAGAGATACATAAAGAAAGTTTTATTCGCGTTTCATCTTCATCAAAAATAATTTGTGTTTTATTTGTGGTTTTGATGAATTACGTTTTTGATTTACCTATAGGAAAACAGCTGAATGCTCTGTATGACGAATAATAAAGAGAGTTAGAACTGTTTAAACAAAAAAATCAAAGAATCGTTATTAAAAAAGGCAAATAATAATTACTTTTGAAAAATAAATAAATGGAATGAAATTCCTAGATTTTATTTCTTGTATACAAAAAAAAAAATAATTTGTAAGAACATTTTTGTCATTTGCACATTATGTAAACAGGATTCATCAGTAATGATTTTATAAAGGAGAAGCGGAATTCGAAAACTACATGTCAACAAAAGGACCCTGTTATAAAAATCTGTTTAATCAATCATTGTCAATATTGGCACTTTGTATATATATATATATATATATATATATATATATATATATATATATATATATATATATATATATATATCTGAACGATTTGTAATAATTTTTTTTTCTTAAGTCGTGTTTAAATTCTAAAATATTTAACGTATTTAATTGTTTTCAAGTATGTAAATATTATTATTTTTTAATAAACTAACTCATCATATGTATTGATATGGTTACATGACTGTGCAAAAATTTCAACAAATTCAGATAATACTGTTCTGCAAAGATATTTTTTTTTTCTCTCCCTTGAGAAATTTTTCCTGATTTTTATATTTTCATGTGTGTTGGGTTCGAATCTGAACTCCAAAAAATTCTATCAGGCACCATTTTTGAAAAATGGAGGTTGGTTTTTTTTTCTTATTTCATTTATTTATTTTTTTTTTTGTGAATAATAATAATAATATATAAAATAATAAAATATTTAATTCTGAACATAATATAACTTTATGCCTAGTCAATGTGTATAATGAAACCATTCTCCGTGTTCATCTGAAATTACTCCCAAGTAGGGAGGGAAGAAATTCAAATGGAAGTGCAAAAAATTAATTGAAAATTACATGTTTCAACCCATGGCCTTATATGACAAAAGCAATCCTTCAACAATGTATTTGTAATTTGTACCTCTTTTGTTGCCCAAAAATTGTTCACACATGTTTTCAAACATAGACCAAGCTCTTTTTTTTTCGTTTAATTTTCCTTTCAATTCCAGGTCCTTAAAAATAGCGCGGATTTGTGGCCCCACGAAAATCTTCTCCTTAATCTTTGCTTCTGGTACATCGGAAAGCCCTCCAGGTGATAAACAATATTCCTTTCTTTTCTCCTCTATTTAACACATCTGCCTGCTAACTCTACTGCTGGCTAATGGGACGACACCATCATTGAACTTAAGAGGCAGGTATAAAGTAGGCCCCTGTATATTATTTCTGACTGAAGGCCAAACAAATGCTCGAAGCCTAATATTTCAGCTCTCGTATTTTTTTCATGTAATACATTGTAACAGCTTCAAAATCAGATAGATTTTTTTCATTTTTCATTGAAGTTTTCAATGATAAAAAAATGCTAAAAATGTTTAAAAACATCTCATTTTCTGTCCCAAAACACAAATTTGACATAAAATGGTAGATTTTCTGCCATAAACTGATAGATTTTCCGCATTTGGATTCATGATTAGCATACTTCAATACATAAAAAAAAAACACTTCAGTTGAAGGGAGGATTTTGATGCAGAACAGTGTAATTACTTTCATTGAAAATGCTCCTTGATTGCCAAAAATATATACTTTTGGAAAAACTCAGAAAACTAAAAAAAAAATCAGGTTTACAACTTACAGATTAAGCAGTATTTTTTAGTGAATTTGGGTCCGGAAGATCCTTGTAAATTTATTTAATAGTATTCATCATAGCTTCCGGAATACTCTTATTATATATAAATATGTCTACTACATTATTATTATTATTATGTAAAAATATCCATATTGCATTCGTAAATTATCTGAAAAACGTTAGCATAGAAGTACGTATATTATTTTTGTTTCTAAGGAAATACTCATAAAAAGTACATACATTATACATTCTAACCAGAAAAAAATTCTATTTTCATACACAAATATCGAATTGAGACCATTTCTGGAAGAAGGGCATATCGTGCAAATTAACAAATAGAGAAATAATAGTCAGAAAGTATGAATTTATTTTAAAATAATATAATGCAATTGTAAAATTAAGAAATTTGTTTATGATGTTAATTTAATGATTTTTTTTTTATATAATACTTTTATCAAATGTTGATGTAAACTTTTATATCATTATATAGAATGCATTTCAAAATAGGTCTGCATACGCCCTTTTTTCCGGAAATTCATTTTGAGTGAAGGTTTTGTAATAACAGAAACATATAATTTAAAACTAATATAAAATTTTTATTATAAATATTTGTTAAATATTCAGAAATAAAGAATAATAATTGAAGATGTTCATTAAGGTCATTAATCTTCTAACTATTCTCTAATATGTTTTGTATCCATGACAAACTTTCATTATCCATGAATTGAAACAATTCCCTCACATATTTTTCTTTTTGCGGAGAAATTGGTGTATAGTTGAATTTCTTTTAAACATATAACCGCGCAACTTTTCATCCTAATGCGGAAAGGTATGTAGGAAGCATTATAAGTTGGTGACGCAAGTACAGTACCATATTCTTTATATTTAAACACTTAATGCTTATGTATTTTAAACAGACTTCCTTTAGACACAGGGTTATGCTTTATTAAAGGCTTAAGTGCTTCTTTCCAGTCTTTGATAATATTTCTATCCATCAGAACAAAAAATGGAGAAGGGTACTCTCTGAATTTAACCATAGCAGTTAAGTAAGGTTTTGCTAAAGTCATAGTTTCCATCTTTTTAATTTTTTTTCTAATTAGCCCAAAGCTCCGGTCACATTGTCCAAAACTATGACCACGAACAGGAAAAATGTGCAGTGCATCCACATTGTAAAAAAACTGAATAATACAACTATTTATCACCTTATAACTTCAAAGACAAAAAGTTCTGTTAATGTGTTTAGAAATGTGACTGCCCTGAGCTCTGGTGTCAAGATATTGAAATGAAATTTTGTGATATCATACATTGAAATATGACGGTAAATTTAAGAGCATTTCTGGAAAAATGGCTCATAGACCTATGCGCCCTTTTTCCGGAAATGGCCTCAATATGTTTTAATATTTTGTTTCCTTCCACCACCCCAGAACTACCAAAGTACACCCCACAATGAACACTGTAATACTTCCGTTATTTATCTTTAAAATATAAGTAAAGTTCAAAATCACGAATATAATAAGAAAAAAGTAAAACAATGGAATCAACATAATTATTAGAAAAAATTAAAAATAAAAAGAAATAATTGATAAATGAATATTGATAATAGATATAAACAGACATAGAGTGAAATATATTTGATGTTATAAGATACAAAAATATCTTGTGTGTTCAAGGAATAGATAAAAATCTCAAAGGAAGTTGAATGCAAAAACAAAGTTGAAATTTCAACAAAAAATATTTATTAGTACTTTGGGTTCAGCAAGAATAGGTTTTAAGTTAACCCGCCGTTTCAGCCCATGTTAAAATATAAGAACAATAACAAAAAATATTATTTTAGGTTATACGTATGTTATTGCAGTTGATGTAGTCAGTATCATGCTCAACCACCAACTTACTTAAGGATCAGGTACCCTGTTTTCAGAGGCTGGGAAAGTCTTCCCACGGCTTAGATGACCGGAAGTATACGCGTGATAATTTAGTTATTACTTTATTGTATCATTCTTAAACAGAACTTGTTTTAAAATACCAGAAAAATGTCCACCTTGCGGTATTATTGATTTTATTTAATGTAATCATGATGTTACTAAAGTTCTACATCTATTAAGAATTGTTTATTTGCATAATTATTTAATACCGGCAATATTTTCATTTTAACAAGTCGAATAACTATTTGAGATGGTATGAATGTGTGTATTGGTAGCATATAAAATACAAAATGTAATTCATACACCAGTAAAAGTGATCACTTTTTAATAAGGACAATATAATAATCAATCAAAATAAAATTATAAATAAACCACAATAAACAAGGTGAAAATACTATATTTTTTGCAATATGAGAAGTGATTCGTTCACATTTCAAATTTATTGCTTTTCAAGTATAAACCTCAGAGATAAACTGAACTACAGCATTTTAAGCAACTTTTCAGTAGAACAGTTTGAATATATTTCCAATATATATTTTTATATTCCTTAATAAATTATAGCTAGCCAGCAAGGCAGTTAGACCTATTTTATTCATAATAAATAGCCAATGTGTACAGTCCATCTAAGCTGAGTGTATTAATTTTTTTATTATAATCAATGGTTGTTATTATCTTTACACTTCTACAAATAAGTAAATAATTCCCATTATTTGCCAAAACTGGTATTTGATTTTATTTTTAAAAATGTTCGAAAGTGAAAGTGAGAAAGCTCATCCCAATAAAATTGGGATATTGGTTATTTATACTTAACGTTCGACATCGAAGCTGGTCACCTCCAAGACAAAAATTACGTAACGTAGATTAGTTAGATAATCGTCCGACAAGGGTCATTCAACATCAGACTTCTTTATTTATTTTTTTTTTAATTTGGAACAGCTCACAAGGAAGATCTTCAGCTGCAAGTTGAAGATTTTTTTCAAATATTCATTAATATGAAAGAAAAAGAAATCTTTAGACCTACTGATCTCAATGAAAAAAAAAATTGAATTTTTCTTTGATCAAAATTCTCAGCGTTTCAACTTAAATAATGTCATAATACCATTCTCAAATGCTCATTAGCACACATACCCCAACATAAAATAAAATAAAAATAACAAGTTAATTATTTCTAATTACCATAGCGTCAACATTCATAGCACATTTTTTCTAAAGATGTCAGAAAAATATTGTTTTGAATTAGGGTCACTTTAAGCACTAAGCGAATCTTTAAACTCAATGTTTTACTTATAAGAGCAAGAATAGCATAATAAAACACGCACGATATAAATTTATTTTTGAAGAGTTGAATGGCTACTTGATATTCATGCACTAGCACCTGCATGGCCAGTACTATGTAGCATTCTTGCATAACATCTCTGCGATTCCTTCAGGGACTATGAAGAAAGGACACACCTGACATTACAGGTTCACCCGTCAAAAAAGAAAAAAAAAATCAAAACCATTCGAGACTTAGAAAGGGGGAACTTTCGCTCATTCACTTTCTAACCGAGTAAGATCGGGTCACGAGAGCTCATACGCTACCGCGCATCCTCTTCTTATGCGCACCGCCGACCTCTTGTAAAGGCGCAACATTGCGAGCGATATTTGCATCTCAATGATCACGGAGCGTTGGTCGGTCTCTATGTTCCTCGACCATTTGGAAGGTAGAGCTTCTTCGGAAGTCTTTGGACGAGCAGACAGCTTCGGTAACATTTCATTTGGAGGTGAAAAATTTAGAAAGCTGGAACATTTTTCATAGAAGGATTGTTAAAGGAGTCAATTAACATTCGTAACAGTCTTCTGTTCAGCTATTATATGCATTTTAAAAAAAAATGTTAGTAAGATCTCAGCCGTAAGCATCGGAACAGTAACATCAGTTTTTAATGGAAGCACAGGTATTAAGGTATTTTGCGTAAAATCTATGGCATTAAGGTCATTATAGAATAATAAAGAAAGAAAAAAAAAGTTTTGCATATCATTCGGCTCTTTCTGGAATTATCAAGTTTTTTCTGCAATAAAATATATCCTAAAGAATATATTAGTTTTCGTATTGAATTGTTCTTTTCAGAATGACAATAAATGAATAAAAAAATGTCTATACTTTCTACAATATTTTATTAATATTTTGGATTTCCTATTTTTAAAATTATTTTTTTATATTTGCAATCAGTGCTCAGTAGCCCATTAAACATGTTGTGTGTGTTTTACAGTAACGTTAAATCCCTAAGCTATAAAAATACAAAGTTAAAATAATTTAAATAAATACAGATAATTAAAAGAATTGATATTAAATATTTATTTTAAAAAATTATTAAAATCTTAAAATTTTCTCTTATTTAGATAAGAATTGGGATCGGTTTGGTTTAAATTTATCGTGTGTTTTTGATTATTTTTACACTCCTTTCAAATTTCTTCATGATCATTGGATGTAAGAATAAACATATTATTATAGTTGTGCGTTCTAATCAATTATTATATAGTAACGGTTTATAACATAATTTAATGAAAAATTAATTAATAAAAAATACTACTTTCATTATAAGGAGATTCAAACATGGGTGTCTATATAATTAATCACATTTAATCGATTAACATTATGCTATCCTTCATTTCATGGTGTGAAATAAAATTTTATTATTTATAAATGTATAGATATATCAATGAATGGATTTGAATTCCTTTTGGGATATTGCTCATAGTTCCTCCTTATAATAAAAAAAATAAGGTGCGCCACTGTTTTAGCACATTCGCAAAGCAACTGGGTACGTATTGAAATATTTCACAGAAGTTGTGAGAGGGACTTCTATGCAAAGAATTAAGACAATAGAACTGCAAGAAACTTTTAATATGCCAAAAGACAGAAATTTCTTATTAACCGGCAGTTATAATAATATTAATATCTAAAAAACATTTTTCGATACTTCCCAATCCATAGTTCAACGACCTAATTGTTGCAAGCGTCCCAAAACGTTGGCAACATTTATTTCAAGATTAGTTTTTCATTTTAGGTTCAAATGTTAGTGAGTAAAGTTAACTCAAGCTCCATTAGCAAAAATATTATAACAGAATATCACTGCACACCTTAAAATGCATTTTAATGGTAAACAATTAAATTAGTATAAAATTCTTCAATAATTATGGAAAAAAAATAATTAAATATAAAAAAAGGGGCAATGAAAAAAAATATTTTTTTTTTTTCAAATAGGTCACACTTTGCAGTTGCATTCCGAAAAATATCTAGTGCACACACAGTAAATATTTAAGAGATGGGTTTTGTCAAGATTTGATTATTAATTTCGTCCAAATATTAGTCGCTATGTATCTACGTCGTTGTGTATAATCATTCATTACCTTAAACAATAATATACATATATGTGGGTGAAAATAAAGGGTGAAAATCTCACTTGTGAAAACGCACACTAATCTTGTGTAAGAGGAGTTTATTTATATAGTGAGCATATTTAAGTAGAATTTTTGGATACGTATATGAAATTTTTCTAGATTCATGAATAATAGAAAACCAAACATTAAAAAAAAGAGAGCAAAAATTAAACTAATTAGGGATTGATAAATTATTTGCCACTTCTATAAATTTGTTTTATTGAAAATTAGTTTCGAATGTTATACATTCATCCTCAGTTCTAAAAACACACAAAAAATTCAAAAATAAGCAATTAAAAAATTGCTTCAATTCAAAGAATTTTGAATTGCTTATTTTTTATTTTTTTGTGTGTTTTTAGAACTGAGGATGAATGCATAACATTCGAAACTAGTTTTCAATAAAACAAATTTAGAGAAGTGGAAAATAATTAATCAATACCTAATTAGATTGATCCTTCTATACCATCATGCGGATGTCAACTAAAAATTAAACTACAATTATTAAATAAATAAGTTAAAACAATTAGTATAAAAGAAAATGAATAAGGTATTATATACAAATAAATTTTGAACTAAAATATACCGTCTATGCTCTAAGGCAATACCTGAAGATAGATACGACAATAGAAGAAATCCTCCAGGATGACGAAAATACAATAAAAAAACATTTGTAATACCTAAGAAGATCAAAATTTTTATAAATGGTTTAATAATAGTAACATATTACGCCAATGGCCAATAGGCGTAGAGGCGGATTAAATAATTAAAATTAAATAAACACAAATAATAGAGGGGTATAGGCGAAAATTCAACGAAGAAATATACAGAAATTTGGAAGATTTTGAAACAGTCATCAGGACCAGGAGACTGAGGTTCTAAGGCCACATGGTCAGAATGAGCAATAAGAGGCTGAACAAAAAAATTCGACAGAGTTTTCAGCTATAAAAGTATAGGTGGTTATGTGAAACAAATAAAAGAGGAGCTGGATAGGCTAAAAATCAAGGATAAGGACTGCTTGGATAGAGAGCTTTTCAGAAAAAAAGTAAAAGTTGGAATTCTTGCGGAGAGGAAGGAGAGACGGGGGAGAAAATGGACTAAGAACATGCATAATTATGGAAGAGCGAGAGGAACAGTCCAGGAAGATGAGAGAGCATTGGAGTAGAAGGAAGGCGGAGAGTGTGAAGAAGATTAAGTGATATTCGCGTGATCCTTGCTGGCCGATCCGTGTAAAAAAAACCCACAAATAATAATAAAAAATAATACCTTATACACAAATAATTGAAAGAAAGATGAAAGGCATGGATTGATATATGCGTGGTCCCTTAGCTGGCCTTTATCGTGATAAATAAATTATATA
This sequence comes from Rhaphigaster nebulosa, assembly GCA_948150685.1. Taxonomy (NCBI): domain Eukaryota; kingdom Metazoa; phylum Arthropoda; class Insecta; order Hemiptera; family Pentatomidae; genus Rhaphigaster; species Rhaphigaster nebulosa. The sequence goes on along the minus strand of OX411311.1, from coordinate 74,260,931 downwards.
TATATATATATATATATATATATATATATATATATATATGTGTGTGTGTGTATATATTTATAAAACTGCTATTTGTACATAATACCTCACTATTTTGGTTTCGGTTGTTATGATTAGGATGTTCCTTTTCATTTGAGCAACTAGTTGTCTTTAGGAGACTGATTTAACCCAATTCCAGAAAAATTTCCATTGGTTCCGGAAACCGAACTTGTATCTCCATAGTTTATATCCAGGGACGCTAACCACTATACCACGAAGCCGGATTAATATTAAGGGAAAGTAAATTGTGGTTAGCGGTGACTGGCACATCAGGATCTTCTATGGTTTTATTATCTTCAATATATTTCTTAAAATTTATATTAGAGTTAAAATGATTAACAATACTTTAATTTATTTTGTTTTTTGATGCTATATTTGTGTATAACCAATGTACTGGAGGAGTGTCTGCACAAGATGTAAGCACTGTGATAACCTTGAGTGAATTTAATCTTTATTTTTAAAACATTTTGTAAAGTATTTTACCGAGGATGCTAAGAAATCATTTATATCATTTCAAATAGGGTTTCATAGATGAGGTAAATGAAACATATTGGTTTTATTTTATTCATAAGTTAATTCTTAAACATTTTTAGAAAGATTATTTTCATTAAAGGTTATTACAGTGCCTACATTTTGTGCAGACACTCTTGCAGTACATTGGTGTAATGCTGGTCCAGTCTACCTCAAAACTCGCTAGGCTGTATTGGTCATCTAAATACATCAATTGAACTTAATACATATAATTTCCTGACGCAATTCTAAATTAATATAATTTATATAATATATGTATATATATATATATATATATATATATATATATATATATGTATATATAATATAATATCTAACTTATAAATATCCTCGATCGAATTTTTCTAAATAAATATTTCAAAAATGGCACTGTAACAAAAACATGTAACATGATTCCGAAAAACAAATAGGAAATTAGTTGTGATAAGAATAAAATATAAAAATAAATAATTAATTAACACATATTGTATTATTGATAACATCTCGGAGAATAGAAAACGAAAAATATTAATTTATGCAACAAAATAAAAAAGATACTATAAGCAACTCGAGACCGTTTTCTATTTGATCAATTTATTTTCATATAACGGATTGTATTTTGATTGCTCACATCGCTGTTCTAGATATTTTTTTTCTTATAACTTTGAAAACTTCTTATTTCTGATCGTACTTCAACACACCCTTAGTCTGGACGTCCACTGGAACCCTTTCCAAACAAATTGCAGCCGATCTGACGAGGAACCGATTTCAATCGTCGAAAGAACCCAACGGCAGTTAATTACCTTGTGCTACGGGCTTATTTAAAAAATATCGAAATGGATGTGGAGAACTTGTGCGATTTAATAACTTGTATGGCACTTAAAATTATTATAGAATTTAAATGTAAATTTACGATTGAAAAATAAGATTTTTTATTTTCTCAATTTAAGAAGATTAGCTTTATTTTTAATTTTAAGTATAATGTACTTTAATTTAAGCTTTGGGTAAAAGTTTTATTATTATTGTGGTTTATAAGGTTTATCATGTTTACAACTTTATCAAACCTGTTTACATGAGTAGCTCAGTTACAAACACGGCCAGCTCCACATTGTAAAATTTTTCAGGAGCACGCAAAAGTCGATGACATGTTACTGAATATCATATAGAAGTGATGTTTTAAAATGGATTTTTAACATATTTCTGGCGGTTTTAGTGACGGAATAGCTTTAGTATTGTATAGAGGATGAAAGTACTCGAACGAAAAGAAGATCTAACTCATTTTGTGAAAAAAAATGGATCTGGCCGTGATTAGATCAGAGCTACTCTCATTTTTACTCATTAACCACGTATTAGTTTACGTTAGATACACGTATACATAATTTAGAATAAAAAAAATAAAATAAAAAAGTTCATTTGAGTAACTAAAACGTTCGTTATTTTAATCGCAAGTTAGTCCCTCAAGCTCTCTATATTTAAAAATATTATGATACAGTATCTTAGAGATGAAATAATATATGTTTAATTTTAATTAGTACTAATAAATATTATAAGCTATAATAATATTAAAATATTTTTATTAACTTGCATGATATTATTTTTTAACCATCTTAAAAAAAAAAAAAAGTGCATAAAGATCAAACTATGCGAAACGCCCAAAAGCCTTGAAGTTGTTTAATTTTTATTCAATAAAAATGGTGTTCCGTAATGAAAATGCTCAGTAGGAAATTATTCCTTCTTGAATTCACAGCTTACGAGATAAGGGAACGAATTATTTGAAAGCATATTGCCATTAATTAATTTCTTAATTTGATTTATTGCGATTTTATTTACTATTTAATCATTTGTATCACCTTGAACGGACGGTTCATTCTATACAACTAGATGGCGCATTTGTTAAAAATGGACAAATTTCATTATATTTCCTTTTGAAATAAATAAATAAATAAAATAAATAATATCATGTGTTTATACTCACATCCTTGAGAAGCTGTCGAAGCCTGAGGAGCCTGTCATCTTGTGATCTTGTCGGGAGGTAGCGGGCCTCTGTGAGTGCCAAGAACACCATGAGGGCTAAGAAGAAAGCCAATGACTGCCTGTACATCTTGTCTTCCTTTTGTATATTTCCTGAAAATGAAGTAAATCTTGAAGAAATACTCACGACCAGATATTCTTGAACGATTATGTAGCAGTGCAATTATAATAATGATATGAAATAAAAAAAAATTTAATATTCTTGGACGACGTCCTATTTGTATATTAGTGGGTACTTTTATTTGGGTAAACAATTAGTGGGTACTTTTCACGTTGGCTAGGAATGTGTGGCCATACAAACTTTAAACTTGATATAAATGGAAGTCGACTAAAATACTTACATAAAGAGTAATAATAGCAAAAAAAAAATAATAACTAGGGATTGATTAATTATTATCCACTTCTATAATTTTGTTTTTATTTAAAACTAGTTTCGAATGTTATACATTCATCTCCAGTTCTAAAAACATACAAAAATGAAAAAAACAAAACATAAATTCATCAAAGACTCAGGAGTTAAATTAATCCATCACGTTGGAAACAGTCTCAAATTAAATATATATGAAGCACTTTAAATAATAAAATCCTTCAAATGCAATCCAGATTTTTTCTTAAATGACCAAATTAACATCTCCAATAGTCCAATTTTAAATTTATTCCCACCAATAATATAAAAAACAATTACTCACCGGATTTACTGGGAAAACCCCGACCCCTAAACCGTTTACCTATAAATACTCCACCTTTCTTCCATTGCTAGTTCAGTGCGAGAACAAACCAATACAAACTTTTCTGTTTGATATTATAATTTAATAAGTATAATAATACAAAACTGTATTTTGAATTGTTTATGTTTGAATTTTTGTGTGTTTTTAGAACTAGTTTTCAATAAAAACAAAATTATAGAAGTGGCAAATAATTTATCAATCCCTAATTAGATTAATTTTTGCTCTCTTTTTTTTAATGTTTGGTTTTCTATTATTCATGAATCTAGAAAAATTTCATATACGTATCCAAAAATTCTACTTAAATATGCTCACTATATAAATAAACTCCTCTTACACAAGATTAGTGTGCGTTTTCACAAGTGAGATTTTCACCCTTTATTTTCACCCACATATATGTATATTATTGTTTAAGGTAATGAATGATTATACACAACGGTAATGAATGATTATACACAACCTTCTATACCTTCATGCGGACGTCAACTAAAAATAATAACGATTTCAAATATTTAGGGAATGACATTTAGAAATAAGATAAAACAAAACTGAATAAGATTATTCCTGGTAATTTAATAAAGTTTTATTTTTTATGAGCACCATTTCTGTTATACTTTTATATAATTAATTTTGTTTTAAAAATATTTTAAATAATAAGGAAGCAGTTATTTGGCAATGTAATTCAACTAATGCTTTTAATTCTATTCCTACTCTGAACAGTTGTGAATCCACAAGGGAGAAGGAAAAGTGTGAAATTTCACCTCCCAAAATAATTAATGAGAAAATAATAAAATACAGCTAATTTAAAATATACCAACTAGTACCAATACTCGTAACTGAGATTAATAATTATCATTCATTAAGGAAGAGGGAAATTAACCTTGGCTCCTAAAATTAAACAGACAAATGTAATTTTATAATTTTCAATTGTAATTGCATTTTTTTATTCATTTAAATAAAATAAATGTGTTAAACTTCTATCGTTCCATTATTTTTTAAACCTGATGAAAACTCAACACTTATTTATCAGATCCAGTGCTTAATGCGCCGGACTCGTATAAATGGAATTATAATCAAGGACAAATTATTTTTAAATTGGTTCAAACTGTAATTGGGTTATTAATCACTGATTTGCTATCAATCCATCCTGCCAGAGTATAGGACAACACAACCATATAATTCTGCATGTCATAATTTCCATATTCCCTTATAAATATGCATTGCAAATTAAAAATTACTAGGAAGGAAAGGAAAACTATATACAAACATTAAAAAAATATAAAAATGTATGGTATAGTCAACGAGTATACCACATTCTGTGAACATCGTGGTGCAGGGCCGGAACTAGGGAGAGGATGGGGGGGGCAAAGTTCGAGCGAAATTTAATTTTTATGTCAAGTAAAAAATATTTGTTTCTAATTTTTGGTTATATTGATTTTAATTCAGTCAATGCTAATGTTAGGAGATAATGTTATTTATTTCAAAATATGCTACCTACAATACTGCTGTAAAACTGCTGGCTTTAACTGGAGGAAGGGGGAGGTGAAAGAAGAAATAGCAACCCTCTGGTAAAAAGAATAGTTCCGGCCCTGATAGTTCCCGCCCTAAAAACTACCTTTGGATCCGCGAGCAATTTTTAACTGTCAGTCTGTCTGCAAAATGAATCTCGAAATCCAGCGAAAAGGATTTTGCATAAAATTTTAGAATAATTGTTTTAGGACCTCAGAAATCGATTGGCGTAATCATTATCCAAGAAAACTCTTATATAGTAAAAAAAAAAAAAACAAAAAAAAAAAACAGCAGACCGGTAAGAAAAAGAGCGAAAGGCGTATTTCATTCAAAGAAAAAAATATATATTTGAAGAATTCGCCAATAATAATTTAATTTTAAATTTTATTTTTACCAATATATGAATTTAAATATTATAGGAAAAATGAAGGGACAATGAAATGAAAGCGGAGCAAGTTTTTGGTATTCGGTACGCAAGAAATATGTTGCAATTAAATTTTTTTAAATATTTATTTTATTGATATTGCCATTCGTTTAATAAAGTTGTAAAGTTATTGGATAGTAAATGACTGAACAAGATATAACTATTTTCATCCACATCGATTAATTTAATAAAAACCTAACTAAATCAAATATTCTCAGAGCTTTGCTTGTTCACCCGGTACCAAGTGAGATATATTGTAGGTACAAAGGAAATGATGCATTTTTCCAATTTTTTTTTTCAAAAATAATAATAAATACATTTATATATTATATATATATATATATATATATATATATATATATATATATATATATAAATGTAATTAAATATAAATTATGGGTTCTGGTTTTTAAATATATTTCTCTACTTTACGGCGTTACGAATACTGACCTGGATAACGAGACGGCTCCGATAGCGCTGAAAGTTCTAGTGGCCAGGGCAGAGTCTGAGGCAGATATATATAGGGATGGTTCCGCCCCTTTGGGAGGGTTGTTAGGAGGGGGGGTTATTTCACCCTACCGCCCCCGCACTACCCTTCTAATAAATCTAGGGTCTAGAATCCTGTTTATCGTCCTCTCCTAAGGGAATTTATCGCTCAGGGAAACAACTCTTTCGAAAGGCGTTACAGATTTTATGATAAATGGGGAAATAATGTAGGCCATTTAAAGTGTGATACGTGCCTGAGCATAACTGAAAAGATATTTTTATTTATTTCGTTCGAAAATCATCATAACTGTCTAATTAAATGTTATTTAGAACATGGAATTGTCGAAGGAGATATAGTTGACCGATGAAACACAAAGTTAGGTGTTACCTATGAATCATGTTTTAGTGTGTGCCAACGTTTCGCACTACGTAGTAGTTCTTCATCAGGGCTTAGTAAAACAGGACACAGGAATAATAGAAAAGAGCAGGATAAATATAGCAGGATTACATGGAGGAAAATGAAAAAACTAAAATATTATATACAAGGATAAAACATAAATATAGAAGCTATATAAGAAAAATAGATACAAAGTGGAACTGTAAATAATGCCAATGTAATGGTAAATAAGTATCAAATAACAACAAATAGGATACAAATAAAAAGGAGAGTAGGGTATTATGTAGTAAATGAGAGAGAACAAAAGAGAAATATCTAGGGTGTCCACTCACCTGACTTCCCTTACTGCTTTGCACTCAATACAAAAATTGTATTGCAGTAATCGATTACAATTGTTTGCTGTATTTTTTGCTAACAAATGTCCGATAAGGATTTTTATATTATTTTTTGGTTTGATTTCGTTAAACTATTCGGGAAATTAACAGTTTTCAAATTATTCAAAATAGTAAACCGGAATTCATAGGCTACAAAGTCCAATGCGTTGTATCTTTGATAATAATGGACTTATAATAATAATAATTGGATTTTTTTTTTTTTAGAGAATTTGACCTAAAAAATGTATTTTTTAGTTATTTGCAAATAAAATTTTATTCCCATCATAACCTTTTTTTCTTTTTTCTTTTCTCAGGAATGTATTATATACTAAAATTTTAAAAGGCATTAATGAGAAGATTTTAGACAAGTTTCATCGAAATCGTTAGAGTATACAAATATTACTTACAAAATATTATTTCTTTCTTTGATGCTGTACATGGTATATAAATACGTTATTCTTGGTATGTATTTCTGATATTGGTGCCAACACAAATTGTTGTATATATATGATAGGTACATAAAAAATAATGTATGTATGGTATATTATTATATGAATGGTGTAACAAATTTAAAAAAAAATTGTGACATGGCGAATTCGCCGCCATGGTATGGAGCGCGCCTCATGTGATACTGAGATCCATTATACCCCAGTCAGATAGAGGTTCAACCTCGGAACAAAAAATATCAAGCTCGAAATTTGCATGAACATTTATTTGAACCTTCTAAATGTTGATTAAAAACTCTCATAAAATCTCGAGTCGGCATCAATCTGGCAACAAAATTGTCGTTTGCGACAATTATAAAAGGCCAAATGAAAAAATAAGTGGCGAAATTCGCTTCTTTTTTTTTTTAAATATCTCGTTTCCTATAAGCTCTATATCATTAGAGATTCTTATAAATCTTGTAGAAAATGAAATTTATATTTTTGTTAATCAATTGATAAATCAATAATATCACGCCCAATACCTACCACAAAACAAAAAAAAAAATAGTTTGGATGCGTAAGTAACCAACCGGCTTAAAAGGATGTATTATAGCGATTTTCATCCACGAATCTGTTCTTACGTCTCCCAATTTTTTTCGGGGCATATGAAATGTAATAGGGCAATGTTTGTTGTATAGAACGCCATGGATGCTGGTAATATGAAACCGGGTTCCACTGCCTCCACCTCCAAAAAATAGCTTGAAGAATCATCCTAGAGAAGTAGAAGTAAAACTGCTGAAAGAGAAACTACAACAAAAGTTGATGTGGATGAAGCTGCTCAATTGACATCTAGGGATGTTCCATCACTGATGGAATAGAAGGAAGGGGCATAATAAGGAAAGAAGTCGAGGTCATCTAATAAAATTAATTTTTGACAGAACTATTGTCCTGCCTTGATTTTATTTGCAAATAAATTAAAACCAAATATAAAATAAAATAAAAATTAATTTTTAAAAAACACAAAAGTGGTTGATATTATCACACATCGTCAGAAGCACCAATTTGACATTTTTGATAAAATTGAATGTTGCTCATTTGATGGTTGGAGGACAGCAAACTTTAAATTAAAATTGTACGACTAATATAGAAAGCTATCATATTACATTAGGGGATAAAACAACAAAAAAATTTTAAGCATATATAAGTCGAAAGCTATATGGGATTCCATGTTGCCATTCCTTCCTATTCTGTTTCATATTCGGTATAGCTATAATGATAAAATGGTTTTGTCCACAAATCTGCAGTTCTCTATAGTTCAATGTGCACTATGAATAAGGAAGGGCATAGCTAGCTTACATAGAACTCATATAACATCATACCATTTTTCACTTTTGACGTAACTGTTTATTGATCCGGAAGACCTTAAAACTAGTAAATTAAGTGACGCTTGGAAAAAAATATGTAAACTAAAAATTACATAAGTACCTTCCATAATTACGCCATTGTGGGGTATAATGATGAATCGGTGTTATTTTGATATTTTTGTTTTGACAAGACTATTTAAGTTAAAGAAAAATAGTCACTTTAGGTTAAGTAAATGTTGCAGATGTAAGAGAGTGCCCTAAGAAAGAATGTTATAGAAAAAGTTGTCCATTAAAAAGACATTGAAGGTAAACAAAAGCGGGAGCTGGAGCGGGGCAGTGATTGATCTTCCGAGGAGCTTTTAGGCTTCTCTTTGTTAGCGACTAATGGCCGAGCTTCATAGTCTCTTTTTAATTGTTTATCTCTTTAATAGATAAAACAAACTCCATGTTTACTCCATTAGAAGATGTCATGAATTGTGTTTCGATTCCGTCAATAACATTTCGGTAGCTTCTGCAACAAGAACAGGAATACAAACAGAACAAGTCATTGAGTCACAGCAAGACTTACAAAATTTGCTGATCTTTAAGTTTAAAGAGATGTAATATTTTGTACTTATACCTACCTATACAATCTATAAAGGATGTGGACGAGAGACCTAATTTTTCTAACTCATACCAGACAAGCCATTAGGTTATTGATGATTATGACAGCAAGTCCACTGATAGTCAATTTTTTTTGTATTGTTAACCCTTCCTCTCCCCAACAAAAAAAAAAAAAAAATGAGGATTTACGTTTCAAGATACATACAATAAATCTAATACAAACAATTCGTCCGTCCGCCGTAACAGTCAATCAAAAGGTAATTAAATTCCTTACAAAACAAAAAAAAAATTGAAATCAGACCAGTATTAGCACAGATACAGCGTATTGAACTTTTTAGACGTATTAGAAGTATTAAAAAGTAATCTGCACATGTCCTTACGGTTAACCTTTGTCTAGTTATTTGATAACTCGAAACCTTCTCAAGATATCCCCCGGAACATTCAAATGATATGAAAGATAATTTGACTGTCGATAAAGCTAAACATAAAAAAAAAAAAATAGTAATCGGACAAGTATTAGCGAAGATATAGCAAACATAAGGAAAGTTGTGTGAATGGATACACCAAATATTTTTTATATATAGTAAATCTTCGTTATAACGCGCCTGTTTATGACGCCAATTTTCCTCGGACCCGCTCCCAGTTTGGGGTTTTCCTATGAAAGTATATTCGTCATAACGATCCGATTTCCCGGTTATGCCGATTATTTTTTCTTTAGATTTGTAACGTTTTGTTTTGTAAATAAGAGTTTATTTGAAGTTTTGAATACTGTAAAAGAAGGATAAGCAACAACTGTGTAATTGATTCCTCGAACACATTTCCTAAGAATATTTAGTTTTTCCTTTTTTCTTTTCTTGTTATTTTCGTTTGGATGAGATGTTTAAATGAATTGAAAAGTTGCCAGTTTTATGGATACGGATCCAATTTTTGCCTCGGTTCCTTTGAATTCACGTTCAAGAAAATATGTCGCGAAAACGTTTTTCTATTAAGGAAACAAATTATCTAATTAGAGTTCAACAAATCTAATCTAAATGAATACGATTTTTCCACGTCTAAAACCATGAAATGAAACAGAGGAAGTGAATGGAATGGAATCAGTAAAAACACCAGATGATTTTAACGCGTTATAGACGAAACTGTTGAACTAATAAATAATCGTAAACTGCTATATTTAAAAATACTTAATGGTGCATGAAGGAAAAGAGAAAAAACGATTTCATTAAACTAAATGTAGATTTAAATGTTTTTTTTTTTATTGATAGTTTAAATAAATTAAAACAATTTTTTTTCAACGGTATTTTATGATTTCCCGGTTATAGCGTTTTCCTGGTTACAGCTCTTTTTCCCTGGGCCCTAGAAGAGCGTTATAAGGTTTATGAGGTAAGTTTTATTGTATTTCGAAATATTGTGTAATACTTTGCAGCGTTTTTTATATTAGACGGTTGTAATTTTATAAATAAAGTAAAAAAATTAAACTAGTTGAAATGTGATAGGAAATCTCTCCTTCGTCGCGAATATCCAATTTAAAGTGTCGTTGATTACCTGAAGGTGTTTTATTGATAATTACCTTGACACTTGTCAACGGAAAATGTACAATGACAATTTCATCAACAAAAAAAACATTTTCAAGTAAAAAGAGGATAGATAAGCGGTTCCTCCAAGTCTGGGTCGGAAACGCCCTGATCAAGGATTCGGGAGACGACCCAGATGCTCAAAGAGCCGTCATAAATATTAACACGCCTGGGCTACTGATACAACGGCAAGGTCGTTTTGACGACTATATTTTCCCGTCAATGGTCTTGTTTGCGGATTCCTCGAGCAGATCCGTAATTCGTCAATCCTTCAACACCTCTTCGTTAGATGATACTATAATTCCTTTTTAAACCTAGGAAAGGTGGAATATGTTTTAAACTGCTGAGCTTCTAATTGGTTGTAATTAGTTATGATGTCAGGATATAACCGATAACCTATGGTAATGCGTGAGTACCAAAAGCAGAAACATTTCTAAAGAATATTATCTCGCATACAAAATAACAAAAATAAGAAAAAAACCCGCAAATTATTACACAATGGTTTATTATTTCCAAATAGTAATATTTAAAAAATATCTTGTCTGTCTATTCATAGTACTTTCCGAATTGCTTTGGTTTACAGTTCAGATAATGAACATTTGGAGTTTTTCGAGAAAGGAACATGTGCAGAATACTTTATAAAACATAACTACTAATATAACTAATTAAACATAAGTTCAGCAAAGAAATTAAGCAGTAGGCACTAAATCAACAGAAATTAGAAGGTTGTCCCTAGATGATCGGCGTGCGAGTGCCGAACTAAGAAGAAACTTTGTCAATGCAAGTAGGCTGGCTAGGATGGTTAGGATACTCTGTAATCAGAGTATAAAATGGTACAGAGGAAATATTTGATATGCACTTCAGTGGGAAAAGAAAAAGGAAAGACTAAAGAAGCTAAAGGAAATGCAGAAATAATCCAAGGAAGGATAAAGCAGAGAGATACGAAAAATTCAGAAGCCCAATTGATAAGTCAGGAGGTCTAGGGCCAGGATGACCAGCAGCGCCGTAGAATAAGCCTACAAAGTTCATTATGCTATATCTCAGCTAATACTGATCCGATTTAAATGCTTCTTTTTCCTTTTGTAGGGAATTTCATCAGCTTTCGTTTAAATATAATAAAGCCTTCAATTTTTTTTTTTAATTAAACTAATTTTTGCGGACTGATTTGTTATTCGATATTTGGATTCTACGTATCTTGAAACGTAAATTTTGAGGGGTGGTGACAAAAATTTTTTCCTTGGTGGATTACAAAGGTCTATTATTGAAAATAATAAACCAAAAGCATTTATAGATATAGATTATTTATTTATTTATTTTTTTAATGCCACATTATGCTCATTCCAGAACACCTTACATTTCCCCTCAATCTTTATAAATGGCCGAGTTATGGGCTTATAAGATTTTAATCTGCCATCATTCCCGAGAATCATCCTGGGGTGACCTGTGACATTAGTACCGAATCTCAAGAAAATCGGTCCAGTAGTCTCGGAGAAAAGCCGCTGACGGCGGACGGCGGACGGACGGATTTGATTTCTATACGACATTTGGATTATACGTATCTTGAAACGTAAAACTTCAAATTTTGAGGGGGTTAAAAAGAATTTTTTCTAGGTTGATTATAAGGGTCTTTTATTGAAAATAATAAACCAAGATAAAAGAAACCAGGAAAAAAAAAATCAATAAATCCTTTAGTCGCTGGAGATACTTTTTTTTTTTCTACATTCGTTTTGTATACTATGCATATTGGTCAAAAGGCTCCTTCGTCTTGAGAAAATCTGATCCAAAACTCCTTAATGAGTTTACCTTAATTGAGGTTACCTTAATGAGGTAAACAATCCTTGAGGGTTTACATTAAAATTTTATCATCAGTAAGAGGATTGTTTATATAAGCTAGAGTTCTGTTGGCAGGATAGTTTTGTACTATCTGCTAAATATTTAAAGGACTCTAGTACCATTTAAGATTGTTCAATATTAATGGAGATCATGCGTGATTGGACATCCCTTTAATTTAATATCGGTTCCATGTTTGACATCCCTCTTCACAGAAAAGTCTTTAATAATTTCATTGATCATGTTGGCTCTATTTCCTTAGTAACTCCATTGCATGCGTCATCGTCAGTAGGCACTGAATTTGTCTACGAAACAATTATTTGAAAACCTGTGTTCCTAAATATTTAAATATCTCATATTTTTTTCAACCTGTCTACACGTTCGTGTTAAATATTCCTGTAATTTTCAGCCAAAATAAGATGTTAGCAAATGCAAAAAGGCCTACAGCAAATGCAATATAACTAACTCCCCGGCGCTACAGACCAGCATGACCTCCTGAGTTATTTTCAATTTAACATAAAAAATGTGAAAAGAGAGAAAGTACTAATCATAATTATAAAGAAATTTATCTAATGCGCGTACTACGCAGGATAAATTCAAGATTCCTGAAAAAATGGTTGAGGAAAAAACTACACGACACCCAGTTTGTTTTTCGTTGAGTGAATAGCACTCACAATATTTAACTGTCAGGCTGCATTTATAACATATACTGCAGCTATAGACCTAATCTATATTGATCTGATCTGATTAAAGCTCTTCATTCACATCGAAGAATCATTTTATTTATTTCTTAACACTCTACCTTTCCTTTATCTGCCAATAAATATTTACACAAGATATCTTGATTCAATTTTCTACTCCGCCCTTCGGGGATACTTCCGCCGCCCGGTTCCCATCCTCTTCTAGGTAGAAGTGCTCGGATCCCTCTTCCACCCGTACAAGAACTCTTCGATGAGGAGGAGGAAACACTCAACAAGGAAGTAGGGTGGGAAAGCATTTTCTCAATGCTGCTACTTCCGGGGTCGTCGATTCCATCCTTAAGGCTCCGGAATTATCTGTTTCTATCTGTATGAATAATCCGCAATCCTCGCCCATAGAGTAATCTCTGCAGAACCTTCTCTCTTATAACTGCACACTATAACATCTTTTAGCACGGGATCAAGATGCACCGCTCCAGCTAAGACCTCCACCGTCTTGTGAGATAGGATCTTGTAGCGAATAGTTACCTGCAGCAGAGCCATTTTTTTGTCGCCAACCTATTTTTCTGTTTTTGTACTAGGTTCAATTCCAAGAATGGAATTTTAAGAATGCGGAAAGCTATATGGAAACAAAAAATACTTTGAGAACAGCGCATTGCGCGGTCAGTTGAGAGCCCAGAAGGGATGTAGAAGTGAGGATGTAGTCTCACATTTTAATGTACATAACCTAATCAGGAGTGATATTCCTAGGAGTATAATTTCAACCAATAACAAAGAGATATTCTGAGATTTGATATATTCTGATTTTAGCACTGCCTAACGGAATAATGCAAACTTAGTAGAATGCCATAATACTGCTATTGCAGTTCTACTCTTGGCATATTTTTCTTTTGGACTCAAGAGACAGTACAACGGTCATAAAGAAGTTCGTTGAAATTATTTACAGCTGATAGCCTTGATGATATTCAGACTCTATATCTCTGTCCTTCATTGCTAAGAGAATAAGTTAAAATTTAATGCCTTAATGACAAGATAAGTGGCATATTAACTCTCAAGAAAAGTTTGTCAGTGAGTACACATCACTGTTTACCAAAAAGTTTTCGACAACTATAGGAACTTTCCATTCTTTAAACAGTTCGCAACGATGAAGGTAGTTGATGTTTTCAGTCAACGGAGAGTTTTTGGTTGGTTCCTTAATTACTTGGCTGTGGCTTGTATTTTCATAGACCGAGAATGGCTTTGGAAGAAATGTTACATTTTCATGACAACTTTTTCCCTTTTTGGATCTGGTGTCCTGTTTTATTCATTGGTTGTGTTCATAAATGATATGGATTCTGAAGCTGTCATTATGCATCACACAATGCTACTCATAGACGTTCTGGCTGCTAACCAAATCTTTTACATTAGGAGGAACATTGTCAGAGATTTAGTCAAAGGTATATAATTTCTCACTATGTTAGTTATTATAATTAACTAATTTCATATTTTGCTTTTAATTAATGGAGCGTTGACCCAGTCAAAATCCAAAACTCAACCTGGACAAAATTTATTTGAAATAATATTTTAAAAATAAATCGTTGACCTGAACAAATTATTTTTGAAATAATTTATTTTATCATTTTACTTGAATCTTATCTTTTAAATAACTATTTTCATGTAATAAGTAATTTCATGATTTATAAAATAATTATTTCTGAAAAGATTATTTCATCAAATATTTATTTCTGAATTTATAATTTTGATAATAAGAAGTTCAGAGCTTTCTATCTTCCATCCTGCTTAAAGAATGAAAAGTGTAATTTTGAAAACAACAGGGCAAATTTAATTAGGACTATCATGAAACAGGAGGATACTTGGCCTTTAAAATGGCCAATATAAATATAAAATATGAATAAAAGAAGATAAAATGGCGCTGTTCCATATTGAGACAAAACCGCAAAAAAGCTGTCGATTTTTTTTCTTGACAAATGAAAATTTACACCTAATTACATATATGTTCAAAGTAAGTTGTCCCAAATTAAAAAAAAAAATATATCCATCACTAACATCGCTATTTCTATTATAAGATTGACAAACTGTGGAAATTGATGATATATGCTAAAAACACAAGTAAAATGATATATGCTACAAACACAAGCGCTAAAATAAAGCGTTTTGTTTTCATTCTAAAATCCTTACAATTAATCCAAATGCATTCATACTTACGGCGTGTTTTTAGCATCAGTGAACTTTTTTACACTTTTTATTGCCACTGAAATGCAAGATCGAAATCAGAAAAGCTAAAAATCATTTAAATTATTATTTTGTGTCAATCTATAGTCATTTTGTCCCAACATGTCCCATTTAAATTACCAAGAGTGTGTCAGTATGAGCGATCAAAACTATATTTAGTTGCGTGAATCTGCAAACTTTGGAACAAAGCTAAACCAAATACGTACTATAAAACATATTTGTAAATATTTCCCTAGTCAGGCCATTGGAGATATTTTTTTTTTTTTTTGCTTTGGTTTTAATACATTCTATAATTTATAATTTGTTTGTTAATTATTAATATTACTATTGACTAGTTGAATTCACAAAGGAATACTGGTATATGTACAAAATTTGAATGTTCTGGGCCGTTCCGTTTGGAAGTTTTAGAATTATAGTCGGTTATTGTCATTTTCGTCCTATTCGGAGGTGAGGGTACATTTGGTATCCGTTTCATAACCCTTAGAACACGATGATGGGGGTCTTGGGGATGCCGGATATACATTAATTCTCTATAAATTATAAATATTATTCTCTTCCCCCTCTCCCCTTCCCCGCTACATTTGGGCAATTTCAGGGGCCCACTTTAGATTGAATGAGCTAAAATTCAGTATGTGGGGTGGTTTTTCAGGAGGAAAAATGCCGTAAAAGTGGGGGTAAATTTAAGTCGAAATTTCGGTATATTTACCTGTTTTTTCGCGCTTTTTAAGGTTTTGTGCTCCTCCACAGCCCCTCCAAATTGAGTTACAAGGGTTGACAATTTTTATTTCTCAACTTTTTTCTTCCAACTTAGACTTTTTTTAACTTTGCATTTTAGTGAAAATACGGCTTTAGTGAAGGAGCTCTTCTGCACACGCATCGTCTCCTTCCCGTTTTTAACTTTGAAATGTAATAATAATCATTATCCATTTGTAAAAAAAAAAGAAATAAAATAGTAAATTTCTCAAAATTTCATTTTACTTTTCACTTTTTACTCCTTCCCATTAAAATAAAAAGTTAAACAAATATTTGCCTTCAAAACATTTAGTAGCTGAATTGAAGGAACAATAAAAGGTCTTCTATCCGATCGGACCAGACCGGAGAAAACGGGTGCCACGCCCCTAAAACGGGTCCTCTAAATTCTCACACCGGATATGGGCGGGGCGACGTGAATGGGCCGAAATCACACCGGATTTAAGAAAACGGGTAGTGAGCAAAATTAGGCGTGACACTAGTTTCCTCCACCTTCTGGCACTGCGGTCAGAAGTTCCGTCCCTTCCATCTGACAAAAAATGTATTATAACCTATCGAATTTTTTTGAGGTATTTACATTATTTTATTAAAGTATACCCGAGCGAAAACTCTCGCATTAGAGGTATACTAGTATACCCAAGCAAGAACTCCCGCATTACATATCTATCCTTCTTCGAATCACTAATACATTTGAAGTATAAGCGATATTAGGGAAATATGTTTATATGTGTAAACAATATAGGTAATATTACAAAGAAAATGTATTTAGCACAAACACTTGGTGAAGCTACATAGTTTGTAATGACTATTTTGAAGTAACAGTTTACTTAATTAGTAAACCCTTCAGTTTAACAGTTAGGTAAGCAATAAGACTCAGCTATACCATTTTTTGTTTGTAGTATTCGAATTTAACAGAGCCCCTTTAGTGCTAGATATGGAAAAGAATATATAATCTGCTCTATCAAGAATATATAATCATCTCAATCAGGAACCAAACAACAACATCCTATTTACAAAATAACGTTTTCACACAGTCTCAACTTGCTTCTATAGACATGAAGTTGTCATGACAACGGTACGTACACAAGCTGGCATATATATATATATATATATATATATATATATATCCGTTATCTCAAAAACGGAAGGTTTTAGGGCTTTGATACTAATGTATATAATCTTGAAGCCCGCGTCAAAAACTATAAAACCCAAATTATTCCGTCTCGATCCACCTACTCTCAGTCGTCAAAGCTTTGAAAACTTCCAGTTTTTCCATCACTTTTATTTAAGCCCTAGTAAGAATTTAAGAATGGTAATAATGATTTCTCACTTCTCCGTGAAATTCTCTTTCTTTTGACACCTTATTAATCAAAATCCATCGCTCCTGAGAGCCGGAAAAGGGATCTATACTACCATAGTATATATAGAGACGACGATCGGAGCCATAGTTTTTAGAAAACGAAATTGATATTTTATAAAATTTTGTTCTTATTTATTTATATTTTTGTTAATTAATTAATAAATCAATTATATCGCGTCCAATACCCGCCAGAAAATAACAAAAACATAGTAATCCGGTAATTAGTGCAATTTTCTTCACCTGGTGATGGGAGAGTTAATAATAGGTAACACAAAATTATTTCCATGTCTCTGTTTTATAAAAATGGACTGAATCAAAGAACAATTTGTTTTGTTTAAGCCCTCTCCTCCCGTTTAAATTTTGTTTCGAAATAAATAAATAATAATAATAATAATAAATATCAATAAATGATATTCTCATGAGTGCTATGCATCTGGTCCCACATTTCACGCCGTATAATCCTGTACTCTGATGCTCGCAATACACTTTCCATATTATTTTAGAGAACGGTTGATCCTACAAAAAATAATAATAAGAACAAACTTGTTGATAAATTCATTTTCGACAGGTTCTAAAATTATCCCTTTTAAATTTGTCCAATGGAGCCTACGAGCTGAGACAAATATATCTTGTTTGAAAGATGATATAGACATGGTATTTTCAGCTAAGCATTGGATTTTTAAAGTGCATTAAAGCAAAAATATAAAAATTAAAAAATAATTGATTTTTGGTCAAATAAATTTTAAAAAGTGTTTAAATTATTAAGTAAACTTGCTTTATAGGTTTTTCACACCAAAAATTATGGCATATTTGGATTCAGAACATCAAAAAACCTTTATATTGAAAAAATCATCGAAAACAAAAAAAGACATTTTTTTTTTCAGTTCCAAATGTGCTCAAAATTTTTCAAACCAAAAAAATTACGTTTGGGTTTGAAGCTTTATACCTTATCTTCACTTTACCCGATATCGACGTTCTTGGACTCGTTCAAAAGAGGGGAGGTTCTGCTTTCCATACATATATAAAACCATTGCATTATCTCAGAAGTAATGAAAATATTCTATTAAAAGATCTAATTCTATGTAAAAAAGTCGATTACCATTTAAAAATAAAATTGAAGTCTCTTACAGATAACTTTGATTCTGAAACACGTAAAAACATCATGGTTAAAGCAAATCGCTTCGTTTAAGAACCTTAGCCGATTCCCCAAAATTGATTTGAAGTGTTTGAAGGCTTTCTGATTTATGACCGATTATTTAAATCTTAAACAAAAATTGAAGGTGCTTTTTTTATTTTTAGATTGGCTCGAAAATTTAAATAAAGGGATTTTCACAGTGCTAAAACCAAGTCTGACACCAGTTTTGAATAAAAAAAATTCTTTTAATATACTTCATTTCGTTCAGAATACCGGTATCATTACACACAAGTCAATATACCCTTCAGATCGCTCTAAAATTTACTATTCATGGATTATGAATAATGTTTTTATATTACTTATAACACTATGAATACGGTGTTAAATATTCAAATTATATTTAATATGGTATGACATTCCAAACTTGGACGCGTTCTTAACCAAGTACATATCATAAAATGTCTTATATATATATATATATATATAATAGTCTTGGAAACCTAACTCTCCAAAAGACACAAGGAGTCAACGCTTGAGGATTAGGAATTCAAGACTGCGTGCAATGAGTGCTTCGACTAGTGCGTTTCAAAGTGAGGAATATGAAAACCGCATTTTTCAGATTCGATAGTTGGACATGGTGGGAACGATAATACCACCTCTCCTATATATTTGGTTTTAAATTTGATAATAATAACAAAATTGTATCTATTAATTTCATGGAGTGGGATTGGGCCAAATCAGGCTCCCTCGGCTGTTATCGATTTCCTTTTGTTACTTTTCGAACTCGATTACTGCTGCAGGTAGTATGGAGCAGCCCTACTACATGTTTAGTTTTTTTAGTGGTGTCCAGATTCATAAATGTAAGTGACTGAAAGGCCAAAGCAGCCGATTTGACAGATTCCTATGTTGAAGACCTTTCAAGGAAGAATTTCTTTTTGAAATTAAAAGTTTCTTATACCATAGGCTGGCAATAGAGAGAGGCTTGGATGATGCAGTGTCATCATCCACATTTAGTTTAATTTATAATAATAAACTGAAAGTGGTGTATTCCAACCTTACTACAACCTTAAGAATATTCCTTGCCATCCCAGTTTCTGTTTCTTCTGGAGAAAAGAGTTTCAGCAAGCTGATTAAAAATAAATTAAACTGATTAAAAGTTATTTAAGGAGCACGATTGATCAACAAAGATTAATAAACGAGCTGCTTCCATAAACTATGAAATCATATATATTTTTCTGCAAAAAAAGATCGGAAAGTGAAATTTTAATGTTACATTTGTGCATGTTCTCATTTTAATAATTTATTTTTTTGTTTGTTTGTTTTTCTGTTTGTTCAGACTTTAATTCAGACAATCAACTGTATTAATGTTATGCAATGATATATATTTCTAATTATAAAACTGTTGAATTTTTTATTGGGGAAGAGGGATAGAAGAAGGTGGGGCAAAATTAGGCTTGTCTCCCTGAAAAAAAAATCCTAGATATCCCTGCCTATGGCCATGTAGTAGATAAGTACTGTTATTGCGATCTTTCAAAAATGTTAACATGACTGTATTAGCAATTATTCAATAATGTTAACATTATGTGTCGTTAGATATGTATTTTGTAGGAGACTGTACCCTCACTGTGACGACTACTTAAAATATTATGAATTGTTAAAACAGCCATATAATGTCCATCAGGCCGATTTGGAAATAAATAAATAATAAAAAATCCTTGTGAATACTAGCGAATCTGTTTGGTCAAGTTTGATATACGGAATGCTGGGTAGACAATAGTTTTCGTAGAAATAATGGAAAAGCTGTGTTTGAAATACTTCGAAATATCAGTCAGTATGTGACTTACTTCGAGATTTGAAGTGTGCTTTGAATGCAGTCGTTATTTAGGTGTTATTAAATTAATTAATTGAATAACTATAAGTAAGCTTTACAAACAAAAGTTACGGAACCAGGGCGTCCGTCCGGAAGAGTGCACAAAAAGAATTTCCTCTTCCAATTTTTTTGTAAAAAGGTACGAGGCAGGGTAGTAAAGTGTTGGGGACACCGGATATCGGGAGGAAATTCCAACGGTTAGTTCACGTCCCTCCCTCCCATATCTGGTCTGGTCTAGCATTAACATGACCCGTTTTAGGGGCGTGGCACCCGTTTTATTCGGTCTGGTCCGATCGTCTAAAAGGGCTTTAATAAGTCCGTATAATGAATAATGTTAATCTTAAAACTTTAAATTTAATGAGGTAAAGGAAATTACATTTTTTTATTTAAGTAGTTACATTTCAACAACACTCTTTTCCCAAATCCTTCATCTGTCAGACATTACAATTTAGGGTTGTCTAGTAATTTCGCAAAGGAAAACAGTCGTTAGACGGCGGCAGATGGAGGCAAAGGGCGATGGTACGTTAAAGCACATTTTTTATTGATTGGAAATCACATAACATGTGAATTTCATGTCGAGGACTATTTCAAAAATAAGCAAATTGTGAAATATAAACTGTCAGATAATTATTTCAGAAATATATTGCTTTGTTTGAATGAATGTTTAAAATATCTAAACAATAATAATAAGAAATACATATAGGTAACTTATATTATACATTAGGTATACATTGAGATAATTTAGTTGAAATATGATATAAAATTTGTTGAATAACCATTATTTTGGAAATAATTATTTTATGGAATATTCCTTTAATTTATTTAAAAAAACACATAATTCAAACAGTGCACAGGTGCAATATCAGCCAATCATCAATTCTCGTATCAATAGTTGTCGTAGAGATTATTTATAATATTTATTTTACAGGTATACTAAATTTGTAATTATGACTAAATTATTTTTCTATTTCTACCTCCTTTAGTAATCTTTGACCCTGATTAAATGATATTTTTGTTATCTTCTTCATAATTTTAAAAATAATATAATCATTCATCATTTACTTTCAGATACATCCAAGTCGTTTGATTATGAAAGTCCATTAGTATCCAAATTTTTAGATGACTTACAAGATAAAAGAGAAAAGTCGATGGAAACCGTTTTCAAGTATATCATGTTCACAGCCTTTTTCATGCAGATAAATGTAATAATCTTTGCTGGTGTTGAAAAGTATCTGAGAAACTTGGATTTCATGCTGCTGTTCCCCTGTTGGTTCCCGTTTGACTTATCTTATCTACCTTACCATATTATGGCTCTGTTTTGGGAGCATTTGCTCCTAGAATCAGCAGGTCTAGTCATTTGTGGCACGATGTGTATCACCTATATTGTTTACAGTCATCTCACATCGCAAATAATTTTGCTAAAATTTGCAATTAGTAAAATGAAAGCAAGGGCATATGAATCGGCACATTCCACTTCAGAAGATAATACCGAAGAGACATTTGAAGACAGACTGAGGAGAAGCTTTATTGGAGTAACCATTCAGTGCGTCGAACATTACTCGATGATAATTGAGTGAGTATTGTTCATAAAAAAAATCATGAACACGGATTTTGATTCATCTAAGATCACTATTTTTTAAATTATTGTAATAGAGTAAAAGAGATAAAACTATGGAATCTGTTTACTATAAGGTAGTAAGTAATACTAAAAGAAAGCGTAAATACTCTTTAAAAAGGATTAATGCCCATTTAAATACGCCAAAACTTGTAATATTATTTTTTTTTCTTTTAATTAATAAAATGTTTTTATTGAACAGCAGTACAAACTGGCTAAAGCAAGGGCAATAAGTACGGTAGCTGTAAGTATCCATTCATACCATATATCTTTCTATCTATGCATTGGCTCTACAGCCCTTGCAACGGTTTGGTCTCCGATATTATCCTCGTCCACTGCATTTTTTGCATTTTTTCTGCATATCCTCACTCCTAATCGGCACAAGTCTGTCTCCACGTCATCAAGCCTTCTCAAACGTGGACTTCCTTGCGTTCGCCTTCCTTTACAGTCGAACCCTTCATTTATATCACCCTTCTTAATAGTCGATCCGCTGGCAGTATTTCCAGATGTCAAAGCCGTCGTATTCTTGCCATCTTGATGAATACCACAACATGTGATTCACCATACATATCCGTTAACTCTTATTTTTTCTGAATAGCTATTGTCCTGATTCGTTTACTAGCCCATACATCATTCGGGGGACGTTTCTTTCGCACACCTAAATATTTTTTTGAGTTAATACACATATTTCCCTGCCATATATCATCACTGGCCGGATGATTGTCCGATTTTGATAAAGTGGACTGCCCCTGTCTTCGTCGAAAAATCTTCTTCTTTGTCGAGCCCTAGCGCCATTGCAGTGTTAGGGTTCCCTTACTGACCCTGGATCGAAGATCTCTTTCTCCTGCCGATTCTCTTCTCCTTCTCCAGTCCATCGGAAAAAATTTAAAAATGATTTCAAATGCTAGAGGCATTTAGGCCCCCAACAATTTGAAGAGGTTTTGTAGGTGCGCAAATTTTAAAAAAATCGAAAAACCGTGAGTGTACGGGAAGCAATTTGGAACCCTCTAAAGGCCCTTTCTTACTTATTTTACAGACAAATTTTCAACCCTACAACTTAATTTGGTGGAGCTGTGGAGATGCGCAAATATTTATGAGCGCCGAAATTTCAGGTAAATATACCTAAATATTGACTGAAATTTGCCCATACTTTTATGTTATACTTCTGTCTAGAATAGAACCCTACATGCTGAATTTTAGCTCATTTGACCCAAAAAGGGCCGATATATATATATATATATATATATATATATATATATATATATATATATATATATATATATATATATATATATATATCAGACATCTCCAAAACTTCCATAATCATGCTCTAGGGGTTATGAAACTGATAGAATACGCCCTCAACTGCGGACTTTCGACCCAGTTCAATAGTCTATTTTATTCGACGAAAATACTGCTAAAAAGATAACCCACTATCATTATAACCAAGCTGAAGAAAACAAATTCTATAACAACACAAATCAACCGATCGTGAGTGTGGAAATTAGGCTGTCGACCAATAAATTTGCTAAGATTTTAAAAAATGTTTGTTTCCATAGCATGAATTTGAATTAGTTAAGGTACCGACCAGAACTGAAAAGGATCCGTTGCGGGTTTGTTTATCTCATGAGAAAGTGTAGCGAGCGGAAGTCGACATCTGTGATCTAATTAAAGCAGTAATGAGTTAAATTAGGTTAAGGCCACGACCTCAACTGTTAAGGACCCCTTGGTTTGAGTATTTGTTGTGGGCTTGCGCTGTTCGAAATACAATCAGATTTTAAAAGTCTAGACCTCCGCCATGTTGGGGTCACAATTCTGAAGTTTTATCCATGTTTCTTTAGGGATTGCTTTGTGGGCAATTTCTCAACGTTTGGGTTATCGCTAAATCGACTAATCTTATACCATTGTCACCGCAATCATGCATACATGCTCTGCCTTTCTATCTACATGATACATGGTTGGTATAAAGCTTCTTATTTCCCAATCTTAGCATTAAAGTCGCCTAAGATTATCTTAACATCATATTTGGGAAGTTTATTACATCTTCTATCAAGAGAATTGTAGAAAGTATCCTTTTCCTCTTCATATTTTTCTTCATTCGGGGCATCCGAAGTTATTAGAGAAAAATTGCAGAAAGTTCCTTTCAATCTTATTGTATATATGTTTTCATTAATCGCTTCGAAATTAATGATAGCATATAGTAGTTTAACATATTTTCCCAAAGTATTTCTTCTATTAACACTGTTTACAATAGTGTAATCCTTTAGCTTAGTTCGTTCTGTGTATTTCCATCTTATTTCCTGAATGGCCACTACAACTACTCTGTTCCGGAGTAGTTCTTTTTGCAGCGCCAGGTTTTAGTAAACTTCTAACATTCCATGTAGCCAGATAACTTAGTCCTTTTCCTTGCGAACTCTTCGCCGTTAACCAGTTCAATGTTCTCAGTTCAATGTTGCTTGTTCGGTTTATCTCCAACCTCCAACGCAACTTCATACCCTACGTGCAAAGCGAAAAAAAAACAAATAATTAAAAAAATTATTTTAAAAAAGTACATCACAAATGATAAAAAATAGATATATAAATTAAATAATACGAAAATAAATAAAAAACCAGGAGAAAGAAAATTTAGTTAATAAATAATAAATGAATATCATTAATGTTAATCAATATTTGCAAGAAAATATCGTGTTTTAATCATTTTTAGTTACCATACAAAAGCCGAACATGTTTTCAAAATAATATACCTAATGGTCTTCCTAACTGGCCTGATTTTGCTGACTTCAACTGGATTTGCATTGATATCTGTAAGTATATTCATGTATTAGTTATTATTATAATTAAATAAATAAAGGAATCGAAATAAAAATTTACGATGACTAATATTGAATAGGCATGATTATAACATAATAATTTATCGTGTTTTAGGAAAATACATCGCTTAAAATTAAGTTCATTGGAGTGAATGCAGTTCAGATGACTTACTTGTATATTTTCTGTTGGTTAGCAGAGAAAATTTCAGATCTGGTAATGTTACATAAATGCTTTGCGTATTCCAGCGATTCTAAGATATTATTACAATTAACTTAAAACTTAAAACTCTAAAATTAAACTTATCAAAATATTCCTATATAGTTAACTTGTTATAAATATTTTATAACATTTTTCATAATATCTGTAGAACTTGTTGAATTTCATAAACTAATTAATTCCAAAAATTTATTTTTTAAATGCAACACTTTATAGTATAAATACAGTTGACCTTGCGAAAAACATCTAAAATCTGCTCTTTATTGTATACAAGGCCCGAAAAATAAGACCGTCATAAGATACAACTCCGATTTAGTTTACGCAGAAAACATACTTAAGTTCAAGGATTTTATATTGTCATTAACTAAGAAGACAACATTGTTTCCAGGCACACAGCACATCAAAGTTCTCTCAGAGAGATACATTTTTTGCCCCTTATTACAATAAATACCTACCTACCTATATAATTTTTTTTAATAGTTTAACGTCCTTTATTTTCAATATCTTACAAAAGTATATTTACAACCTTAAACCAAATAATGAACCATATTTTGAACCCGTACTATAAAAAAATAATTGGCCGAGCGTAAGCGAGCTTTTAAGCTTATATACTCGAACATTCATCATTTCGTACATCTGTTTATTACTCGATTTAGACCAAACGCGTTTTCCATAAAATTAGGAACAAATATTCCTTGAAGTCTGGAATAAGGCATGTTTATAGGGATTTTTGTTTTATAATTCCGATCCAATATGGCGATCATTTTTATAGCCATAAAAAAACAATTCGTTTCCAAGTCACGAAGACGCTTTGTTTGATTTCCTTCAAGTATGAAATGGATATTTCTTGTAGGCATTTAAAATTAAGTGTGTTAAAGTTTTTATTTCTCGAGTCCCTTTTTTTTTTTCAGTAGCACGGATGGTGATGTGAAGACAAAATCAGATAATTACAATCACTGTGAGAAGATTAAATTATTTTTTAAATGAAACAAATTGATCAATTGTCTACTGGGTTCTGCGATTATTTGTGGATTTTCTTGGGTATCTCTAGCTACCTGGATTCATTGCGGCGATTTTTTGATTTTGAGGTTTGCAATTATATTACATATGCCGTCCATTTTACAAGAGAACAGTGTGAACTGAGGCGATTACAAAAGTCACATTCGTATACAGCAGATTTTTTCTTTGTGAATGGAATAAACGGGTGAAAAATACATACGATTATACATATTAGAGAAATTATGATATCCCGTATCCCTGCAAACAATGTCGGTCTCCCGATGAATGACAACATTGTCAGACCTTAAAAGCTGTAAATATCAGCAGATTTTAGATTTTTCCTGTAATGCTAACAGAACTACTAGTAATACCTATGTTAAAAAACAAAAACTTACTGACTATAAAGACTTAAAATAACTACTTTGAAAAAAAAAAACTCTAAAATTACTTGAAAAATGCCAGTAAGTATTCGACAAGATTAGAGCCAGAGATATCAAAGAAAATTCGTAAATAATCAGAGGACCCATTATACAATTGATCATCTTTTATCATTAAAAAAATAATTTAATCTACTAACAACAATTGTAATTATCTTGTTTTGTTTTTCTATCACCTTCCGTACCACTGCGTGAAGAAATATTCAGTCGAGACTGGGAAATAAAAAAATAATACTATAAAAAATCCATATACATGCATCGTTTTTTCTGGTCGTTTTTTCAAGAAGCATTTCGGCCAAATTTGAAGAAAATCGAACAACGCATTTGGTCCTAATCGCGTAAAAAACAGACAGAAGAAATACGAATTAAACGAAACCTCGTTTATTGTCGCTCAATAATGTTATCTAAAACAACAAGGTATATTGACATATTTTCAAAAGGAAAATTGGCATAAGCAAATTATTGGCCATTAATTTATAATTGTGTTATTCTAATTTTAATTTATAAATTAATAAACAGATTTAAGACAAAAGAACGTAAAATATATTTTTAAAAATAAATAATTAGAACAAATATAAAAATAAAAGAAATAGCAATTTAATTAGCACTTCTTGTGCCAATTAATATTGTAATGAATTCAAGCAAATCAGTTTTTGCTTAGCTTCTGGGCAAGCTTTGGTACCAAGTTATTACATGTAATAACTTGTAATAACACTTAATGTGTTAAGTGATTTCAGGTTCATCCAGCATTGAACAATCATGGAATATGTGTACAGCTGTGATTGTCTATCTGATCTATAAGTCTCTTTGGGTAGAATGTATTAAAAATTAACTGGAGTTAAGAAAAATTTTCATTTTTATATTTTTTAATTAGTATTTATAACCGTTGTAAATGCATATGGCACTCTGCAGAAAAGTTTAATATGGCGAGGTCTATGGTCTGATAGAGTGCCTGATGGTAGGCACTATCATATCCCATCCATAAATGAATACCTGAAATCCACGAATAAATTATGATGATGATTCTAAATCAGGTTTTCAGGTTTTCTCAGGATCTTCTCTTCAATTTTTATAGAGATTATAATTTTATTTATAATGTCTTTCAACAAGAAGTCATTGCAAAAAATGATAATCGTGAAAATTCCACAACTCTTTACTTCATAGAGATGTTTTAAGTCTTTAACAAAATCCATTTATTTAATTTTATTTTCAGAACTGCCTTTAGCAAATAATCATCCGATGCCAATTCTGTTTTTAATAAACATTAATCATATTAATTAATAATTATTTGTTCATTATTATTATTCATAGGGAGAAAGCATTCGCTTATCTATTTATGGAACAGAGTGGTATGAAATGCCGAAGGAATGCCAGTCCTCATTGAAGTTGATGGTTGAAAGAACCCTGAGACCACTTGATTTTTATACTCTGACAGGGCAGAAAGTTGACCTAGAAAATTATATGGCTGTAAGTTATTCCAAATATAAAATTTCTTTTTATTCTTATGCAGATTCGACTATTTTTTTTTTCTTTTTCATTATTATTATTTTTTTGTTTAATTTCAGATGGTCAAAGCTTCTTATTCTTACTTTA
This sequence comes from Rhaphigaster nebulosa, assembly GCA_948150685.1. NCBI lineage: Eukaryota > Metazoa > Arthropoda > Insecta > Hemiptera > Pentatomidae > Rhaphigaster > Rhaphigaster nebulosa. The sequence goes on along the minus strand of OX411311.1, from coordinate 74,232,927 downwards.
ATATGATGTTAGCAACTCAGCAGAAATAAATCCCAAAATAATTTATTACTAAATTGGTAGTTTGTTTAGGAGTAGTATGGTATAGCAGCACTTTTTATTCATAACAAATAATATAGATAGCAGCATTGAATTGAATGAAAAAAGGAAAAAAAAATGAACTTTAGTTTCTCCACTAGCTTTTATTGAAAATACCGATAAAAAAAAATACACTAAATAAATAGTAAACAAATTAATGAACATATTATTTATCAAACACCTGGAATCATTACTCTACTTCAATCATATTGTTAAATATAAATGTAATACCAAATAACAAAGATATTATGAGTAAGGATTATAATTTACAATATCCATATGCGCAAAATCAACGGGGAGCGAGGGGGTGTTTGCTCTCTCCCTATTATAATAGAGGGGGAGCGTGAGAGTATCATTTTGTTCTCTCCACAATAATTTGATATACAAAAAGTAAAATAAAAACAATTTAAAAACAATAACAAATATTTTAGATGAACAGATAACATTTGTATAACTAAAGCCAATTAAGAAAATGGGAAAAGTTGAATAGCTGGCTAAGGCAAGGCCTAAATGTAAGATGAAATTTAAAATAGAGTCGAATTCTGTAAGTCTAGATCAGACCGTTATTCGCTACTTCCTTTAAGCAGTAAACAATTCCAAGAAGAAATAGGGTCTGGATGGGCTAGCAGAGTGGTAAGGGTAGTAAGCTCAACTCAATGGCTTCAGTTCATTACCAATGCTTACAGAGACTTCGAGGGTACAAGGAGGGCCATCGCTCCTCCAGAATCAAAATGGAAAGTCTGCGTCTATGACTGTATCAAACAACATTTCCATATTTAATGAGATATTAACAGATCAAGAGTGAATACTGTAGTAATTCATTAAATAATCAAACAAACAAACCTTTTAATATAATCCTTGGAGTTATAGAAGAATTAAACTCAAAATTATTTATTTACACCCTCACAATTATGCAACATTCAATTTTAAGAAGTGCCAAAGATAAGTCAGCTTGCGTTAAAGGAAAGACAAAGTTCTTGCAGAGTGTTATTCCATATATTGAAGAATATATAAATGGCGTTTATGACATAATATGATAGCAAGTGTTAGCCTGAATCTTCATTGTTATTTATTTATATTTTATTAATAATACTTAGGAAATTTTATAAAAAAATTGATGAGTAATATATGATGCATAGAATTCCTAAATCATCCATGTCCATTTTTGTACATTTTTTACAGCTGCCATAGATCGGTGTTATTGATACAGCTGATGTTTTCAGTTTTTGAAAAAAAAAAATTTACATGCATCTGGCAGCCAAACACTTTTTGAAGTTGGCTGGTTTTGGAAAACCACAAAATAGTTTTTAGTTATTGCTTTCATTCAAGAAAAAACATAACCTTAAAAAAACACAAAACTTGAATTTTCAGTTGTTCGGTGTGGAATTGGACCATGTTCATTCAACTTTTTTGTTGCTGTTCAGTTCTATCTCTCTATCTACTAGATTACTATACAATTTTTCATTATAATTACCTCTAATGATGTTCATAGATTGATTGATAGGGGGGACATGGGTCAGTTGATAAAAAGAAATGGATCTATGTGCATCATTAAAGGCAATTATAATAAAAGAAAATAGCATAATAATCAAATATAAATAGGTAGCACAATTTATAAATTAATAATTACATAAATAATTAATGTTAATAACAATGTCATAAAACTGATGATAATGATAATTGGGACAAATAGAAAATGCAGTTTATGCTTAATATTAGAAAATGATAAAAAGAAGCGTAATTTGACAAGGAAACATTATGATAAGATCAAATCATGTTCACTTATAAGACACCCTGTATATGTGTGTTGTTAAGATAAAATTGGAATAATTTAATTTTGTAATATTAAAATGTAAAAATAGGAGTTTAGAGTGAAATAGTTTTGATATAGTTGGTTTTGTTAATGAAAATGTGTATGAAACATTTATTAGAATTTAATTTCAAACATATTCATATTTTGACATATATTTGTGAGCAAATATATTAGTTTCATGTATAAAAATCTGTAGCTGAAAGTTACTTTGAAGAAACTTTTTTCAAATTCTATTTAAGAATAATTAACAGAGTCAGAGAAGCAGTTAAACCAATGTCTGTGTGTAGTGTCAGAAGTGATACAAAAGTGAACTACATTTAGTATAAATTAATTTCAAAGTCTTAATAAATGATAAATCCAACATAAATTAACATGTGTTTTGCATGTATAAATGAATTATACAAATAAATGAACAAAAGCTCAGGAAGTAAGAAAATAATAGATAATAACGGACTACTTTTCCATCATTAGTTCAATTAGCATATGTTGGAATTAGCGTAGCAGATGTTAATGATCATTGGGTCTCTAATTAGGGCATCCATTTCAGTGAAGACCTACTAGTTCATGGTAGCACTGCCAGTGTTCAATTATCAATTTTACTTCTGTGATTTCCTTCAAGACAATGAAGATTATAAAGAATAGCAAAGAGTACAGGAAGGATGCAAAGAAAAAAAACATCTAAAAAGTATATTAAAAACTTGTCAACTTAAAAAAACTTTTAAATCAATCATTTTTTTATTTTCGTTAATTTAATTATGCATATATTTTTTTAGATATAAGTTTTTGGATGGTCGGACATTCTATAAACATTGATTAAATTCACTTTTTATTTTTTTATTTTTTATTTTTATCTTTTCAATTTTCAATGAATAAATTTTGTAACTTGAAATTTTTATTTTTACGCATAATACCCAATTGTTGAGATAAGAAAGCATTTGAAATAAAAACCAAGAAATTAAAAATAAAAATATATACAGTGGCTAGCAAAAGTTTCATGGACTGATTGGAAATAAAAAAATCAATATTTACCAACATTTTTTTTTTTATCTAAACGTATAACTTCAATACAACTCTTAACGATTTTCTAAAAAACTTTGCTCAACAATAATTGAGTACCAATTCAAGTCGCTTGGGCAATGATATGATGAACTTCAAACTCAATAGGGAGGGTGTAGTATTTTCTCCCATTCTTCTAAGATTGTAGTTTTAAGATCTTTTACTGACCTTATATTTTAATTCCGCATCTGTGAATCGAATGTGTCCAAAAATGTTTGCTGGAATTTAAATCTAGACTCTGAAGAGGAGTGTGAAGTACATTTGGACTTGTGAAGTACATTGGATTTCTAATTCTATAGTAGCCACTTTTTTCTTAGGGTCATTATTCTGGTAAAATTTGAATGCACCTTCAATACCTATTTCTTCCGCAATAGACCTGAAATTTCTGTTTAAGACATTAATATAATTAAACTTGTCCATCCCTTCATTGATAAAAACCCAAATTACTGATCCCATTTGGCGACATACACCCCACATAATAACACTACTGCTTCCATAATTCAATGTAACAGACGGATTTTTCAGCTTTAATTCTTTTCCAAGTTTCCTCCACACAATTGATCTACCATTCGATCCATATACATTAAATTTCCTCTCATTGTCAATACATCATTCTAGTAATCTTTAGGTTTTTTTAATAAACTCATGGTCGAAAGTCAACCTTTAATTCTTCATCTTTAAACTTATAAAAAGTTTTTTTTTTCTGCTTGCTCTGGCTTTAAATTTATATAGTTTTAATATTATCAGAGGAGTATCAGGTCAAGCTTGTTTTCCTATTCCTGTTCATTTATTTCTTGTGTTTATATATTTACTGTGTTTTGTAGACGGTTAGGGTCTGAGCGGCAAAAATGAGTATAGAAGGACAATTCAAATTTTACCAGAATAATGATCCTAAGCACAAAGCTCTTCTCACAAGGGAGTGGCTGCTATAGAATTTATAAGATTATATTATATTGTTAAGATTTGTTAAAGGTACTTCAAACTCCTCTTCAGAGTCTAGATTTAAATTCCAAACATTTTTGGGCTCATTTCGATTCACAGCTGAGGAATTAAAATATAAGATCAGCAATAGATCTTTAAACTACATTGTTGGAAGAATGGGAAATAATATTCTCCATTTTGATTTCAAAGTTAATCTGATCAATGCCCAAGCGACATATATTGGTTCTAAAAAGCAAAGGTCTGCATTCAAAATATTAATTTAAAAATTACGACTCAAATAAATTATTACATAGATTATGTATGAAAACTTTAGTATTAAAACTCTTATTTTATATTTATATTTATATTAAATGTATATTTAGTTATACTCGAGAATTTTTTTAGAAAATCCATAAGAGTTGTATTGAATTTATACTTGTACGTTTAGTTTTTAAAAAATATATTGAAAATATTGTTTTTTTAAATTTTTTTATTTACAAACAGTCCGTGAATGAAAACTTTTTCTGGTCACTGTATAAAGAATACAAATTTTTAACATTATTTAAACACTAAAAATACATATATACCAATACATTATCCCTTTTGATCCCAATAAATATCTTATTGGGGATATATATGTATTTATGTTACAACCATGACACAGTAAGTTTGCATGTTGCCTAAAGTAGTATTACAACTATTTAAAAAATATTTTATTATATTTTTGATCATTTTATTTAAAGTATTTTTAGAAATTCAGAAATAGTTTCATAAAATACGTTCAGAACTTTAATTAAAACACACAAAAAGTATCCAACAGTAAGAACTAAATGAAAATTCGAAATTTAATTATTTTGTTTTTTCATGCCCTCAAATTATCAGGGAAGATTAGTCACCCGAATATGCCTCACCTTTCATTTTATTCAGTATGAACAAAGGTATATACACCAATAACTAATTGTAATTACCTCGTCTCATTTGTCATTTATAAAATTTTTTCAGCAAAATGATGCTATTGTCCCACTGTATGATGGTGACGTTACCTATTTGGACGGTGGCTTACTGTGTCGCTACATCGTTACTAGACAGTGCTGCTGATAACCCAAACAAGTATTACCCTCCAATAAACTTTAAAATACCCATTTTCAGGTAATTACTTTTTTAGAATACAATCTAATCATTTGGTAGTCACTTCGAGTTAATACATCATTTTTATTTTTTTAATGTAAATATCATGTACTATTATATTAGTGTACTATACATCCCATTGGTATACTACTAACAAAATATGGGTGTACTATTAAAAATATATATTTAAATAACAAAGAAATTGTTTATGATGAGTTAGATGTTTCAAAATTATTTTCTTTCATTTATTTCAAAATCCTTTAATGTTTTTTCTAAATATTTCATAGAATCTTAAAAAAAATGTATCAATAAATAAATGGCAAGGTAGATTTATCAGTAAATATTCTTTGGAAATATAACTGATTGAATAAGCTCAATTTTACTTCTGAAAATTCTATGTTTTTGACGTTAGATGTTCATTTTCTCAGAATATGAAATTGTTTGAAATTTTAAATTTTCATACCTTAATTTTAATAATATTCAAACGAAATAGACAGAAAGATAATCAATTTGACTGAACAGAAACCAATTCCCAATGAAGAAATAAAAACAAAAAAAAAAATCAAGATTAAATTTTTTTTTTCTTGTGTTGTCATTTAAGACCCATAAAAACATCCCGTCTGTTTCTTTCCCAAACTATTGCTGATAAACATAAAAAATTTCAAGTCAATAGCTTGTATAGGTTTTAAGTAATAGGTAAGTTGGTAATTCAAGAGAGCCGAAAAACTGATTTTAATTCAAAACTCTGTACTATCCAAATTCTAAACTAATGCAAAGATTATTCTTCTAAGGAAAATAACATTGAAAAACAGATACATGTTTTCTACAAAAAAAAAAATAAGGCCAAAAAATAAGTGGACCGAATGAATCTGAAAAGCTGCAAATTGCTCTTTCCCTATTACTTGAAAAGTAATATTTTTACCAATAAAAAAGAAGAGAATAAGCATTTTATCTTGTTTTAGTTTTTAGGACCAGTGTAAAAACTTTTTATTATCATAATTTGTTTTTATATTATTTCCATCTCCTCACATCATCAATCAAAATATTTTTTTAAATATCATAATCACAAAAAATAAATGAAGAATGAAGAAGATCGCCTCCTCGTGGTGTTCTAATATGTCGTATGTTAATTGCTAAAAACATTAATTTTAGAGTAAAAGGGAAAGAGTGATTTGTTGTTTTTCAGATCCTAAAAACTCGAATGCTAAAATTTGTTGGCCCTCTTTTTTTTTTAGAAAAAATTCCTTTCAATTTTCTTTCTCTTAGAAGAATAATCTCTGCAAGTATTTTTGTACAAAACCTTCAAAATAAAATGGTATATTTTAAATAAATACAGAAATCACAGTCAAAGAAATGCATATGTAACTCATGCATATTACTATTTGCTAATTAATTGAATTACTTTCTTAAATATAATAGAACAGCACTATTAATTAATGCTTAAAATTTAACAAAGTGTATATTTGGACTCCAATTCTGACCTTCCCACATCTAACACCTCAGTTACTGATCTACCCATTCTTTTTGACTCAGATCCAGAACTAGGATTTTTGCCAAGGAGGCAACTTAATTTTGCTGCCTCTTCTTTCACCTCCTTCTCCCAATAAATGTTAATTGTTTCATTATAGTATTTTGTAATGAATATCATCATATGTTAACATTAGTACTATTGGTACGAACACGATTTTGTGAAAATACCACTAAGGCGAATATTTAAAAAAAATTAAAGATGAAATCCAAAAATTAATAATAAAATAATCCATAGATCGATTTAAGAATGAAGCACACTGCTTAAAAGCTAGAAGTCTACTGAAGGTAACTGTCACTACCTGGAATGGAAAAAACAATGCCCAACAGAGAGGGAGAGATAAAGCTGAATAGGAAACCAAGGAGTGCACTCCAAAACTTTGTGCATTCGTTGCAGCTGTTCCGAATAAAGCTCGGAATCAAGAGAATGTCCTTCCAGAACAAACTCCTAGTGGATCACACCTTCAAAATTCCAAAAAACTGACAGAGTTGTCTTTTTTTCAAATTGACTTCGCCTTGCGACCGGTAAAACAGACTGTCCTTGGTTTATCCACTGTCCTGAAGTATTAGGATTGTGCCAGTATATCCACTTTTCATCGCAGGTGACAATCACAGGTCAGTGAGTAAAAAGCAAGTTAAATTATGACATCTAGCCGGGAAACACTGTTTTTTGAAATCATGATAAAACAAGAGGAGTATCAAGAAGATGCTAAGAAGACATAACGATGCATCAAAATAATATTTCTTATTTTGTAGATAAAAATTTAAATGTAATATTTTGTTTTTAGAGTTAAGATATGTATAAAATAGTTTTTATTATTTTTCAAATATTCCAACACTTTATTAAATGATCCACCTTTCATTACAAAAACTTATAATTTTAATTGTTTTTTATCTATCAGTTTCAGAAATCTTCTGATTATTCAATTTCCATAATGTTAAATGTATAATTTTTATTTATTATTAATATATTAATTTTTTTTTATGTATTTTCTGTCTCAATTTATTACCAACAACCTACCAAATTAATGTTTATTTAATACTTTCATTGGTCACAACCAGTAATTAATGTAAGGTCTTCGAATAAAGTTATATTTTAATAAGTTATAATATAGTAAGTTTTTTTTTTCTCTCCTGCTACATTTGGGCACTTCCAGCTACCTCCTTTGGATCAGAGTTAGTTGAAATTAGGTATACACAGTTATTTTCTAGGCTAAACAATACTATAGAAGTGGGGATAAATTTCACACAAAATTTTCTATATTTAAATGTTTTTACCACAATGCTTAAGGTTTTATGCACCTCTATAGCCCCATCCAATTTGAGTTTGAGGGTTGAAAGTTTGTATGTAAATTGAGTTGGCATTGGAAAAGTGCCTTTTGGGTGTCTCAGTTTTATTCTCCCACCCAAGCCATTTTGATATTTTCAATTATGCATTTATTTACTATTAAAGATAATTTAAAATGCGTCCTTAGCAACAGAGCTCTACTGCTCATGCTAATATAAATTGCATAGACTCCCCACAGTTGTTTTATTGATTATTTACATTCTTACAAAGTTGAAGTTTGGGGGAGTTTATTGATATAAGATGGCACTGCAATACTGTTATTGGATTTGTTTTTACATAAAAAAAACAAAAAATAAACATTGTACACTCTCACATTCCATTGTAAAACATGTGGACACTTATTAGTTTATAATATGAAAGACAAAGTAGTATTCATAGATTAAAAAAATGTTATTTATAAACTGAATTTCCAAAATTATAACAATATACATGTAGGAGAGACCTCAAAAAAGCTTCCTAATAGAATCACAAAACACATTGGTAATTGTAAAAATATAAATACCACAGTGCTAGCACAACACAGTAAAAAATTAAACCATGATTTTGACTTTAAAATCCCTCAGATATTAAGACATCGTAAGGATAATAGGAATAAAAAGACACAAAATTTATGATAAGAAAGATAGCCATATCTCCAGTTTAGAATAATAATAATAGAAATATAACAAAGTAGATAACTGAATTGGAAAAATAGCAATATAAAATGGTTCTAAACATAAGTAAAAGATGTGAGGAAGAATATTAAAAGAATAAAAACCAGATTAACAATAAGCTTATTCCTTAAATTGGTCAGAGTAATTTTGTAAGTATTCTAGTATTGAGAAACTCCTAAAAGTTGTTTTATAAAATAATGGTAATGTTCATAAATGACAAAAAAGTATTTTATATGATACATCAGGAAAAAGATTGTCCGGGTCATCAGTGCTATAGAGGATATGAAGGATTAGACAAAACTGCAGTCTACCTTCTTGAGACCTACAATCAGGGTCGAAATGTTGGCATTAAATAAATATTTATAATTATTTTATTTTATTTTTGATCACCGCATAGACCATCTTCTTCCTGATATACCATACTGTTAACTATCAATACACAAAAAAAAAAATATATTTTGGATAGAATTTTGATGAATTAGAAGAGGATGTTGTTAACAATGGATGTTACCTTAAATCAATGTGAAAAATGTAGGTAAATGAGGTAAATAACTATTATTAGTGATCCCATTTTTTTTTCTTTTTTTTTTTTTAATACATTCCAAACCATTTCATTTCTTCCTTAAATTTTTAAGATCAACTATTGATTATTCAATATAAGGTAAATAAATTAACATTTTTCTAATTTTGTATATGCAAATAATTATTATTAATTTATAATAATGTACCAATAATTTATAACTATTTTAAATTGCCTAGTAAAAACAATGTAGTCCAAAGTCTTCGAAAAATTATAAAACATCTTGTTTTATTTCATATCACACAACGACATGAACATTCCAACAGTAAAATCTTGCAATCACAACAAATACAGCAGATTTCACTCTTCAACTCAAAATCACCCCATTCCATTTAAAGTTGGAAGTTAAAAAGACAATGGCCCAAAGATTTCCTGCTTCACCAATAATTCAAAATTTAAAATCAAACAAATCGAAAAAAAAAAAATAAATAAAAATTAATTTTCTTGGTGTGTTGTATCTCAGTTGCAAATATAATATAACAGAATAAACAAAATTATATTGGGCCTAGAAGAGTGGGATAAACATACGTTATCACAGAAGACGTAACCATCATCATCATAGGACCATCATCATCATACAGCCCACTACTGAGCCTGGGCCTCTTCTAATAGCCTCTGCCAGTCTATACAGTCTGTTGCCATACTTTTCTAGTTCCAGGTACCCAGAAGAGGTAGTGTCCAGCCACTAAAACTTTCAGACCATCCACTCTTTTCTTGTCATGTAGCTCCTCTGTCAGGACTTTCTAGGAAATCTCACTGCTGTACATCCTTTCCACATGCCCAACCAGCAAAGTCTTCCCAGCTTAATGAACTTGATAATATCAATACCTTCATACAGATTTGAGAGCTCCCCTTTCTTTCTTTTTCTCCAGTCATTACTCTCTCTAACAGGACCAACAAGATTTTTTAATATGGATCTTTCATATATTAGAACCCTTTTCTCATCTAAATTTGTGAACGCCCTTGCGTCACCTGGCCAAAGTAGCCTGCTGATCTTCTGGAAAATATTGTTTTGAGAGTTGGCTTCAGTTACCTGGTATGTGTAGGTACTCACTCTCTCTAACTTAAACATTCCAGCATCGAAGTTTCCAATTCCTGCTCCGCTTCCGCCAACTCTCATATCATTGATGACAAGGCCAAGCTTTTTTGCAGCATCTTCCAAAGGTAGGAATGACTGTCCTAAGGTAAGTTCTGATCTCGCAATAACATCAAAGTGATCAGCCTATCCTAGTAACTGGACTTTACTATTGAATAGGGTGGCCTGGAGATGGATAGCTGATTCACTCATAGCTGTCTCAACCGCAAAGTTGAAGTGTGGACAGGAAGGGGAATCGCCTACAACAACTTGTAGACATGGCTCTGACATGTCATGACCAACACATATTATACTCTTTGAACCTGATATTGTCATCCTTACTAGGTGAATAAGCTTTTTAGGGACAGTCATCTCTTATATGGATGGCTTGGTATAATCCTGGTCGGATTACTCTGTTGTAGAAGAGATGATGAGTGATGGCCCTATGTTCTTTACTCTTCTCCAATATCGTTCTCAGTGTAAAAATTTGGAATGCAGCAGACCTCTGAACTCTGCATATCTCTCTTTCCGTGTGAGGAACAAATGTTTCTAAGAGGATATACGAGAGAACCTTGAAGGCACATGAAAGGAGGACTATTCCACGCTAGTTGCTGCATTCAAGTTGGTCTCCTTTCTTAAGGAGTGGACGTATACATGTTGGGCATTCTTTCTTTTCTTCTTGCCAGATGGTTAGAATGAGCTTATTAAGCTCCTTAATGAGACCATTTCCGCCATAGGATAGAAGCTCTGCTTGTATCCCATCCAAGCCCGGCGCCTTTTTTCCAGCTTCATGATGGCAGATTCAACTTTATCATTTGGTGGCTCAGCATCATTTGAGAGGTCATCACTTTCTCTTCCTGCCACTTTCTTCTCATCGACATTTCTTTGAAGCGCCCACTTCAAGTGTTTCGCCTACCTCTTCAAAATGTGACTCTATTCTGCCAAGAGGTCACCTGCCTCATCCTTTCATGAAGTGACTCTTCGTTTAAAGTCGGACCTCCGCTCATTGACAAGTTGACAGAAGAATCTACCCTGTTGATATATCCTTTGTTCTCGATGTCTACCATCCTTTTGTTCTTCAAACATCTCTTTTTGCGATGTGTTGAAGACGTATCCAAGAAGTATAATATAACCTCCTTCGTGAACCAGACATCGTAAGGCTGGCAAGATTGAAGTAGAACGGCCACGTAACTCGTTTGCCAGAGGATGAGATGCCCAGGAAAATAATGAATGAGGACATTATATCTACAGGCGCAAAGGAAGACTGTGTATTAAATGGATGGACGGCGTTATGGAGGATGTCTGGAGGATCATGGAGGATTAAATATTAATTAATATTAGAACTAGATTTTTTGAAGGCCGCACAAAACACACGGGAACCGCATTAAAGTTCACATGCGGCATCCGTTCCCACTCCTATGTTTTAGGCCATCGCGTACACTTAATTTCGATCAAATAAATTTAAAAAAAGGGCCAAAGAGCTGAGGAAAGGAAATTACTATATGCAAGGGCTGAATTAATCACCGTTTCTTACCACTATGGTAAATCACATGTATTTTTTACTAAACATTCATCATTGTTATCGTTCATAAAAAAATACAAAATTTAATTCCAATATTTATATTAGAACTTCATTTTCATATAATATTAAATAAGGTAATTAAATAAATATCAAAAGTCGTTTGCAATGGATGATTTTATGATTACAGTGACCATGATTTTTCAAAAGTCACTAAAATCCGTTAATTAAATAAATTTTACTAAAACTCATAATCAATACAGCGATTCAAACTGGCTACGGACCAATGAACCTATGAAGCAAAAAAATGGTAAAGTAGTGGTAGTATTAGCAACTCGCCCATTTTCACCCGAAATATTAGGAGCTGATTGGATGACAAAAAACAGATAAGTGGAGAATAAGAAAGGTAGCAACTGGCCCTTTACCTCCTGAGGGTGCAAAAAGGTGAAATTGGGCGAGATGTTTGGAGACTTCAGGATAAATATTGCATGAGCCTCTCCGGAATCACTTTGCTTTAGTTCAGTCGTCTTCGCCAGCCCATTATAGACCTTTAATGCCCCCTCCCTCTCTCCTCCTCCTTGCTTAAGGTCAATCCTGTGACATTTCAAATTATTATTTAGTTGTAATAAATTTTTTACGAGACATGTTTCAATATGAATATGAAATATGAAATGTTTTGTCTTATCATTATTATTATAAGTAATAGCGCAACATCATTAAAGCATTATTCGAACTAAACTACTCAGAAATATATAGAGATATATTCAAAAACTCTATTTACTTATATTAAAAGTTATCATCATTACTTTTGTAAATCTTAGGGAAGAAGCTGACAAAAAAGTGGTTAGCGAACGTTAACATATTTTTACTTCCTCGTACGCAGTAAAGGAAGTATTGTAATCGCGAAAATTTTCGGTTTTAAGATTTCAATAGTAATATCCATTTTGACCATCCCTGAATCCATTTTGACTAGTTTCGTCGTGACGTCTGTCCGTTCGTTCGTACGTTCGTTTGTACGTATCTCGCATAACACGAAAATGGTTAACTGTAGAAAATTAAAATTTTGTATTTAGGATTATTGTATGATCTAGTTGTGATCCTCCATTTTTGGTCATTGCATGATTACCGGAAGTGGTTCTTTACTTGTTGGTCATTACTGATTTTCTTCAAAAATTATGTAATGCATTAAAATATAACGCAAAACTTCTCAAATTTGGTATTTAAGACTTAAATACTAATATAAATAACGTAGTAATGTTTGGTTAATATTCGCAAACCGAAAGTGGTACTTTACTTGAAGGTCATAAGAAACTTACATCAAAAGGTATATATTAGTTAATATTTATTACAGAGTTATTAATAGTTATTACATAGTTATTACAGATTCATAATGTTCGGTGATAAAGGTTATAAACGCGATTTTTTTCCCACTCTAATTAAATAATTTTATTAGGTAATTGTTTTAAGTGTTAAAATTGAGTGTAAAATACTTTTTTTCCTCCCTATTTGTGAGCTGAACAAGTCTGCAGTAGGAGAATAAGATATAAGTTAAGAGGTTTCTTCCGCTTAAAATGTTGAAACCTTCTATTTCCAATGCTTTATCTAGTGACGTAGACAGTTCTAATGTTGCCAAGGAACACGGAGAAATCTCCTGGGAACTTGTAACCAACTGAAAGAAAACGACATATAATAACGCAATAAGACCTCAAGAAACAAGAGTATGTATGTGTGCGTGTGTGTGTGTCAATACACAGAGTATGATTTTTGATGCACTGCTATGTTCGGAAACTAGTAACCAAATTCAGGGTCACTTTTTGAGCCACCGATTTATAGTTTAATATGGTGTTCACATCAGATGTTTTACTTTTAAAAATTAATTTTACCATAAATTTAATTTTTTAATTAAAATTTAATGTTAATTTTTTAAATATCGGGTGAAGTGCCATCTCTGTTCCAAAGTAGCTCTGTACCTCCTTTCTATAATAATAATGATTTAATCGCTAGTTTCCAAACGTATTTATTGTTAAAGCATAGTTAAAACGTTGTTCAGTTTTCTCAGCGAGAGGGGTTGCGGGTTTTGGACAGATAACCTTCTATAATAACCGTCTCTATGTGATCAATTAGGTTAAGCCGAGCGAACATGGAGGCAGGGGAAGATGCCTTATTCCAAAATTTACTAATGAAACAAAAACGATTATTCCTCGATGTACTCTTATATAATCATCAAGAAACATAAAACCTTGGCCAAGGAAGTCTCTGGTAGATGGCAAATATTCACCAATGCTTTCCTCATAGTATCGCTGCGCTACTGCACGGCCATCCACACAAACCCCGGCACATACTATAACGCAATATCCACCAAAAGCTGTCAGTGGAGCAATGCTTCGAGGTTCCGTGCATTAGCCCCTCTTCTGGGTTTTGGGTAGATAACCTTCAATGAGTGTCTCATAAGTGTTCAATTAGGTTAAGCCGAGCGAGCATGGAAGAAGGGGAAGAAGCTTTCAGTGGAGCAATGCTTTGAGGTCTAGTGCGTTGACGTACTGCATATAAAATCATTGATTTCGAGAATCATATCTAAGGCAAAATCGAGATTCATCTATGAACATGACAGCTGACCAATTTGTCTTATCCAAAAGCCTCTAATCGTACCAGAACAATCTTAGGGGACAATGGAGCAATGTCACTGCTGGATTCACTAGAGGAACGTAAGACGTTATTCTATACCAACTTCCCAAAAACGATTCCAGATCGTTTGATCGTACATTGTTTGCTGAATTGCAAGTTGAAGCTGTGGACCAAGCAGTATAACTGTCAAAAAAGAATTATTATTTGCCATTATTATTAAATTTCTATCCTAGTAGTAACAAGGCCGATTTAATGTTTCATACGCCCATTTATGAAAGTACAGGAAAAATATAAAGTGTTTTGGAATCATTATACCAAAGCCTAAAAAATAAAAAAAAGAATAATAGGTATTTGGAAATAATTAACCTTAATGTAATAATTCGCAACGTTTTGAGTAATGTGTACGAAAATCTGAACAGTTAATGAATCTTTGAAAATTTAATATTTCAGTTTTTATTTGTTTGTTTATTTAGGGATTAACTTCCTTATGTACTCCACTAGAGCAGGAAGAACAGAATATCCTACAGGTTATCAACCTTTCCTAGCCAGAATGCGAAGGCCTAATTAATTCCATGTGTCTCCAACGGAATAAATTTCAACCTCCCCATGGCGGATTCGAACCGAAATCGTTTCTCATTCGAGGTGACGCCTTAATATGCTCGGCCACCACGCCCTCAGTATTTCAGTGATTGAAGAAGTACGAAAGAAAAAATAAACCAACCGAATTAGCTTTTCGTTGCGTCTCATACTTAAAACAAACATCTATGTGAATGCAGATGCGTACTTTAATTTACTTTAGTAATTAGTAAGTTCTTCAGTAATAATCATTTTAATTAACTGATGATTGCACAAACAATGATGGAAAAAAAAAACATCCAGTTTCAATACAGCAAAAAGAAAATATATTTATAAATTTGCCTCGAAATGGGTATCCGTCATCAATTTCTCATTAGACGCTCTTCATAGAGTACTTTCATATTAATTAACTTCCTACTAAATACTAACGATTTATGCAGTATTATTTTTTTAAACCTTTGGCACACATGTAAAACATGCTGTCTAAAATTTAAGGATTGGGACATTTATGTCATTTTTGATAAAGGTACTGGTCAGTGGAAGACAGACAGATAACGCGGAGGATAAAAATTAGTGAATTGGATTAAATTCAGCTTATTATAGTACTTGGAGGACGATCTGCATATGATGATAGGCATACAATGAAATATAGAAAAGCCTGAAATTTAATGATATCTTTAAAGTGTTTTGGTGTTATTTCAAATTCGCGGAGAACCTCTATGGAATAGATATTTGTTTTAATCGTGATTGAACTCCGATTTTTTTTTTCAATGCATATTCAATAAGCTTAGAAGCAACAAACATTTTTAAAATATGCCTTTAAAGTTTTGTAATATTAATAAAGCTATGCAATCACAGCTGCATTATATTAGAAAGTGTAGTGATATAGTCAATTGGCGGGAACTGAAAATGTAATAATTTAAAATTTAACTTAATTTAGCAATCGAATAAAAAAAAAAAAAAAAATGTAAAAACAATTTATTTATTATATAAATTTCCATTATGGATTAGATTACCACTCAGTCTTTAAAATGAACTAATTTTTTTTTCAAAATATAAACTGTATTTTTTTTTATATTGTTACACATACACTTTTATTCAGAGAATTTTTTTTTTTTTGTTAAATAACTGTTTGTAGATGTAATTGACTTGACTATCAATTATAAATGGTTTTTATTTAGCTAATACAGACAACAACCATAATTGTAATTAATATTATAAGATACAGAGAGAGGACAGTTATTATTAGGCTAAATTTAGTTTAGCCAGATAGACAGTTTAGCCAGTCCTAACAGTAACAATTACATAAATTACTCTGAATTAATACTAATTACCAAGGTACTCTAAGTCAGAGTTTTTTGTTTTTACTTTTTTTTTATTAACAATAACATTTTTAAATAATTGGTAAGCTTATAATCTGTTGTGGTTTAGGATAAGGTTTCATTTCCTTCACCATTAATAATAAATTAACAATTAAAAAAATATGAAAGGAATTTTTTTTTTATATTTATAAAACTTATTCTTCTTTTGAGGATAATTATGTCTAAAATATCCATTAATCACATCAATTATCATACTAATAAGTAATAATAAGTAGTTTTGGTGTGGTAGATGATGTCTTTAGTAACTATTTATCTTATTAAAGAAATCTTGATGGAGATAATGAAGTCGATAAAAAAGCGTTCTGTACTGTTTGATGGAGATCACTGTAAAAACCAAACCCGATACTAGTTGAGATCTAAGAGAAAGGACTCAACAGTCAGCTGTAATTAAATAACTGTAAGTACTAAATAACTAATTCTATTCTAATTTTTTTAAAACTATTTTTCACTTTCTACTATCCAATACAGCGAAAAGCTGTTCATCAATTAAGAGTACTTTATTATTTATCAGACTAATTAATTAAAATTTTAATTTGGTACAAAAAAATAATACAAATGAATATTTGCTAACATATAGTTCCTCCAGTCTCCAATTTCTAAAAGATTTTCTTAAATGAATTGTTGGCTGCAGCTAATTTTTTCAAAATTATTTTTTTTAGTAGAATAACATTTGCTGTGACTCACTGTATGTGATAGTCAAGTTTTAAGCTCTCAAACTAATCGATTGACACCATATGGCAGTTAGTTTGAGAACATGACCCTTAACTTTCCCATACAGTGAGTCACAACAAGCATTATTCTTCCAATAAAATTAATTGCGAAAAAAATCACATCTAATGTTGCTCCAGCCACCAATTCAAATCTATAGCATTCCATATTTTGACATAAATTAAATTGATCTAATAAATCCAAAATAATTTAAATATGTCCCGTGTTGTAGATTTGGCATATTAAACTCAATTGCCTCATAGAGCTGCAAGTATTTAATTTTACCATAATAAATTCTCAAAAAAAAATTACCCTATTATCTGCTTACGTATATAAAATTTATTAGAGTGGTATAAATTATTTGTTTCTCCGAAAGTAATTTTCATATCATATTAATCTTACTTATTTTTAAAAATAATTATTCGCATATATCATTGGGGGTCATTATATTCTAATATTAGAATATAGTCATTATAGGCTAATAATTACGAAGATCAAATGACATGAAACATTTTAATGTTTTTCATGAATTGAATCATCTTCTTGATTTTATCTTCATTACCTCGTCCATAATTGAAGGTATGTAGTTTTACCCTCGAGTAGGTGCATGGGGTACATGTATACCTCTCAAGTTTGGGTACAGTTATGCCCCATGCGCCTAATTACCTCTCAGTTTTTTTATTATGCTGAAAATGTGATTTGCCTTTTTTAGCACCTTTGTACACTGATTATTTTTATGAATATTTTAGAAATACTTTCTTTTTTCTTTTTCTTTAAAAAGCAATTTTTGTTTATAAATTTTAATAACTCATATCATTTCATATTATTGAATAATATTCTTATGCAAACATGAATAACTTCATCATTCCAATCACTATGATTATTCACATGAAATAAAATTTTAAAACGAACTTTATTAAATTCAATTCAATAATTAATCATTTTATAATTAATGGCTTTATTTCTTTTAGTTCAAACTATTAATAATAATAATAATAAACTGCAATAAAAGAAAATCTATTTATATTGGACAGAGTTTTCATTGACCGTAGATGTATATCTTAAGGGTGAAGTTGGTCGGGGGTGCAGTAAAAAAATTAACACTTATAAGTAACTTATATAAGTTTACTTATAATATATAAGTTTACTTATATTAGTAAACTTATATATAAGTTACTTATTAGTACTTTTAGTATAAATAAATAGTACTATTTAGTTATTTACTTATATATAAGTAAACTTACTTATATATATAAGTTTACTTATATTAGTTACTTATAAGTGTTAATTTTTTTACCGCACCCCCGACCAACTTCTCCCTTAAAAAAAAATTATTTATAATTTTTTTTTGGAAGTGGATGGAAAAGAAGTGATTGAATAAATGGGATTTGAAGATGGTAAGAGTATTGGAGCAATGGATGGAAGAAGGAATGAAATTCCATAAGGATGAGGATCGGACAAGAAAAGATCTGTTGAAAACTAAGGATCAGTGGGCTGCTGTATATAAATCTGAAGGCCAAGAACAGATATGAAGAGAATGAACAGAGGATTGGATAACTTGGTAGAGGAAGGATGCCAGGATGTACTTAGGATGATCGTAATATCGGGAGGCAGAGGCGTCCCTCGGGATCCCGAAGATGAATTGTACAAAGCAATTTATCAAACATTTTATTTTTGCCTTGAGGTCCACAGAGACGCCCACATACACCGCACAACTGTAATCAAAGTGGAGGAATATTAAGTAAGTGAGTTAATTTAGTCGCTTTAAAGTGGAAAAGGTATGACAGGAGATATCGGAAACATGGTTTTTCCAGGAAAGAGTTTGATCAAAGGTGACTCCAAGGTTTTTTATGGTTGGATGGAACGTTATAGGATTATTATTTAAGAATGTTGGGATACGAGGAGCAGTGTTAAGGAGGTGATGGGATCCTATTACAATTGCCTTTGTCTTCTCTGCATTCAACTTCAGCTTGTTAGCAACAGCCCAGTGACTTATTCGATTCAAGTCCTCTTGGAGTCTTTTTGTGGTTAGTAATAGGTCAGAAGGCGGGAGGGACGGGTATATTTGGAAATCGTCAGTATAGATATGGTATTGGGAGTGATGGATAAGTAAGGAAAGGTCATTAATATAAATTGCAAACAGAGTAGAAGACAAAGAGGAACCATGATGGACACCAGAGGAGAGGAACCGTGTCTTGGATGGAGGTGGACCTGGAACGACTACATACTGCAACCGATCTGAGAGGAAGGATTGGAACACTGTTGGGATAAAGGAAGACTTTGTAGTTTGTTAAGGAGGATGTTATGATCAAACATGCCAAAAGCTTTGGAGAAATCTAAAAGGATAAGGATAATTAGATTTTGATGCAATGGCAGTTTAGAGGTCATGTGTTGTTTTCAGGAGAGCGGAATTTGTTGAATAGGAAGGTCGAAAGCCAGATTGGAGAGGGTTAATGAGGGAACATTCTTCTAGGAAGTTTGAAAGTTGAATTTGTACAAGGCATTCCATATCCTTGTCACACATATCATTTATTTTGTTATTTGTTTTTATTAATGTCAAAACTTAACATGAGATGTAGTACTGGTGCTAATGTCTGGTTAAAATGGCTGATAGAGCTTGAAGAAGTAAATGAATTAAAATATAAGGCGTATATCAATTGCCAACTGCTTTAATGTAAATTTTAAATTGATAAAAATATTTTATATAAATTTTAATTGATTGTTTCTCTTTATAAATATATATATATATATATATATATATATATATATATATATATATATATATATATATATATATATATTCTTTTATAACTGTAAAACAAATAATTTGTCATAATTATGAGAAAAGAGAGTTAAAAATTGTTTTTATTTTGTGGAGTAAACATATTCTACATGCTCCTAAAAGTGTAACAAGAAAGAACCCTTACTCCAAGGTTTATTCTGGTGTTAGGGTACAATGTTTATGTTGTTACGATGTACTTAAGTGCCAACATAAACTAGCTTCTTGTCATATATCCATGAGTGAAAACAGTATTTCCGATACTGAACTTAGAAATATTTCTTTTGGTCTTGATTTTTTGGAAAAATATCCTTTATTTCTTGCAGGTAACTGGATAATTCATTTCACTTGTATGCCATTGTTCAAATGATGCTTTATTTTAACATATCCAATCAGCAGTTGTGATAAAATCAATCTTAATAGTCTTAACTCCTTATTAATACTTCTCAATATATTACCTGCAGGAGTCGAGAGCCAAAATTATTTGAAATTTAATTTTTGTATTTTATTTATTCAATACCCAATTTTGGCATATTTGCCATTTGGTGCAACACTGATCAATAAATACTGGATATGTTGTACGGTTCCTATGAAAGTTTGGTAAAAATTTAATAAAATTTTATTTTTAGAGAGAACCTTTGTTAGGTCAACTATAATTTCTATAAAATTGTTGACAGTTAACTCTAGAATACTAAATCTCAATGTAGGTATCTACCTTATTACTGAACCTTAGTTGTTTCGGCTACCAGAACCAAAATATCAATTAATAGGAAACATTAGAAATTAATAATGATCAACTTAACATTTTTATTGTTTGAATATTAAAAATTATGCAGATATACATAAAAAACATTATGAAAATTAAATCTACAAAATTTAAACACTAAAAACAATGGCATAAAAATGTTAATAGTGTTAAAGAAATTTTATTTCACTTTATTATCATAAATTATTATTATGATATTTTTATTATTATTTTTTGTATTGCAAAATAATAATTACACAATGCTCTATGATTAAAAGGGGGCGTTTGTTCACTAATTAGAATTTATTTGAATAAGCAAAGTATAAATTGGCTTACTGATCGAAAACGATATAACTAAAATTGTCGCAGATAATAAAATGTCAAATTATCAATCAATTGTAAATAAAATTAGTAATTTAGAAAAGGAGAAGTAATAAATATTAGAATTAAAATATAAATTTGTGAATAATAAATATCTAATGATAGAAAAATAAATTATTATTAGTAGTATCTGCTTGGATTACTAAACCTTCATACAATACATTGTTGATAAACCTTAGTCAAATTGAGGATGTATGTTTTGTTTAGACATACCTGGTAATAAACAGAAGGGTCCAGTGATCGTTTATTATGTGTAGTTCAAGGGATACTAAGTTCGGGGGAAGCATTGCTGAGTTGAGCCTTTAAACGGTTTCTGTTATCATTTTACCAAGCATTGATCAATTGATGGTTTAGTATTCTAGGATTAATCAATAACATAAATATCAATTGGAAAAAACTAACTATTAATTGTTGTGTTAGGAATCCTAGTTCATCTGTTCTGCCTTCGACTTTCTGCAGCTTATGCATTTCCATAGACAATTGGAAGACAATTTCTGCATTTGTAGAAACAAATATTCTTGACTTAATCTAAAAATAAAATTTCACATGAATTTGCTGCCTTATAAATTCTGCCACGCAGGACCATTGACCTCTTTGCTCTCCCCATTATTCTGGCTGTGTATCAAGGTGACTACAGTATTTGGGATACTCGTAGAGCAGGTCCTCGTATAATCCCGTTTTTTTTTTAAATTATATTTTTTAGCCATTTTTAATTTGCAATGCATATTCATAACGGTATATGGGAAGGATGATATGTAGAATTATGTGATTTTCTTGTCTGATCCTGTGTCAGGAAGGATTGACAACATAGATCAGTAATTAATTTCCCAATGACAAATGACACAGTTTGAACCAATTTAAAACTATTGCGACCTTGATTAGGATTTCATTTATATGAATTCAGCGATTTAACCACTGGATAAGTTATAAATAAGTTTAAAGTTTTCGTCAGGTTTAAAAAATTATAAAACGATAGAGTTTAACACACTTACTTCATTTAAATCACTAGAAAATTGTAATTACAATTGACAATTAAATAATTAAATTTGACAATTTCAACGATCGATTTCTCACACAGGATGGACCAAGGTTTATTTCCCTCCTACCTAATGATTGATAATTTATCATAGTTATTCATAAGTATTGGTACTAGTATGTATATTTTAAATTAGCCGAATTTTTTTTTTCAGCGGTTATTTTGGATTAGAAAGTTTTACCTTTTTTCTCCCTGTGGTTCCGCCACTGGTATGTACATTTGTATCCATGGAAACCCAGATAATTGCTCCCATTTTTGACCATTAACCCTTAATATTTACCATTAATACTCTGTGAGTCTTTATTTCCTTTTTAAGTATTTAAACTATATTAATTAAAGTAGCCCAATACTTTTCCATTTAAAAAGATTATATATTATAACCTTTGGCTATTTCATTGCTATAAATTTCACTAGTATATTAACATTAATTACTAATATTTATGTATTTTTTGTAATACAATTTTGTCTTATTGTCCTTGCAATCAATGCTGCAACCTCAATTTTTTTAGTCCGGCTGATTTCTCTTCAGAAGCTCGAAATTGGATGATTTCCGTACCAGTAGAATGTTCTTCAACAACATAAACAAAATTTTGTAATTACTAACTAATAGATGATAGTTAATAGTTTAAAAGATTATAGTTTCATGATGAAATAGATCAGCTTTATCAATTTCTTGTATAAACTTACTACTTCAAATGATGGATATACAAATTCATCATCACTAAACAAGCAATCAAAACTTTCTAAACGTTCGTGTATTATTCCAATTTCTATTGGGCCTGGTAATTTTTTTTAATTTACTTTATTTAATTTAATTTATTAAATTTTTTAATTTACAACTTTTAGATGAGCTGGCAAAGAAAAGTCACATTAGTGGGAACATTGAGTCTGATTGACCCATCAACAACTTTGAGGATGAATAAATCACCACTTTTCTTAGAAAACCCCAAACTAATGAATGTAAGCTGTTCAACAGGTTTCAGTTTGAAGGTAGACAGATGGATAAGTAAGGAACCAATTTTATAATGTAACTAGAGCTGTCCATAGATGTCCCTGACAGAGCCAATGCTCCCACTGCTGGGTTAATAAAAACATTTTGGAGAGGTTCATTGTAAGAAATCTTACAAGAGCAGACAGTAGATGAAAAATGCTGTACAGATCAATAATACTTGACAATGGCATCTACAAAATATTGGACAGCTGTTTTGCCGGCTTAATTTTCAGAAAATCGCTTTATCTTAAAAGATCTTCAAGTTTCTTTGAGAACACCTAAAATTACCCCGGTATTTATTATACAATTGAGAGGTGTGCAGCAATAAGAAGATAGCTCCATTTTTGGCCGTTTTTCAATTAATCCGGATTACAAGTGAAAAAAAATTGCTCTTTTTAATGATGCAAAAAGTGAGAAGTACTAGCATATAACTATATAACAAGGAACTCCTTGTCATGCCTATTTTCTGCTGGATAGTTGCACCTCCACTTGAATTATTGGTGCAAGAACTCTCCTGGAGCTACCACGTTATTGGACCCATAAGAGTGACAAAAAGTGACTAAGAATATGCAGCCATCAAAAACATAAATCATTTCAGGAAATGCAGGTAAAGTCGAGTACTTGAAAAGTAAGTACAAAATTTTTAAAAATGTACAAAGATTAGGAAGATTAATGATATACCTTCAGATTCTCTTACTTCTTTATTCACATATTCATAATTTGGACAATTTGTCCATTATCAAAATTCATTTATCTGTTAATAAATCTTCTGTTTTTTAATTACGTAATAATATTTATGTTAAATTATTTTTCTTATCTGCATTTAGTACATTATTGGCTACTTGACTGCACATTCTATAGTCATTATTATTCTTAAACTTTGAGTTTAATTCACTAATTCTTATATTCTACTACTGGCCTATTTCATATCTAACTACTAATTCCATAGTAGCTAGACAGTTAGTAGATAGATATGAAATATGCCAATAGAAGAATTTAAGAATTAGAATAAATTAAACTCAAAGTTTAAGGATAATATAATTGATGAGATCTTTTGAGTGTTGGTGCAATAAGGAGGCAGCTCCGATCTGTTAAGCTTCCTCCTCCACTCTAAGAAAAGGAAAGCAGGTTCCAGATGACCCAATGTAGTTATTTAAACAAATAAAATGAGAATTTTCTAAAAAAAATAAATTTGAAAAATATTTTTTTAATTTACAACTTTGTAAAATGGAGCTGTCTCCTTATTGCTACAGATACCTCAATTATTTAAACCAAAGAATGAAACTTTTCGTATTTGATGCATCAGACCTATTCGACATCAAAAGATATTGTCGGAAAATTGCAAGTTAGTGATTGTAAAATTATTTCCAACAAATGTACAGTAAAAATATCAGGTTCATGTTAGGAAGTCATTTTATCTTTTTTAAATTGCAATTAAAGTTAGTGTTTATTTCAACTATATTCCATTCTAGTAAGACTTCGAATCATGAAA
Source organism: Rhaphigaster nebulosa (assembly GCA_948150685.1). NCBI lineage: Eukaryota > Metazoa > Arthropoda > Insecta > Hemiptera > Pentatomidae > Rhaphigaster > Rhaphigaster nebulosa. Next base: position 74,208,517 of record OX411311.1, on the reverse strand, counting down.
ATCTCTAAAAAGGTTTATTATGATATTAATTAATCCAATTTATAAACACTGTCTATTAAAGTTTATAAAATTGTTCTACAAGATGAATTAGGAAATCGTTTACCAAGATTACTTCAAAGGTTAACCTATTAGTCATAATGTAGGTTCAACAGACCTAGTCGAAAAATCATTTTTCTTGCTATCGCTGTACTGCTGAGGTTTGACCCTCCTTTCACAAGTGTAACATTGTTCTTTTGCTGTGAGTGAAACAATGTTTTGGAAGCTTTCAAAGTGACAATATGAATGTGCCATCAGTTTTACGCTCAAGTAGCAGGTATATCAGACCTAGTTTACTGTCAAGGGTATGAAAACCAGATTGGGCTCCTGCACTTAGTTTGCCATTTCACCAGATAAGGTTTGCTAGACCTTTTTTTCATACTTTGTCTCATAGTTGAATTGGAATTAAATTTTTGTTCAATAAAAGATGTTAATGATAAATCAATTTTTTAAAGTTCATATGAAGATAGTTAAAATACCTTATTTTTTAAAGTGGGTAAAGACTAGTGATAGAAGTTATTATGGAACTTCACAAAAATTAGAATGTAAAATGGGAATCCTGGAAAACATGAAGCCAATCGATTTCGTAATGCAACAAAAGGAGGGGTGGATCCACTTGATTAGATATTGTCCAATTATAGCTGTAGCAGAAAACAGGAGGTGGCTAGTAGCTATTTTTTATGTTATAATTAATATTAGCATTATAAATTCACATTTACCCATGTTTTGCAAATAATGGTTTAAAATTTAGGTTCAATTTTGTCAAGGAGAATGCATTGCAGTTGATGTTCTAACATATAGATAGCCGTGTTATGTTCTAAATTTCAACAGATCTGAGGAGCGAAAATAACTAGGTCAAATATGATGGATGAAGTGGCCACGAATCTTCCAGTCAGAAATATAATACAGAGAGTATTCCTGATGATAAATTGCAAAAAAAAAGTACTGCTCAAACTCTGTTATTACAAAAAGCAGAGGACAACTGCATATAAATGCATCAAATGTGATAACGGATTTGTTTATAACATTAGCGACAGAACTATGCTAAGACAAAGTTTATCCAGTAGAGTGTAAACAAGCGGGAGAGTGGTTGTCCATCTGCTATTGTTTTAGATTAAATTAAATTAAAAAAAACATTATTTAGCTCAACAAATTTTGCTTTTGCTGTTCATTTTTTTGTAATTTTTACGTTTGTATTTTCTGCTTTAAATCACATTCTACCTGAATCACTATTTATTGCTGAGTAATTTATTATGCAATATTCCAGTTTTAAACATTGCCTAAAATGTTTAAGAGGTTCAATTTGGAAAAATGCACCGTCATGTACCTTGGATCAAAGCAAGGTCCTGCACCACTGATCAATGATGTTACTGAAGATGATGTAACAGACTTCCTGGGCATAATGAATCAGGAAATAAATGGAAAGCAAAAAGAAATCGATTTTAAAAGAGCGACATTGAAAGTGGGGGAACGCTGCTTGGTAGGATTAGCAAAAAGAGTATTAGCAAATTAATCTAGGAAAAATTAATTCCAAAGATCAGTATCATTATGAAAACCAAATAGAATTTTACATATAAATTGGAAATTGCAACAAATTTGTGAAAGAATCCAAAGAAATATTTGATGTGGTAAAACTTGCAGCCCTTGTCGAATTAAGTGGATCGGCTAGAACTGATAGGCAGATGTGGTCCAAGTAGACTTTTCTAGCTTTAAAATTAAATGATATGATTAATTAATTTTGGGTAAAATTTAATTTACATACCTAACTTATCAATTAATCATTAATTTAAAGTTATAAATTTCATATTGTAACTTCGTGTACACATAAATAAAAATTAGGTTATTCTTTAATACAATCTTATTTCTTCTTGTAATGAAACAATAAAATCCAAATTTCTGTATAAAAATATGGTTTTTAATACATACTATCTATCCTAGAGGAGGTACAAGATGTTAATGATCCAAGCTACACTAGGGCATATTTGATCAATGATCAATGGTACAATATAGTCTTGAACCATTAATCACATATCAATAAAATATAAATATATTTTTTATTCTATAACTGTTTAATATTTAAATTCTCAAAAAAATACAGTATGTAGGAATAATGGTGCTATCAGGAGAGGCTATTTCCGTAGTAATATTAAAAAAAAAAAATATATAAAATTGAACTATGATCCAAGGTACAATGGTTTCTCCTACTAAGCAGGGGAAAAAAAACTAACATACAAATAGTCATTGCACGCTAAGTAATTTTTGCGAAATATTAAGGCCCCAGAAAGCTCATAATGATATAAAAGATGGTCTCAATACTTACTTTCTTTTATTCCAGTCATTAAAGATGCAGCCAATGAAATCAAAGTTCTCCCTGAAATGTTTGAAAAACATAGTCATGATCTTATTATTCCTTTTATTCTTTGCCATTTGCCCCAATGAGCGGTTCGATCTCTTACTTCTCTGTATAACGCAATATTAAATAACTTTTATTCCACTCTTCTTTCAAAACGGTCTATGACTAAAATTATTTTCGAAACCATTGAAACCTCATTATACAGGGACATTCCAACAACAATTCATTGGGGGGAGGACTCCGTATAATCTAAATTTTCCCAACAATTTTGACCGGATTTCCCAGCTATATTAATTATTTTAATTTTCCTAACTATATTATGAAACATTTTAATTTACCCAATTATATCATAAAATATTTAGATTTTCCCAACTCTTTTGGATTTGAACTTTTCACTTACCTGTATCGAATGCATCGATGAAATCCCAATTTCTTAACTTAAAAGATATTGGTGTTGGTTTCAAATTTTAGTGACATTTTGAGGAAAATATTTTACAAGTTTCGCCGTGTGAACTAGGTTTTCAAATAAATTTTTTCCCAACTATTGAGGTTTTCGAATTATTGGGAGAGAAGTGAAGCCCCTCCCTACCCCTTTATGACGATGCTCCTGTCTTCATGATTCCACCACCTATCTGCTTAAATTAAAGTTGCTATCTTTAAGAAAGCGTGTATGTCCTCTCTTTTATTCTGTTTACTCAGCTGACTTAACACCCCTCTACATATTTTTTTTTAATATTACGAACTTTTTACAAAGTTCTCACAATTTCTTCTTGAATAAAAATGAAAAATTAAACCAAACTCTCATAAATGAATGCTTTATATGTCTGTACCAAAAAAACATTTTTCATTGTTGATGACACTTTTCTTCTCAGCTCTCCTATCAGCATAGACAATTTTTTAACCACGCATTCATAATAGAAAAAAAATAATATAAAACTCGTAACTGAAACCAGTTTGAACTTACACATTATCTTTTTTTCATTGATATATAAAAACCAAATACAACAAACTCCACACCTCCATTGAACTTTATCTTAATCCTTGCCCAAAATATTTCTTTTTAGTTGTTACCTGAAAATACCTGAAGTTCAGAGGCTGCCACATATCTAGCTGAGATACCTACTTCCTTTTTAAAATAACATATATACAGGAATATTTATTTACATGAGAAACAGTTTTAAGGAGAATACTATTAGATTTTAGCAAGAATATTTGCGAATTTCTTTAAATAAATGACCATGTAATAGTATTTTTTATGCAGAGAAGGGAATAAAAATAATATATGTTATAGTTATATTTTTATTGAACATATTATTAATTCTAATATATTTATGTAATATACATGAAAAATGACAATAAACCATTTAAAAATTTGTTCTAAATGGAAAAACTACTTGAGAATAATCAGTTAAATTAAAAATAATACTGTCTAAATTTTAGTGGTGGTAACGAATATTCATTTTTATATAATCTTCTAATATTTATATAAAATTTAAAAATCAATAAATTGAAAGACATTTTCATTTTTTTTCTTATAACATAAGTAATAAACTAAAGGTTTACAAAAATAAAGTATAAAGCATTATACATTAAGAGAAATAAAGAATTTGATAACCATAAAAAAGCACTTACAAAATTACAGTGATCTTAATGTATAATGAACTACTCATTTTTACCCTTCTTTTTCTTTCTTAAGGTTGCTTAATATTTGGTGGGTTATTTTGTAGCCTCTCTGTTGATATTCATCTTTTTTATCAATTTCTTTGGCAAGTATTGCATCAATTTGATCTATTTCATCTGTTAACTTCATGATTCTCTTTTTTACGGTTGCATCAAAGCCCTTTGGTACAATAGTATCTCTACGCTTTCTGAAAATTTTCTTTCTTCTTTCTGCAAGAGCAATCTTACCTCTCATACTTGGTCCTGATGCAGAATCGGCTTCATAGCTGCCATGTGAAGTGGATGGACCAGCACCATCCAGTAGATTAGAATATCTGGCTGAACCTGATGCTATGTCATTTAGATTAACAGGCATTCTAACATCCATAGTAGTAGCTTTAGAAGATGAGGGCATTGTTGAGACATTACCTTCTCTGTTTATGTTTCCTAAATTAGTTTTTTTAATATCTTTACAGAGTTCAGAAACTTGTTTTTCAAAAGCAATTTCAGCTTCAACTGAATATTCAATAGATGGAGATGTTTTGCCAGATAAACCGCTATCTGAATCCTTATTTAGAAGTTGGAACTGGTGGTTTTTATCAAATTCAAATTGATCTGAGTCATTTTCCTTTGCAGGATTTTCAGATTCATCAGCTGTCATTACATTTTTTTTGGCAGATTTTCCTCTATTCCCTCTCTTCTTTTTTGCTTTACTAATGTTCAAGTTTGGTAATGCATTTATTGTTTCACATACATCTACTAAGCGATTTTCTGAATAAGAACTTCCCAAATTAGAAATATTCGGATTTTGATTCATCATATCTGTACTTACCTTTTGAGGGAGCAAGATTTTCATTCTTTTCCCGGGATCCATCACACTTTCCATTGCCCCTTCTTCTATCAGTAAGTCGTCATCTGAGCGAGAAGTTTTCGGAAGTTGTTTAGGTTTTCTACCCCTCCTCCCGCGCCTGTTTCGTTTGATAGAAGATTGGTTTGACTTAGCATCCGGTGCCGAATCACTCAAAGATTCCAAAGTAGGCAAAGATACGAGACTGGACAGAGTGGAACATGTCATCGTAGACTCACCAGATGATGGGTATTCATCCAGTTTCGGATCTACTGAAGCTTCATCCGCTTCTTTTACAGGATAATCTACTTGTTCTTCTTTTATTTCCATCGCTAAGCAATTTTCAAACTGGAAAATAATGAATTAATCTCTGTAGTGAGAACCTACTGGAGAACAACCACACCGTTTAAGAACCTGAGGCCGACTGTAAAGAAGTCCGTCTTCGTCATTCTCCCTGCTCCTTCAGTGTTGCCAATTTAGCAACTCTTAATGTCTTTGCTTATACCTTTTTATTTTTGCATACGAATGGAACATATTACTGCTTTAGAAAATCATAAAAAAGCTTTTATATCAAAAATAAAATATTTTGAAACTTACATTTTATTTTTAATATACAAATCAATTAGCAATATGTACCATTCTTACCGGACACTCTTCTCCCAGATTTCCCTTATAAGGCCATTAAAGTATTTAAGGTTAGAAATACACTTGATTATCTTATGAATGTGGCCAAATGATAGTTTCAGAATTTTGGCAAACTATTAATATTTATTATTATATATTTTAATATCGTCTGATATCTTCATTTATCGAACAGCTGAATAGTCAATGGCACAGGTATTTGCTCCAAGCATTCGCAAGGGAGGATTGGGGGATATATTCCCTCTCTCCCTCCTTTCCCCCGAAATGTACTAAAAAAACATACGGTTTGTATTTTAGTAAGATTTCGGATAATTTTTGTTCCAATTTTTATGTTTATCATTAAAACTTAATCCCGATTTGGCGATTATAGACATTTTGATCATTATTTGCCTTCTTCTTATGAAATTCCTTTACCCAAAAAAAGTATTCTGCCTACGCCTCTGCATTAGAATAATAGTGGATGCTCCTAAGCGATGTCCCGGACGAAAAAAAAAAAAATGTAATGAATTTACTCTTGTTTAATTTAGTACAGTTTGATGTTGCTAAAAAAAAAAAAAAAAGGCATGATTTGATACTTTGGAAGAAAAAACGAAAAAAAAAGAATTTTTTGCGAGTTTTTGAATTTTTTTTTATATTTTCGGCAAAAAAGTTGTAATTCGTAATCAGCACAAAAAAACAAACAACATAAATGAGCATATTTTCAGAATTATCCGCCCGGGACCCCTTTCTGGTCCGTAATTGGCTGGACTATATGGAATAAATATCTCTTCACTCATGGAATCCTCTCTACTTCTTCAGGTAATCTCTCTACATGAATGGAATACCTCTCTACCTCTTCAAGTAACCTCTCTACATGAATGAAATACCTCTCTACCTTTTCATAAATACCTCTTCTTCATGAAATAATAACCTCTTCTCTCTAGGATAGGTTGTAGTAGTAGATCTAGAGTTTAATGGGCACTGGGCGATACGATATTACGCGGCCCACTTGGTTAGAGCGGAGGACTGCCAGGGGGTTTTTGAGATGAGGGGTGAAGAGGAAGGAGGAGACTGGAGGCCTCCTAAAACTGTAAATTCATCTATAATGCATATGTCATTAATTATTTTTTTTGTTTTGGCGTGGGATCGTGGATGGTCGCTCCTTCGCCCCTCATGGATCGAAAATACTGATAAGTTGGATAAATATAGGATAACCCGCCCTCCATGCTCTAGTGGGGCTACACGAGGCGACCGAGCCATCATTCAACTAATATTTTATTTACGGTATCTTCTTAACTTTAATAAATTATACAATATAAGCTATTTCGATTTTAAACTGTGTTATATTTTATGGTCTATGTAGGACTATTTATATGCAAGTGTAAGAGAAAGAGAGAGACGGGAGTATTAATAAAACTTCAATTTCGAAATAACCGATTGCTGATAATACGACAAGAATATATTTTGAAGCATTTCGGGGAGGTGGAAGGGGTGGGGAGACGATTATGCCAATGAACGTCACTGCTCAAGTATTAACAACGTATGATTTTTTCGCATAATATTTGAAGGCTCCGGGGGTAAAATCACCTTACATCACAAAACTGATTTGAATGTTGTCCAACACATGTTCACAACCAAACATGTTCTCCCTGCGTTCCCCGAAAATTTATCTTTATTTTTAAATGCTTTAAAGTGGTTGTACACCAGATATGAATGCACGTGGTGCTAGTAATCCTAGAAATCTACATGCTGGTACAGAAAAACCATTTTCCACAACAAAAAAAAAATACTCCTAAGTGGTTTCACCTCTGGGCTCTTCATTTCTTTTTTTTTTTTTTAAGCTGAAATATATAATAAGATTTACCAACGTTCACGGCAAGTATAGTTCAATATCTTTCACTCAATGGTATTAATTATTAATTATTAAAAAATTATTAAAGATTATAATATATGTTTGGGCATAAATTTTGAAAATTCTTCAGAATTAAAAAGTAAATTAGGCCAAGTTAGAGAGGCATGATAACAAAACATTCATAAAAACAATATATATAGAGAGAGTAAATTAACTAATAATTTTCTGCTATATAAAAACCTGTGTCATCGTCGCGTCGGGGCGCCGTTCCTAGGGGGACGCTTAAACAATCTTTTTGTTTGTACAAACTACAACTTATTGTAGTTTTACAATAATATAAAGGCGTCGGGACTTTATTAAAATATTAACCAATGAAGAATTAATAGAAAAATTAAATGGTAAAAACTATCCTGCACTAATAAAATACTATAAATTGGCCTGGAATTATAGAGATAGAATAGTATGAAAGTTCAACTTTAACTGATGCATTGATTAATTTGTTGCTGTTCGAAGTTGTGAATTTGAGTGTATATATATTGAATATAGAAGTATATATTTAATGTAATTTTAATCAATGCATATATGAATCGACTTTATTAGTATTGTAGTATTAAAATTATTTTATGTCTACAACTTTTTTTAAAGATTTTAATTTCTTTTTCTTTTTTTTTATATTGTAAAAATTGTTTTAAGAGATATGATAAATGTAATAATGAAACAACAATGAGTGTAAGTAATATAAAAATAATCAGGCCCTTGCAACTAACTCTGGCCGACGGTCAGAATGACCAATGTTCTTATAATGTTTTGATATAAACGTTCAAATTATGTTCTTATATCATGAAAATAAAGAATTATATTATTATATTAGTATCGTTCAGGTAGTAAAGCCGATGTTGATGTTGATTAATTTTAAGATCAGAGCGAACATGACTCTGATATATAAAAAAATAAATTTAACCAAATAAACCGATTATTCATTAATTTCTTCTGGTTATTTTTCAAGTTAATCTGTTACTTGAGAACCGGCTGAGAATCTAACCTAGAAACATTGTTGTTCCATGTAATGCACCTGCTTCTTCCTTTTTAATTCTAGTGATGTTTAATTTCAATCTTTTTTTATGATTTACTATTTAAAAAAATGTATTTAAATTTACAAAAATCCACCAACGAATTCTGATAAAAATGTTTAAACAAGTTCCATTTAAAAGTTTTTAGTAAAAAACTTAAATTTGTTTACCATGCTGTATTTTTTATACTAACATTTTATGGTTTTTTATATTTTGTTTTTTAACTGCGATTTAAACATTTTAATCAAAGTCTGTTCAGTAGTTTCAGAATTACTTTAATTTTATTTAAAAAAATTTCGACGGGATACATTATACGTACATTCTTCTGAACTGGAAAATAAACAAGTTTGAAAATAAATAATTTTATTTTTCTCTTAACAATAGCCCTCCCGCAACATTAACGTGGCTTGAAATAACCCTTGTATTTCGTCAAAGACCTTAGAACGAATATATCAGAATATTTACCCATTAAGTGCTGTTTAACATTAAACGTGTTTAAACTTGTTGATTAGGAATGGTTTCTCTCTCTAATAAAAAAAAAAAAAAAATTAAACATCTTAACTTTTCATAATTAGCTTGTATTATTGTAAAGAATGCCAGATATAACATGAGCTATTGACAAAGTTAATTGAAAATGACGTTATACAATTTCTAAAACAATTAGAATTTGATATCTAGATAGACAGAAGGTGGGGTAGATGAGTAATCTTTATTTCTAATAGTTCATATTTCATCATTTAAATTATTTTTAAACTGTTAATCGTCTTTATCATTAATTTATTTTTTAATTTAGAAATCTATATTCATGAGTTAGTTTTATGAAAAATCCAATCAGATCCATCATTGTAAATTATTTATGATTTATTATTGTTATTCTCACTAATCCGAAAATTAGAGATATGGACTTTGATCCATTTGTTGCTTACAACCTAATTGTTGGAAGTAAACATAATGGCTTTGACGAAATACAGAAATATTTTAAAAGCTCATAAATATTTCTGTTCTCGGTGATATTGAGTAGAAGAATAGAAGCTTAATGTCATAAGTAAAGACCGGATTTATATGCAGAAAAAATAGTTAAAATAGGCCATATAATACGCAGGAAAAAATCCTGAAATACCCACTAAAACCTGCAGCAATGTGCATGGTAAACGCCGGAATCAGGCAAACAAATAAACAAAAGGCTATAATTATCGTCAAAATTACATTATTTATGATTAAAATTAGGCAGGTAAATTGAAGAATAATCAGTTGACATCCGCATGGTGGTATAGAAGGATCAATCTAATTAGGGATTGATAAATTATTTGCCACTTCTATAAATTTGTTTTATTGAAAACTAGTTTCGAATATTATACATTCATCCTCAGTTCTAAAAACACAAAAAAAATTCAAAAATAAGCAATTCAAAATATAGTTGGTGCTATTATACATATTAAATTATATAAATCAGTATTATAAAAGATTTATGATCTATGAATTAAGACAAGAAATCAAATACATGTTGGTACTCACCAAGGTTTAAATGGATTATATCAAACAGAAAAGTTTGTACTGGTTTCTTCTCGCATTGTACTAACAATGACCGAGAGATAGACAGGATGTTTTTAGGCAAACGGTTTAAGGGTCAGGGTTTTCCCAGTAAGGTCGGTGAGTAATTGTTTTTTCTGTTATAGATGGAAATAAATTTAAGATTGGACTATTGGAGATATTTATTTGGTCATTTAAGTAAAAATCTGGATTGGATTTGAAGGATTTTTTTATTTCAAGTGCTTCATATATATTTAATTTCAGGCTGTTTTCAACGTGATGTATTAATTTAACTCCTGAGTCTTTGATGAATTTATGATTATTTTCATTTAAATGAATTGCAAAGTTGGAATTATCTGTCTTATTATTATATGCATGTATATGTTCCTTTAATCTCTGATTTAGCGATCTTCCAGTTTTTCCCGTGTATTTGGCTGCATAATCATTACAATTTAGTTCGTATACTCCGCTTTTTTAATTTAAAAAAAAAAACAGTACAAACTTTTCTGTTTGATATAATCCATTTTAACCTTGGTGAGTACCAACATGTATTTGATTTCTTGTCTTAATTAAATTCATAATTCATAAATCTTTTATAATACTGATTTATATAATTTAATATGTATGATAATACCAACTATATTTTGAATTGCTTATTTTTGAATTTTTTGTGTGTTTTTAGAACTGAGGATGAATATATAACATTCGAAACTAGTTTTCAATAAAACAAATTTATAGAAGTGGCAAATAATTTATCAATCCCTAATTAAATTGAAGAATACATTTTATTCACACATTTTTACACAGAATTGTTTTATGACTAAATAATTCTTGAACATATAATTGTAAAATTAAAACTCTTTTCAATTTGTTCCTTTTTGACAATTATAACTAACATTTCAATATTTTTCTAAATGTTCTTTTGGGAGGAACCGTACCTCTCTCCTATCTCAAGATATTTGTATGTAGAAAATGATCTTTCTATATTCACTGAAGTTATTGGTGCATATTTAATTTTAGATATTAAAGCTCGATCTTTGATTACACGTGTTACAGATATGTTACCATTAAGAATTCTATTTATGTTTCTTAAATTTACTGATCCTACATTAAAAAAAAAAGAGTATTCTCTCATTTTTTCCATTAGCATGCCCCCGAATTTTTCAGGAATTGTAATTCGTTGATAATTTCATAACTCTCATTTGATGAAAAACTTCTGTTTTATAATGCCTTGATAACATTTATTAAAAAGGTTAAACTCGTTGTTATAAAATCTAAATCATTCGCTACGTTGCTTTCCTCAATAATGGCCAGTCTTTTGAATGCTTTGTGCGTCGTCTGCAATTTTATTAACAACTTAAATTAATTCTTTGTGATTTTCAGCATGAAACATTGCCGATTATAGCCAGTCCATCTATATAGTAATTACTGGAAATGGCGGTAATTATTTTTCTTAAAGAATTTCTTATTTTATATTTTAATTAGGGGAAAAAAAATTATTTTTATATAAATTTTGGCCAAATATACAAAATCATGCAGAACAAAACTTGATATGTCTACGCCAAATGTATTGATTTGTAACGACATTTAATAATTCCTTTTGAAAAACTTATAAAAAATATAATAAGCGTATGCATGCAAACCCGGTCTTGCCATAAGCTTCAAACGAAAATTCATCATTTTTATCCAAAAAAAAAAAAAAATTAACACTATACCGTACGAAGAGCAAGCACTCAACTTCTTTTTTGTATAATAATAGATAGCATGTAATTTAGTGTTTTGTACCTCGGAAGATAATGCCGGTGCAACCAAACACCACAGAGCGATATTCTGCTATCACTAAACAATGAGCCGCTATCGGTTAGTAATATCAATCGAATCTAGTTAATGCCACTTTAATTTTAGTTAAAAAGATAAGAAAGCTGACAATCGCATCGATTGAAAGGTAATCTGAAACCTGGCCATATCGTTAGAGTCATGTTGTCTTATCTTTAATAGACAACTCTTTCGCTTTGGCATTGGACAACTCAATTTGTTGCTGATAATGGGCCCATTGTACGAACGAGCAATGGAAAAACAAACAACTTGCCATTCTCACATTTTGTTGGTAATTAATTCTGTATAAATATTTTATTTTAAACAATATTTCAGTGTTTGATTTTAGTTCTGTTTTGATAATAAAATTTTATAAATATGATCTAATATTCAATAGTTATAAAAAAAAATTATATTATTTCAATAGATTTGTTAAACTGCTCGTTCTACACCAGTGTTTCCCGAACTTTCGACATCTGTGTACCCCTCTAAGATTTTCGTAACAGTGAGTATCCTTCGTCAAAATAAAAAAAATGCATATACAGTAGAGCGTCGATTATCCGAACTGATGTTGCCAGTGGTGGTTCGGATAATCAAAAGTTCGAATAATCGAAATTCACGTACTCGTACACTATATATATATATATATATATATATATATATATATATATATATATATATATATATATAAATTAATAATTTTGTTATTTATTTATTTTCTTATATATAATAAGGAAAAGGAAGATCTAAAACAACAAATTTGTAAAAAAAAAAACATGTTTGTTTATTTATATAAATATAGTATGTATGTGCATAGTGAAAAAAACAGTGTCATAAAGTACATATAAATATGATATAAATGATATAAATATGATGCGCGCATCACACAACTTTCCCTTACCGCCCTATAATATTTATCTTTTTAATATAATTCTAAAGGGTTCACATAAACAATACTTGAAATAAACTCAGCAGCATTCAATTCTTCTCCCACTTAAGTACAGTAAAAAAGTTTTTAAAACAATTTTAGTACAACAATTCTGTACACTACCTATATATTTTAACTTTGTCAAGTTGCAAATATATTTTAAAAGTTGCTGGTTTAGTTTCTATGGAAACATTTTCTTTCCATTAAATAATGTGAAAGTAGAAATTATTAAGTTAATTTCCGTTTTTGTATTCTTAAATTACTTTATTACAGAGCGTAATGTTTACAACAGATTGGCGGATTGGTGGAAGGAGGTTGGTCGCATCTATCTCCTTTCGGATGCGCTCGGGTATCCATCTATTTATGCTCCTCATAAAATACACTGTATCGTTGCTAATACTGGTCCGATTTTGATGATTTTTTTATTGGTTTTTAAATAATTTAATTACCTTTCATACAATTATGTACATAATTTACTATAAATTGCATATTTTTTAAGCCATGCGAAAATAAAATATTCTTTTCTTCATAACTTTTTTTCCTGCATTTTCTCGGTGATTTACTACATAAATGAAAAGTTAAAGGTCTTTATGAAGAATAATTTTGGCAAGTTTCATCAAAATCGTTAGAGCCGTTTTCGGGAAAATTGTAAACAATTGTAATATCCATGATATAATTATCATTTCCGGTTAGTCCGATGCGCTGTATCTTTGCTATTATTGGTCCGATTTTGATGATTCTTTTATTCTTTTTTAGATGATTTAATTACCTTTCATAAAAGACTATAGATAAATTACCTTAAAATGCATACTTTTTAAGCCATGCGAAAATAAAATATTCTTTTCTTCATAACTTTTTTTCCTGCATTTTCTCGGTGATTTACTACATAAATGAAAAGTTAAAGGTCTTTATGAAGAATAATTTTGGCAAGTTTCATCAAAATCGTTAGAGCCGTTTTCGAGAAAATTGTAAAAAAGTGTAATATCCATAATACAATAGCTATTTCCGGTTAGTCCGATGCGCTGTATCTTTGCTAATATTGGTCCGATTTTGATGATTCTTTTATTGTTTTTTAGATAATTTAATTGCCTTTCATACAAGTTTATAGATGATTTACCATAAATTGCACGCTTTTGAAGTTATGCGTAAATAAAATATTCTTTTCTTCATAACTTTTTTTCCTGCATTTTCTCGGTGATGTACCATATATATGAAAAGTTAAAGGTCTTTATGAAGAATAATTTAGGCAAGTTTAGTCAAAATCGTTAGAGCCGTTTTCGAGAAAATTGTAAAAATGTGTAAAATCAATTATATAAAGTGGCACTTCCGGTTAGTCGATTTTGACGAAAATGTTGCTGTAACATCACATGCATGTGCTAACCTTAAATATGTAATTTCAGTGTCGTACAGCTTTCCGTTTTTGAGCTAGACTGATCACATACACACAGACACACATACACACAGACCATTTTGCGAGACTTGGTCATTTGGACTCAGGGGACCTTAAAACATGTATTTCCGTTGAAAACTCGAATTCGAAAATTTTCATGATAGCAATACTTCTCCTTACTATATACTTCGTATATAGGTAAGGGAAAGTAATTGTATTTACGTGTTAGCACAAAAATAATCAAAGCGTGTCTAACCAAAACTTTATCAAAATTAACGCTGTGGCATATAAAATGTCATGATCAAATTAATTTAAAAAAAAAAAAAAAAAAAAAAAAAAAAAAAAAAAAAAAAAAAAAAAAAAAAAAAAAAAAAAAAAAAAAAAACGTTCCGATAATCGAACGTTCGGATAATCGACGCTCCACTGTACTTCAATAGCAATTAAAATATATTTATTTTTTCCTTTTTTAATACATAAAAAATAAACATTTATAATAACATATAAATAAAACTTATAATATAAATACAATATATTAGAATCTATGAGAAGGTTGAAATTGTCTATGCTGAGACAACATATTATAATAATTTGGTTCCAAGTTAGTTAATTTCAATCCGTTTCTTTCTGTTATTATTTACTATTTAAAAAAAGAAATGTATTTAAATTTTCAAAAATCAGCCGACATTTTTTTCATGCTCTATTTTTTATGGTTTTATATATATATATATTTTTTAACGATTTCAAATTTCTCAAATTTCGTTCAGTAGTTTCAGAATTACTGTATTATTTTTTTTTTTCTCAGCCGAATACATCTTCATAATTTGGTTCCTAGGTCGTTAATTTTAATCCAAGAAGCGGTTCCACATCAAACTGGCTGTTCCTTTTTGTTGACTTAATGTTTACAAATGCTCAGAAAGCAATTTCACATAGGTGTGAAAATGACAAATACACAATACTAACAGGTAACGAAGGTTTCTTTTATTGTTTTTCTATGTTTAAAACTCGGTGCATCGCGTACTCCCACTAAACTTTTTCCGTACCACCTGGGATAGATAACGCGTACACCACTTTGGGAAACACTGTTCTACGCTATACTTTTTATTTTAATAATATTTAAAACTAAATAAATATTAACCTACAAATAAACGACTTTATGGAAATTAGTTAATTAGGGGATAGCTCAGTGGGTAGGGCACTGTGCTACTAATGTATAGGTCTCGGGTTCGAGACCGGCTGTTGCAGATAATAATTTATTCTGTTTTCGGTCGTGGACCAGCTCTGGGATCGGGAGACTCCTGGGACTCATCCAGGCTCTATAAAGTGGGTACCATTAATTGGAGGAAAAACCTGGCAGTTGAGCGTGATCTCCGTCAAAATCCCCTTATTGCACAACCTTTGGCTTAGAAATATCACGTAAGGTCCTTACCAAGTACTGAATCCAAGACCCTTGACGGGTTTTAGTGGTACAGGTTTTACGTAAAAAATAACTAAATAAATTCTAAAATTCAATTGATATATATTTTGATTTATTATTTTTAATTCAAACGAACTTTTGTAATCGACCAAGAAAAAAAAAAATTAACCCTTCCCCTCTTAAAATTGAGGGTTACCGTTTCAAGACATGTATAATCCAAAAACCGAACAGAAAAAATTCATCCGTCCGTCGCTTTTCTCCGAGACTAGTGGACTGACTTTTTCCAGATTTGGCACCGAAGCCAAACATCATCCAAGGATGATCCTTGGAACTCGACATAACCATTAGCTACTTGAACTCGACCTAATGGTCAAAATGGTGGTCGTTTAGGAGTTTCATACCCCCATATCCTGGTTATTTATGAAGATGAAGGTAGAGGAAAAATATAAGGTATTTTGAAATCATTATAACAATGCCTTTCATTTTTAAATAGATAGATCAAACTTGAACTGTTAAAATTAACGTTATAATAAGCAAAACGTATTTGATTTTAGAATTTTAACAAGTTTCTGATTATATTTTTTTTTTTTTATACACGTTTCTTTTCTTTTACACAATTTTAAAACAAGGGCTAAAGGTTTTCAGAAAGCAGCACCCCCGCTACTTTTGTCTACGAACCGCCACTGCCAAACAGAATATCAAAACGTAACTAAGATAAGATATATATTTTTAATTTCAAATTCTTATTCCCAAACAATTTTGCAAAAAGAATCTTTCTTAAAATTCAATAAAAGTTACTAAAAAGGTTTAATAGAAACATAAAATAGAATAACATTAAAGTCAGTGGCGTACGTAGGTGGGGGTGGGTGGGAGGAGAGATTGGGAGAAACACCCTCTCTCCTCCTCTCCGAAATGTACGAAAAAAAAGTTTGCATTTTAAATTATATTTTTGGTAATTATTTTAAAATAAGTTTTTATCCAATTCTCATACTTTTCTTTAAATACAACTCCCGATTTGGCGATTTCAGACGTTTTGTCTTATAGCCTTCATCTTATTAAATCCCTTCCAAAAAAATTCTGTGTAAACTTCTGATTAAGGAGAGCTAGATTCAGTTTTATTCATAAATTCGTACAATGGAACCCTTTGATCCTCATAAAGGCAACTTTAGAGAAGTCGAACAGACGATAGCAATAACATGATGTAAGCGATAGATCCCTAACCAATGTGAGCTTTTCTTGAATCTATTGAGCTAGCATTCATTAAGGTCAGGTTGAATTCCCAGCTTAGAGTTTCCTAACATAGCCTACCAAACATCAAAGGTACCATTTCATCTGACCTTATCAGTGTTTGCTTCTATATACGAGGAAAGTTAATCCTTGCGTAACTTTGAGAGTTTTTTTTATTTCAGTTAATCTTAAGATTCACTTGAGGATTTTCTGACAGTAAAATTATAATTTTGATAAAGAGATTTTTCGCACTTCGACAGCGCGGCTAACGCAATCACGATCGACACGATTTTAAATAGTCACATTGCCATGATAGGGAACATTTAAAAACTAAAAATAATTTTTCTAAGAAGGTTAAATGAAACACAAAGGGTGAGTTTAAAACTTTAATTTTCATACCCACCAACATAAGATTCTTATTTTGGGTAATATTTTTGGTAATTTTAACAATAGTTTTTTTTAATCAAATTTTTAAGTTTATCCTTAAATATTACACCAAATTTGGTGATTATGGACATTTAGGTGATTATTTGCCTTATTCATACTAAATCCTTCCTCTTCCCTCTGAAAAAAATTTAAATCCCTCTGTGAAAAACAATTCTGCGTACGCCCCTGAATCCATGATAGTTTTAGTGGTTTGTTTACTTTTGAGTTCAGAAGATAAACCTTTGTCGTCTGAGCCGTTTTATTAGAAGTGACCCATTTAAAAAAAATGATGGTATATATACCTATATTAAATTTAACATATTTGCTTTTAAGTTAAAATTAATTAAAGCAATTTTTTTTTCAAATAAAGCTATAAAAAATATGTTAAGGTTTTACAAGCTATTGTAATTCGCAGAGCAATTTCGCATTATTAAGTGAGTGTAATTTTTTCTCCTCGTGAGTTAAGGCGTTTAAAAAATTCTATGCTTTATGAATTTAGTTTTAATGGTGACCTTGTGTAGTACAGTTAAGAGTGCAAAACCAAATAAGGAAAATTTAATATTTTAATCTATATTTTCTTTATTTTTATTTTGTTTAAAAAAAAAAAAAAATTATCGAAGGCGCACTTATACACAGAAGAATGCAACAGTTTTTTCTGTCTTGAAAAGCAGTGATTTCCACATTCCTAAGTTTAGCATGATGCTGACAATATATTGGCTAAATTTGTAGCACTTTTAGATATTTCATTTAGCAACGTTTATCTTTTTGATATTATTTTAATAATCCGTAGTTTCGGTAGAAATTTTTGTACATTTTTGGACTAGGTATGCAAGTATAAAATTACATCTCCTGATTGAAATTAACTTATCCTTCCTCTCATCCGTGCAAATCCATATCACTGCTTTTTCAGGCGTTTCTTTTACAATAGTACCTGCAACCATGGTAGCGGTTCCTGGACTATACTCCGAAGATATTAAAGGTGATTTTTGTATCAAGAGGAGTTGAGGCGAGGAGGCTGTCAGGAAGAACTGACACGCTGTCATCGGAACTGAATTAGCTCCGAACTAAGTAAAGCTTCTAGAGCTACCCTCACGGTTCCTCTGCCAATGTAAACACTATATGCTGTCACCTCGTGGTACCTCTAATGTCATTCATTATTCGCACAGTGTTGGATTTTCGCTACCAAACAATGGGTTTTTTACACAACATTATTTACACAAATTAATCAAGTGTAGATGCTTTTGGAAGTTTCCTCATTGAGATTTAAAAAAAAAAAAAATTTAATTTATGAGTGTTTTTTTTATATGTATGAAAAGTAAATAACTTTTTCCTACAAATTATCGGCTGATAACATTTCCCAAAGTCAGATTAATATGAACAAAAAATAATTTTTATAAAATATGGTAGGTACTAAAGTGGGATATGGCGAATGTACCGAATCCAGGTTCCCACGGATACCGCATCAACTAGTAGGTGTATAGAGTTAAGAACAAAAGTCTACATACATTAAAAAAAAAAAAATCAATTAACAACATTATTTTATTCTGAGATAGTTTTGGGTAGAGAAAATACTGCATACAGAGATACTTTGACAATGTTTCATAGCTTAGTAACAAAAAAAAATACAGCCCGAGGTGCATATCCCTAGCCCGTCACTTTTTGAATTTTTTTGTACGTAAGTTGAAACTTATACACAAATTAGTTCCTAATCAATATTAATTAATACCAAAATATTAGTGTTAGTATCGATCGAAATAGATGGTATAACACGAAATTTCAACAGTGTCGAGCTACCATGTTGCTGGCCCAACATAATTGGATTCGCTATGACTCATGATTCTATGGGTTTTAATTCTAATATTTTGGATTAATTACTATTAATTAGGTAATAGTTCGGGAATAAATTTATACTCAAAATTAAAAAAGTGCCGGGCCAGCTTTATGCACCTCGAGTTGTTGAAACTTATACACTATGAAATAAACACAAGTATTTTTTTTTCTTTTTGCATTTTCTCTGACCTAAACTATTTCAGAATAAAATAATTTTGTAAAATGAAAAAAAAAATTTTGTTGGGTCTATGTAGACTTTTTTTCTTAACTGTATAACCGTAAAGAAGCAGTAAGCGTAACCAAGTACTGAACCCAACACCCATCATCTTTTTTTTTCTGTATACTTTGGAGAAATACTCATTTTATTGAATTATTTCAGCATAACTTATCATTCAATTTATATATTTGCAACGCTACAGAACCGAGGCACCATCTATTATTAAGTTCCATCCGTTAAAGGTTTTGATGCCATTTAATTTTTTTTATTTTAGCTACGAAATATCTCTCGGCGGAGTTTGCCCGCTTGGGAGCGCGTCCCTCTCGGTTCCGGATTAAGGGGCCCTTCCTTGGAGGGATGGTCCGAATATATTGGAATAAAGACCCACGGACAAACAAGTACCCAATTCGGGAGGGGGAATGGGCTACAGCCTAGCCACCCTTCCTTCCAACATAAATATTTGGGAGGTCTGTTGTTCCGGGGATACGGAGCCTCCATTGCTGGGCCAATCACCCGAATGGAATATAAAATCGATTCATAGAACACAATTTAGCCTCGGAAATAAGGATTGGAATAAGGTAACGACACGGCAGAGAAAAGGACCTGAGATTTGGCACAGATTACTGAGAGCAAAGAAAACGAACTGAATGAAAAAATGAAGAAGTGCATGGTACAAATTCTGGGAATAAGTGAGGTAAGGAGAAGAAAAAGTGGAGTAACTTCGCTAAATGCCGCATATACCATGATATGGAGTGGTATCAGTGAAGGCAGAGCCAGAGAGGGCGTGACTCTGGTTATCAAAGGTGAATTCTTCGCAGGATTGGAAGGTTGGAATGCAGTTAGTTTCAGAATCGTAGTAGCAGAGATAAACCTCGCCATTGGAAATTCTCCAATCGTTCAGATATACGCCCCAACCGATGATGCTTTAACCAATATGATCAATTCTACGAAGATCTCCAGAAGACCATAGACCATATAAGAAATAAAAATAGAAAAATACTACTCCTTTTGGAGTATTGGGATTGTGGGGAGGAGAAACTGCTGGGAACGATAGTGGATGCAGACTCTTAGAGTTTTGCATTCAAAATGATATGATATGATAGGAAATTCTCACTGCAATCATAAGGATATATACAAGATTACATTTGAAGCTCAGGAAAGAAAAGTGAGAAGTGTGATTATTACTTTGTATACGACAAAGACATCAGAAGATATTTCAAAGACATAAAGATATTATGGGGAGCGGAACCTGGCACAGAACATTACCTCTTGGTAGCTGATACAAGGTTCCGTTACCACGAACTTCAAAACCGAAAGATTGCGAAAGGATAGATCTCGGGGTGCTTAAGGATGAAGAAAAACAGGAGCAATATAGAACACGTTTAGCACACTCTTTAGTCGAAGTAAATTTTTATCAAGAAATTGACCCATTATGGTAACAGAAAGGTGTAGTAGCAGAAGAGGTGTAACTGCAGAAGAGGTTTGAAGAAAGAAAAGGGTTATTAATGGCTCGTTAAAGACCCGCTGGTGGAACGAGGAAGTCCAGAAGACAATTAAGGACAAGAAGAAAGCTTGGAAGAACTGCATTAAAAAAAAGGATGGAAACTCAAGGCAGATCTACGTTCAAAAAAGAAATGAAGCCAAGAGGATTGTCCAAGGTTCCAAAAAGCAAACATGGAAAGAACTAGGGAAGAAGCTGGAGAAAAGGCGCCAGGAAAATATAAGATTGTTCTGGAACTCCGTAAAGTCGTTCAGAGGTAAAAAAAGGAAACAAGTGCGCAACATCACGAACAAACAGGGAAACCTTATTACAAAAGAGATAAAAATCCTTAAATCTTGGCGAGCTTACTAGTAGAAAAAGATCACTATGGAAGAAAGGAGAGCCTGTTCAAAGAATTTGGATGGAAAAAAGAATACCCAAAGAGTACCAAAGAAACCCAACTCTTTGCGATAATTACAGACAATATGTCTATCTTCGGTGGTTTATAAGATGTACACCCGCATCCTCGAGGGAATAGTAAGGGATTTTATTGAGAAGAACCTGGAGGATATGGAAGGTCTGCAAAAGGAGAACATCGAGCGCCATAGTGGGATATTGTAACCTCATGCCAGTTCTGGTACAAGCGTTTATATATGCATATTATGTTGTATTAGTAGCAGACATCCTCCAGAAACTACAGGTATCAATAATGGAATGGAGTGAAGAACTTCAGTTGAGGGGAATGACTATAAACGCTGAGAAAAGCAACGCTATGTTGGCTGAAAGGGATGAGAATGAGGGAACAGTGACTTGTAATGGGGTAACTCTTCAATTTGTGGATGCCAACGAGAAGATAGGAAAAATTATATCCAGAGATGGAAAAGTAGATCATGAGGTACTACATAGAGTCAAAAAAGCAAACGGAGCATACTTCAGATACGCTCCACTATAATAGGATGGAAGGAAATAAGCAGTCAGAAAAAGCTCCTACGATTCAAAACTGAATTCCTACCAGTTTTGCTCTGTGGTGCGGAGAGTTGGACCGTCTTCGATCTGCATGCGAGCAAAGTGACAAGGAGAAGGATCCAGAGGAAAACCCGAAGGACCGAATTCGCAATAAAAGAATCCGGAAGAACCTGGGGGTCTCACCAGTTGGAGAGATAGTGGAACAGCGCCAACTTAAATGATTTGGTCACATGAACAGAATGGGGGATGATCGAAAGATGAAGTTAATGGAGGCCAGACGAGAAGGAAAGCACCCGCGAGGCCGACCCAGGCAGATGCACCATGCATTATATCACCTGGCTTGGGAGAGGAAGAGGTTGCTCTCTACCTGAAATGAAGAATATGGCGAATGATCGCGAAAATTGGCTAAACCTCCACTCCAAGTGGCATTATGGAGATTGTGAAAGAAAGAAAGGCTATGAAATATTTTTTGCTTTTCAATTTAAGAGATTTCTATCAAAAGTTGGTATCTCAACTTCCGACCAAAACAGATTTTTATGAGTTCTGGTATGTATCCCAAAGTCCTACTTAATACTAGCTCCACTTCTGTCAAATATGCTTTTTTCCCATAGAAAAGTGAATAGAAAGTTGGATTTTTCAAGTAATAATGATGTTCATAATGGTGTGAAAATTAATTTTTACCGTAACCTTGCAAACAAAATTGGAAGTGGAGACGTCCACTTTTGATAGGAAGCTCGTCAATTAACCTTGTTAAATTGTCTTGGCTGTCGATTCCACCTTCTTTCTTAGCTGTGAAGTTAACATTACACTAATACCATGTGTTTGATCGTGATCTGTTGCTGGCAGTTGGTACATTTTGATGGGGATTTTCCCTCCATCTTCTTTCCTTCAAAAAGGAGTATGAATTCGACGTCGATCTGCACCATTTCTTCGTTGACTTCAAACAGGCTTACAATAGTATCAACAGAAGTAACTGATGAAAGCTATGGAAAGCTTGGGGTTTTGTAGAATACTTATCAGATTAGTAAGAATGAAACTTACGGGTACCAGCTGTACGTTCAAAATACATGGAAAGCTGTGCAAACAATTTTCAGCCTGAGATGTTCTAAGGAGACAAGAAGATCCATTGTCGCTTACTTTTCAAATAAATGGTTCAATTCAAATAGGAAACAACAGGATGTTCCAACACTCAACCACTAGCCGCAGGCAATAGATGTTTACTTGCACTACAGAAGCCATTGAGTTCAGAAACCTTAAGTAACAATCATAAGCCCAGTAGTGACGTATGGCTGTGAAACCTGGTTACTACCAAGAGAACCGAAAGATTTACCCGGAATATAAGGGAACGAAATTACTCAGAACGACATACGGACCGGTCTGTGAAGCTGGACAGTGGAGGTTGAGGTATGATTTAGAACTTCGTCGCATGTTCCAGGAACAAGATTTTGTGACATCCATTAAAAAGGGTCAATTAGGATGTGCAGTAAATGTGGAAAATATCTCTGGAAGTACACTCTCTATAAAGGTTCTGAATGGCAAGTCAGGAGGACGACGACAAAGAAGTCCACTACGAAATAAGTGGATAGACGGCGTCGAAAATATACTAATAACTTTAGGAGTGAGAATTTGGAGGAGAAAAGTCTTGGGCAATGCGGAGTGGTAAAAAATCATAAAACATTGCAGATTTAGCCCAACTCGAAAGAAAAAAAATCATTTGCATCAGTGGTTAGTGAAATTTCCTCGATAACCTTACCGTTGAGGAGCCGCAAAAATAATCTTTACAGACTTATTGATTAAATATACAGGAATGTATCTTTACAGAGATTTCACACAATACAATCCATTTTCCTTGGGTTGTCACAGGACATCTTTACTATCTCCGAGTTGTAACCCCGGCGTTTACCGTCAATTATCTTCTCTGTCTAAACTACTAACAGGCTTAAAATTTCATCCAACAGTTCCAACAGCTTTTAGATTTGGATATTCTACGCACATCGGACCTGTACTTTGTTCTGAATCCTCCTAACAGTGTAGAATCATTTTCGTTACAACAACAACTCAACAGTTGACATCCGCATGATGGTATAGAAGGGTCATTCTAATTAGGGATTTATAAATTATTTGCCAGTTCTATAATTTTGTTTTTATTGAAAACTAGTTTTGAATGTTATACATTCATCTTCAGTTCTAAAAACAAACAATTCAAAAATAAGCAATTCAAAATACAGTTTGGTATTATTATGCAGGTTAAATTCAATGTATTATAAATTAGTATTATAAAACAGTTATGAATTATGACTTTAATTAAGACAAGAAATCAAATACATGTTGGTACTCACCAAGGTTTAAGTGTATTATACCAAACAGAAAAGTTGGTATTGGTTTGTTCTCGCACTGAACTAGCAATGGAAGAAAGGTGGGGTTGTTGAAGGGTCGAGATTTTTTCAGTTATTCTGGCGAGTAATTGTTTTTTCTGTTACAGATGGGAATAAATTTAAGATTGGACTATTGGAAATATTTATTTGATCATTTAAGCAAAAATCTGGATTGGATTTGAAGGATTTTATTATTTCAAGTGCTTCATATATATTAAATTTGAGGCTGTTTTCAACGTGATGCATTAATTTAACTTCTGAGTCTTTGATGAAGTTATATTTTTTTTCCATTTAAATGAATTGCAAAGTTGGAATTCTCTGTTTTATCTGTGTCTTGGGAAATCTCTGATTTAGTGATCTTCCTCTTTGAATTGCTTGTTTTTGAATTTTTGTGTGTTTTAGAACAGAAGATAAATGTATAATATTCGAAACTAGTTTTCCATAAACACAAAATTATAGAAGTGGCAAATAATTTATCAATCCCTAACAATTGAACAGAACATTGTTCTAATTGTTAATTACGTGTGTAATTCAATTGCTAATGCGTAATCTGTTATTAATTTTGGTTTTATTGTTGGTTAAAATGGATTCAATGCGCTTCTTTTTAATTTTATGTAATCCATTATCGTATGATTATTTTTATGATGGAATTTTGAGTAATTGCTTTTAATTATACCAGACTAAGATCTTTGTTTGTGTATTGGAATTCGGACAGAGACTACATGGCAAACATGTTTTTTCTCAACGTTTCCAATTGGTTGGCGAGGATCGGGGGAGGGAGGAAGGAAGAGGATGTACTAATGGACTGTATAGGGGAAAGGCTGACGATTAGGTGTTCAGTTTTATTAGGATCTTGGCCTGAGGTGTCTGCTTCAACGAGATTACCTCCGCCTTTTCAGAGACCCCCTCCTATTTCACTTTCATTTTCTACTTCTCGGATTTTCTTCAATTTAAGTATATTGGAAAATCCTCTCTACTCGTCCTTTCCCTCTGGTAGGGTCTGTGGTCTGTGGATAGGCGCGGAAATTAATATTGGATACATTCTTGGAAAATCTAGGATTAAAGCCCGTATATCTCGTCTCAGGAAGATATTAAATTTTACCTTTTTTACTTTCTCTTACCTATATATAGTATGATATATATAGTAAGGTGGAGTATTGGGATAGTGAAAAATATGAATTAAAGTTTTCAACTGATATACACGTTTTAAGATACATTGAGCCCAAATAACCTCGCCAAATGGTCTGTGCGTGTGTGTATGAAGCCTAGTCCAAAAACAAAAAGTTCTACAAAACTGAAATTCTATATTTTAGGCAGCTATATGCTAGGGGGTCGGCAACCTGCGGCTCTTTTAGAAAATTTTGTTTTAGAAACATTTAAAAATTTTAGAAACTCTCTGAATATTAAATATTTCAGTAAAAACCATTCCAAATTTTAGATACAATTTTTTTAAGGCATTTGATCCCTCTATACAGAATATTCAAAGTGCCACAGAATAAGATAAAATAGGCACTTCTATGTTTTTCCATTTTGTTTTTTTTCAATATAGATTTGGCTCTTTGTCACCAAAAGGTTGACGACCCCTGTGCTAGGGATTTTACAACTTTTTCGTTAGAATTTACTAACCGGAAGTACGATTTTAAATCAACAATTTTACTCTTTTTTTACAATTTTCTCGAAAACGGCTTTAATCAAACGCGCCTAAAGTCTTAAATTATAACGAAAAAAATTATGATGATGCTTCTTCTTCTTCTTCTTTTTCTTCATCTTATGCCATTAGCTAGCGTCGAGGAGCCTCAATCCAGCGTAACCACTCCTCCCGGTCCCTGCTTGGCCGCTTCATCTCATTGAGCGATTTGCCTCTTTTACTTCCAATTCTTTGGATATATTCTTGGTACGTAATTCTGGGGCGTCCGCGTGGTCTCTTTCCTGTGGGTCGAGCCTCTAATACCTTTATTGGATTCGTGTCCTCGTTCATCCGGCAGACATGACCAAACCACTGGAGTTGCCGTCTTTCTAGAGTGGTTTTAAGCTCTGTAACGTCTAGTTGCTCTCTAATGCTTTCGTTTCTAATGCGATCCCTTCTAGTTCTCCCTACAGATCTGCGAAGGAACCTCATTTCCGCTGCCGTTATGCGACTAGAGTGCTTGTCCAGTGTTGTCCAGCTTTCTCCGCCGTAGGTGAGTGTAGGTAGGTAAACAGACTTCTATACATGCATTTTGGTCTTCTTATCTACTTCTCGGTGGCCGATAATGCTATTAGTAATCTGGTAATACACTTGATTCGCCTTACTTATTCTGTTTGATATTTCGGCGTCTATCTTATCCGAGCTACTAATTACGGTCCCTAAGTAGATATATTCCTTCACTACCTCAAGTGTCTCGCCATTGCAGATGAGTTGGACATCTTCCTGTTCTTCCCTCGCCATAACCAGCACTTTACTCTTGAAGGTGTTAATTTGCATCCCTTTCCTGAGCAACTCTTTTTCCCATTCTACTAG
The DNA here is from genome assembly GCA_948150685.1 of Rhaphigaster nebulosa. Classification (NCBI taxonomy): domain Eukaryota; kingdom Metazoa; phylum Arthropoda; class Insecta; order Hemiptera; family Pentatomidae; genus Rhaphigaster; species Rhaphigaster nebulosa. The sequence goes on along the minus strand of OX411311.1, from coordinate 74,181,981 downwards.
TGCTTGTTGTAGTTTGGTCTTGGTGTCGGCTATTAGGACTATGTCATCCGCGTATAAAAGGCTTTGAACGAGGACAGTTCTCATATTCCATTTCCCGATTGTTGTCCATGCAGTTCGACGCTTGCAGATTTTGTGGATTTCGTCCATTACGTTTATAAATAGAAGGGGGCTTAAGCTATCTCCCTGTCTAACTCCTTTCGTAATTGGAAAAGGTTCCGATTTCATACCATTTATTCTTACCACTGCCATGGCACCTTGGTAGGCTGACTGTATGGCTGCCAGCAAGTCTCCAGGTACACCCTTGGCTATTAGTGCATTCCAAATTTCTTTTCTTGGGACCACATCAAACGCTGCCTTCAGATCAAGAAATGCAAGATATAGATTCCTATCTCTGTCCCAAGCTTTTTCAGAAATATTTCTGAGAACAAAGATATGATCCTGCGTCTGTCGGCCCGGACGAAAACCAGCCTGTTCCGCTTCTAGCTGCCCTTCTACAATCCGCCGGAGTCTCTTTTCTAGAATAGAAGTGTAAAGTTTACAGACTACGGAAAGCAAACTAATGGGTCTATAATTTTTGCAGTCTGTTGTGCATCCTTTTTTATAAATAGGGAGGATAATACAATATTTCCAGTCCATGGGAATTTTCTTTCTGTCATACACTTCTTGGAACAGCGATTGAAGTGCTTTAAGAAGTTCTTGACCACCATATTTCAAATACTCTGGTGCAATTCCATCTCTTCCTGATGCTTTGCCTCTTTTTAGCTTACGTATTGCATTTTCTATTTCTTCTTCCTCTATAACCTCCAGGCTTTCCTGCATATTGGACTCTCGTTCATGGTAATGGTCTGTTTCTGGGTTTTCGGAGAATTGCTCCTGGAAATATTGCTTCCATCTGCCAAGGATCTTTTCCTTGTCTGTAAGTACGATTCCATCACTACCTTTTACATTTCTAATGGGCTTGCATTGCTTTCCTCTTAACGTTTTAACTTTTCGCCAAAATGTTCTTATAGATTCGCGATGGTCCTCGCTCAGCCTTTTATCAAAATCCTCCCATGACTTTTTCTTGGCCTGGCGTATGGCTACCTTACATTCATTCCTGGCTATTCGATAAACGTGTAACTTTCCTTCAGTTCTATCTTTAAGGTATGCTTATGATGATGCATAACCCAAAAAATATGCATTTCCTGGTAAATTATGTATAAAAAAAAAATTTAATTTTATCATATGAATAAAATTCTCTAAAAATAAAAAAAAATGTTTAAATCGGGACAGTATTAGCAAAGATATAACGTATTGCATTTACCGAAAATACCACTGGATATTACCGACTTCACACTTTTTTACAATTTTCTCGAAAACGGCTCTAACGATTTTGATTAAACTCGTTATATCGTTATAGATTGTTGAAGGAACACATTGAGTAAAGTTCCAAAACATAAAGTGGAGAACTGAAATTTAAATATTTAAAAAATTTAATGAAAAATCAATGTAATATCGTAAATTCTCTCTTCAATTTTCTTTCAAATTAATACAATTTAAAAAGAAAAGTGTATTTTCATAAGTGTACATTAACTAACTAAATTATCAATTTTCAAGAAAAGCTTCCACTCATTCACTTTCACAACTTTATTGATTATTCCTCACAACGTTTCGGGCCCATATTGTTCATTTTCAAGTGATCTTGTAATTTGCTTTTTATTCCTACTTGTCCATGTGTTATAATTAGTATAGGAAATTTCTATTTTTCATCGTAGTTCGCTGCATGCAATTGTCACATTTTTTCATTACCAGCTATCCAGAGGTATCTATTTGAACCGTGACAGCCATAAATTTAATATTTTGTTTTTAGATTTGTTCGATTATTTTATGGGTGGTTTTTGGAACTATTAGGTTATTTCCAAAATCTTAAAGTTGAGATATTATAAGACCTCGAGACCCCTTTGCCACCCGTAGCCCCACGCGTCCTTTAGTTCGCTTTCCGCTTAATCCGTCTCTGCGCTGGTAGTACGCAAGGAAGTTTCAAGTGCTACGAAAACGAGGAAACAAAATTGATGGATATAATCATCTTTCCAACACGTTCAATGAGCGGTTACATTGACGAGGAAGTGGTCCAAATAATGGGACCGGCAGGAAAGATGCTCAATAAGGTCAGACAGGGTTTCCTGGGAATAAGAGAGGTGACAAAGCAGACCAAATTGGATATCTATAAATCAACCTTCCTTCCTATCCTTTCTTAGTTCTCGAAATTGAGGACCCTCACCTCAAAACACAGGAGTCAGAGATACAAGCTATAGAAATGAGATACCTGCGGAAAGTAGAAAGGAAGACGCGGAGAGATAGGATACGGAATACCACCATACGGACTAATCTCGATGTTAAACCGACTAGAGACCATTCTAGAGGAACAAAAACTAAGATGGTTCGGAAATCTCCTTAGGATGGACCCAGAGAGGAGCGCTAGGAAGATTTACGAAACCCGCACGGAAGAAAAAAGTCCCAGAGGAAGGCTTCGCATAACCTGGGAGGAGAGCGTAAGGGAGGATTTCAGGAAGAAAGGAATGGATTGGAACAAGAAGAGAGAGTTGGTTCAGAAAAGAGATACTTGGTCCACACTCTATAAACAACAGCACAGGATAAAAGGGAAGGATTATGATGATGATGATTATTATTGAATGTATCAATCATATGATAAATAAACACGATCTACAATTAATCAAAATAATTCAGTATGGCTGACGTATTAAAGGCAAAAGTACTGTTTGATGAAGGGGACTTAGGAATCAAGTTGAGCTGCATCAAGCCCAACATTGATGCTGTTTGTTTTTCTTCCCGATGTCCCAATTTCTTACTTATGATGGATACATTTTTATTAGCAGAATTGTTGGTGCTGTTATGTGATTCTCACTGTTCCTTTTATTAAGGGAAATTGACAACATTTTGATTTTTTAATTTTATTTTCAATTATTATTTTCTTAAGCAAATTTACTGCAATATATATTTTTTAGTTTGTTAAATTCCATCTATCTATCTATATATTTGCTCTACAGCCCCTGTAGGACTATGGCTTCCGACACTATGCTCGTCAACTAGTTTCTGTCAGCAGCATGTTTTCTCCATCTCCTCATCCCCATTCGGCCTCCACGTCATTAAGCTGTCTCAGGCGTGGTCTTCCTTTCGTTCGCCTTCCTTCCGACAATTGATATAGCATTTACCTTCTTGGTAAATAATGCTCTGAGTTCTTTCCACAAGACTAGGCCATCGTATTCTTGCCATCTTCATGAATACCACAGTCTGGTTCACCATGCATCATCATTAACTCTTTATTTTTTCCTGATGGCCATTATCCTAATTCATTTAATGGCCCATGTACCATACATACGCAGGGCCTTTCTTTCCCACGCCTTAATATTTTTCATTCGCTTGAGTCAGGACACACGTTTCGTTGCCATATATCATTACTGGCCGTATGATTGCCCGATGTGGTATTAACTTGGCTTTGCGGGAGAGGATTTGAATATATATTGAATATATGATACTCTTGACGTTACAAAATCCAAATTTAAAATTATTATTTATTTAACTATATATATTTTTAAGAGCTGTTCTTAATATGTATTTCATTATCTATGTTGGATTGTACCACCTAATACGAGACATCTGGCTACTCTTTATATGATTAATTTACTTGCATTAATAGTGTTCTTCGTTGCTTAGATTCCCAAGAGTAATAAGGTTGCCACAGAAGTCATTTTCTCAGCAACCGAAAACTTTACCAAAAAATATGTAAGCCAACATATCGTCTCTACTATGCTCAACTATCGAATATGCGAAAATGCGATTTTCAGATTTGTCACTTTGATACGCTCTAGTTGAGGCTCGCATTGTGGCATCTGGAATTCGTAATTCTCAAGGATTGAAACCTTTTGTCTTTAGGAATTCAAGACTTTGTCACAACGCATTCCTCAACTACGTAGAGCGTTTTAAAGTGGCGAATATGAAAATAGCATTTTAGCTTGCTCTATAGTTGGACATGGTAGGTTTAGGATACTTGTACGAGATGGATAAATAACGGATGCAATAATGAAATTTTCAAAAACACCATAATTGAAATAATTTATCGGAACAATGATTCCTGTAGTAGAACAGCTTCGGCTTTATGTCTTTGTTTACAAAAAATAAATATTTGTTTTCTAATGGCTTGAGCAGAAGCCGTCCAGCTTTCATTTAATAGAAAGATTGTTTGTTTTCTTGTCTGCACAGAAGGGTGATATTGTTTCGCTCTGGTGTAAACAGGATTATTTTCAAGAAAATGAGTTGATGAAAACAAATTAAAAAAAATAAAATAAAAGTAGAAAATACGATTCTCTTTGCATGATTAATGTAGTATTATTTGTTTTTCCTCAGTTATTATAAATTTCATTTAGTTTAATTATTTTTTACCAACACTGTTATTATTTATTTATTTTTTTCCATAGCCCCTTATAAAGCTTCTGAATATTTGACGTTCTGAAGATTCCGCTTTTTTGCAGATATGTATTTAAAGGAGGTCTGTGATACATCTTCAATTTTTATTAGTTTTGTACTATCTAATTAATAGTTACCTAGGCGATGCGGCTCGCCTTTCATCAACTTAACATCTAAAACTAAAACTAAATTTCAATTTTCGAATAATTATGGCCGACGTTGGAGTATTCCAAAAGGCTTGAGCTCACTGAACATGGGGTTTGTTATTTATTTTATCACTTTGTAATCATCTCGGTTAGAAATTCCGCGACTCTAGTGATTTTCAATTCCTCTTGGATCCTCGATGTTTTCATTCTTTGCAATGACGTTTCTTTTACTATTCTTCGCAATACTATATTTTGAAATGATCGTAAGAGATTTTCTGTATACTAAGCAGCGTGTGAAAATAATGGCGCACTATAAAATTGGGCGGGACATAAATAGTTTTATATAACACTGTTTTATAACACTTTTTGATTGTCTTTTACAATTCCTTACCTATATGTGAAATAGATAAGGGAAATGCGATCTTGAAAGATTTCGAATTTAGGTTTTCAACGGAAATACACGTTTTAAGGCTCTCGGAGACAAAATAACCAAGTCTCGCAAAAAGGTCTGTGTCGTACGAAAATAAAATTACATATTAAGGTAGGTATATTCTTGGAGTATAACAGCAACATTTTCGTCAAAATCGAATAACCGGTAGTGCCACTTTATTTCATTGATTTTTCACATTTTTACAGTTTTTTCGAAAACGGCTAGAACGACTTTGATGAAACTTGCCTAAAGTCTTCTCCATAAAGCTCTTTACCTTTTCATGTATGTAGTATATCACCGAGGAAATGCAGAAAAAACATTTATGATAAAAAGAATATTTTATTTGCGCATAGCTTTAAAAGTATGCATTTTACGGTAAATTATCTATAGACTTTTATGAAAGGTAATTAAATTCTCTATAAAGCAGAAAAGGGGTTATCGAAATTGGGCCAGTATTAGTAAAGATACAGCGTTTCTTATAAGGATTATAAAACCTTAGGTAGAAAACCAACCTCGAAGAAGACGGGTGCGATCGAACCTTCTCACACCATGCCGCCAATCTGTTGTTAACAATAATCTCTATAATAATATAATAGTAGAAATTAAGTCAATAATTTCTACTTTCATATTATTTAATGGAAATAAAATCTTTCCAAGAAAACTAAACCGAAACTTATTAAATATGTTATCAGCTTGACCAGCCAAGAATATATAGTGTTCAAAACTGTCATACTAAAATTGTTTAAAAAACTATTTTATATTGTTTTTGTGAGAAAAGACGGGAAGATGTGAACTCTTTAAAATTATTTCAAAAATGAATTATATTTACGGGATGGTTTTGGCGGAATTATATTTTTGGCGACCTCTCTTTAATATAAAAAAATTCAATGCAGTGGCTGTTAAATATTACGATTTTTTTCACGCCCGCCTGACCGAAGCAAGAAAAAGCCCAATTAAATCGAATCTCACATATACTTCATGATAATAAGGCTTTGTAGAGAAACTCTTCGCGAACAAATAGCGCTCTGAAAAATCACTCTGAGACCATTTTAGGCCTTCCAACCGTTTTTCAAAACCCCTGTTATTACATTTTCTGGATTTCCGCGAAAAAATATTATTTTTTGCATGAAATTTTTATTGTTCGTAGGATCCAACAAAATCCAAAATTTTAATACCGAAACAAGTTCACTCGGCAGTAAGGATCCCTGTAATTTAATGCTCAATAATGGCCAGGTTTGGCTAATTTTAATTTTATTTTTACGAAAAGTAGTGAACCGATTTCAATTGTCTAAAGCTCTCCTTTTTTGTCTAATTTATTTTATTTTTTTAATTCATTTTATCGTGAAAAAATTCATTTCACCACGTTTTTGAATTTGGTAGCTTAATGGAACTAAGCTTGGAGAAGATCAACTCATTATGTAAATATGCGTTGTGTAATTAAATAGAAGCTTAGTGGGTTTGTCTCGTAAATGTTGAGCAAGACGGTAACGACCTCCAGCTTCTTATTGATTCTGTCTTGCACGATGATTACACATTAGTCTCTTACCAAATTGAAGTCATATTTAGCGGATCTGTTCAACAAGGATAAGCGAATAAGCGGAGTATCTTTTAAGGATACTGAGTGCCGTATGTTTACGAGGAAGTGTGAAGATCATTGATTGCCGAATAAAAAAAGTTTATTGATTTTTTTTTTTAATTATCTTCTTTAGAGACCATTATAATTTAATTTTAAAATATTGATTATTTTTTTATTATTAATTTTTTTATTTATTAATTTAAAAATATTATCACTCAAACAGTCTCAGCATATGGTGTATTTTATTAAAAATATTAATAGCAGCTTTCCCGTTATTTGGATCTCGCCTGAAATTTTAATGATATTTTTCATTCGTTGATTTGGTCAATTTTGATTATTACCTTTGGGACTGTTGAGGGCTTTCCGTGGGAGATGACTTTCCACGGTATGTTTCTATTTTCCTCACCAAATGTATCATAAAAAGTATTTGTTATATTTAACTGGATACTAATCCCTATGGCATCATTCCTAAAGGCTCACATTTGTAGGAATTTTTTTAAACATGAAATTAATTTATTTTTGTTTTGCATAAAAATAAATAAACATTTAAACTATATATCTGTCATTACTTGATACAAATGATACGAAACTATTTTATTCCTTGAATGTTTCAACGTGAGAGTGATTCATTAGTTTGTTTAAGCCTGCCATGTAACACCCAAGTTACGACAAACCATAACTTATAAATGACTTCTTCATTATACCAAATGGGACTTATTATCACACTGCCTGTGGCTTGGCCAAGAGGACTTCATTAGGAGCCTGAGGGCTTAGTGTGAGGACATAAGTCCACCTAATTGAAGGCTATTAAGCAGAGACTGGCTTCTCATAGCTAACTCGGTGTACCATTATTTTTGGGTGTTAGTGATACTTATAGGACACGTTATAATGTATTAATATTTACATTAACAATTATTTATAATTATTTACATTAACAATTATTCTTCCTGAGATGATACGTTAGTGGTTTGAAGTTCTTTTCGAAGAGTCGGCAGATTTAGACGTGACACCATCTATCGACACACCCCTCTCGAAAGGAGTTCGAAAAATAGGAACCGATTTCGTTCTTGTGACAGCATCTTCCAGTTACTCGCCAACTTCGCGTGCCTATTCTATATATTTTTTTTCGCTATAAACTGCTGTACAATTTAGAAAGCTGAGAAAATAATTCAACTCATTGAGTCGCGTGAAACAAATTTGAAAATATAAAATATCAAGAAAATAAAGATGGCAAAAAAAATATTCAAACATAATCGTTGATATAGTGTATACAAAGCATTTTATCACGCATCGTTTTTATTTTAATATTACTTTTTAGAAAACAGAACGTTTCATCTCTCATTTTTTTCTTCTCGTTCTTTCTCACTAGCTAAAAAAAGTTTTTATTGAAAATACATGTGTAAATATATTCCGAGAATTCTTACAATACTTGAAAGAGTTCGGATTAACCTTTTTTTTGGTGTAAGAGGAACCAAACGTTTGAAGAAACAATATGAATATTAAGTGGTATAAACTCATCCAATGGTCATGTTCCGAAATTCATTTCGTTTCTGATCAATAATATACACAATAATAAGCAAATTTGTGATATAGAACTTAGCTTACACCGAAAAAAAAATCTTTAAATTAACCAAAAATATTACAATTGAAATAAATTTTGAATAATGCCAGAGAGGATTCTGCAAGCTCTTGACCTCTTTGAACAGTGTGGCCAAAAACATTTTATTCTACGATACTGGTTGTTCTTGAAAAATATATTGTTGTTTAAATAGATAATTAAGGATTTTTAAATAATTCAGAAGCTTAGGGAACATTTATATTGTGTCTAATAAAGAATTAAGCATGGTATAAAAAACTGATTTAAAATAACGTAATAAAATAATGGAATAAAATAAATATGAAGTAAACAATTTAATATATCGTAAATTATACAATAAAATTTTCTCATACGAAGCAGGTATATTTGTATTACATTTATATTTTGTCTAATAAAAAAATTAAGCACGGAGTAAAAAATGTATATAAAATAATATAATAAAATAATATAATGAAATAAATATGATGTAAGCAATTTAATACATTTTAAATTATAAAATAAAATTTTCTCATACCAATTAGGCATGTTTATATAATACTCGTACTTACATTATTTTATAAAAGAAATAAAAAAATTAAGCACGGAGTAAAACATGTATTTAAAATAATTTAATGAAATATGATGCAAGCAATTTAATACATTTTAATTAAATTTTATATTTTACATTATTCAATCAAATTTTCTCATACAAGTTAGGTATGTTTATATAATATTTATATTATGTTTAATAAAATAATTAAGAACGGAATAAAAAATTGATTTAAGGTAATGTAGTAAAACAATGTGGTGAAATAAATATGATGAATACAATTTAGATATTAGATTAAATTTTCTCACACCACTTAGGCATGACAAACAATTTTATTTTTTATAGATTAGCATGACTCATCATCACTCTCAAAGTCATATATTCTCCACAAGGATGAGCATCACTTGCTACCTGATGTATTAGTATTGAAGGCGGGACAATTAAATTCGGTATTTCCACCTGTAATTTTAAGTTCTCTATCTTGGCACTTTCTAAGTGAGTTGATTATACGATCAAACGTTGTCGAAAGCATATGCAGTGAATCTGTATTCGTGGATATACGTGACTCTTTCCTTTTGTGTTGCTCGCGTAATTCGCTACTGTCTTTATTTCAGGCATCTTCAGGTTCTTCCGAGATCTGCCCGATTGGCTGAATGCATGATATAATCACGTCTTTACAATTTACCAAGATTTTGCGCACAGTTACAAGCCATATAATAAGCACGAATTCGGATTATGATTATGGATTCTATTTTCAAAAAGTTTTTCAAATTAAATACAATTAATGCCATAGCCAGAGGATAACGTTTTTAACAAGACAAACAAACGTTTTTAACAAAATACTAAACAATTTAATTAGATTAACATCCAATCCTGTAATTTCCCCAATCAGTTCCGGATCCATAAAGAACCTGCGTGGTGTATGGACATATGCTGTATTATACCACTTGCGTTCCCATAACCAGGTTTTATCTTTATTTAAAAAAGGATCCATTATCTCGTTGGCATTAGCCCACTTTTCAGAGAATTTTGACGAAATACTTGAAATTCTTAACTGTATATTCCTCTGTGAATCGGCAGTCATGTCTATAACAATAAATTTTTGCATAATAAAATCCATTAGATACTCTCTCAACAACTTATTTTTTTTAAATGGAGCACATACAATCTGAAAAAAAAAACAATTTAAAAAAAGGCAGTTAGATACATTACTCAACCATTCTGCAGCTGAGAAATATCGAGCCTAAAAGTTAGGCTGAATACACGTGGACACAAAAATTCATACATTGAAAATTCAGAAACGAAAAAAAAATTATAATGTTACACAGTTTTTTCAAAGCCTTTTAAAACACATATTGTCTATAATCTGAATCAAATTTCAAATTTCAAATAAAATAAATACCCTCTCATGTTAAAACCATCACTGTAACAGTAATATTGTTTTCTACGAATCCTGTTAGATATTATCGAAAGCAGTGCAAGATTGCAACTAAATTGTTTACATAAATATAATACTTCATCTCTTCACTTAAACCTCTTATGATTCTTCACTCTGATATGTTTGCCGTAATTATTACTTGTAATCATGACCTATTTGTAATTTTTATTGCCATGGGATCATCAATTAATGGATTCTATGAATTGACTTTTGCCAATCTAGCTTGTGTTAGGGGATTCGCTGTGCAACGTCTGTCCCTGCTTTATTATCTTGCTCATGATATATTTATTTTTATTATTTATGTTTGTTTGTTTTTTTTTGTTAATGCTGTAGTACTTATAATTTTTTTTCTTCTTTTACATGTTTATGCATTATACATTTTAATTTGTTAATGTTTATTTTATTTTTATTTATAGGGACAGTTTCATTTCATATGTAATTTCATTATAGACAATGGATTTAGTCAATCCGAACTATATTTCTTAATGGTAATTACAATAGTGCAATTGGTACTCATTTTGGTGGTTCCTATTCAACAAAAAACGTAACTGAGTCAATCCATTTGAAATCATCCAATTTGAAATTTTTGATTTTTATGTTTTTTTAACCAGTTATACCTTATCATTTGGCAAGTTCAAAACTCTGGGTAAAACATTTTTCAGACATACACTTTTTTTTTTTACAGTAATTTTAAGTTAGCTTCGTAGTTGAAAAAAAGTTTTGAGAAAATGTCTCTAACTCCGGTAATTTTGCAGATGAGCTCTACATTTTTTGTTCTCACAAAACATCAACTCAGTAGTGAGAAAATTGGTTTAAAAATTCACAAAATTGACATAAAAGGAGACATTTAGCGCTGCAAAAGTGTATTAAGGAAAAGAGATTCATCTTTGATTTTTTCTCTATTGTGATATTCAAGTTTAGATGTTGCAGAAAATGACTTTTGGCCATGTTTCAAAATTCATATTAAAAAAAAATCCGTGAGCAGCAGAACTCCGTCATTAAAGTCGTATTTTAACTAAAATAAAAATACAAAAATGGGAGAGTGAGAAAAAAGTTGAGACCCACAAAAGATAGTTCCCTATCCACACTTTTATTATATTGTTCAGAATTTCGATGCAGAAAACCCTTCATACCGAATTTCAGCTCATTTGAACCAACAGGGCCCGCTGGATTTGAAATAGACCTATCTTTGGTAATACTGGTCCGATTTCGATGAAACTTATTTTGTATTATAGGTAATTTAATTTCCTTTGAAATGCAATAGACTTTGAAATCCCTAATTCGGAGGGGTTTTAAAGATGCGCAAATATCTTAAAAAATCCGAGAGGGTGAGGGGACCAAGTTGAGACTCAAAAAATACTCCCCTAACACCAACTCAATTCACATACAAATTTTCAGCCCTATAAACTAATATGATGGAGCTGTAGAGATGCGCAAAACTTTAAAAACGCCGAAATTTCAGGTAAAAATACAGACATTTTGACTGGAATTTACCCATTCTTTAATGGTATCGTTCTGTCCTGAAGAAAGTCCTATATACCGAATTTCAGCTCATTAGACACAAAGAGAGCCGCTGGAGGTACTCAAATGTAGCGGGGAAAATATATATATATATATATATATATATATATATATATATATATATATATATATATATATATAAAGTATCAGACATCTCCAAAACTTCCATAATCGAGCTCTAGGAGTTATGAAACGGATAGAAAACGCGGTCCCGCCACTCACCGTCGACCTTCGACCCACTGCCATTCTATTTATATCGGGAAAAATACGACTAAAAAGTACAAAGTTTTAAGATTGAAATTTCTACAGTTAATAATACGAAACAATAACTGTGATTCATATACTTTGAACGGTTTTTGAGTGATCGCTTCCTATTCACACAAAAACGTGACTTACTTAAAAAAGCACGAAGCGTGCATTCCCTGCTTTTCTGTGTGGAATCCGAAAACTTGGACCGTATGAACATTTTTCTTGCTCTCGAGGTCAATCATCACCACTTTAAATATTTACGACTTACGGGTCACTCTGTATGTAGTTTAGCCGCTATATGGGATTTTTGTGAATGTTTACCTAAAATCAGTGATGACTTCTAAACTATTGACTGTATCTTCATGGAAGTGGTCTCATTCGGTACAGAAAAAAATAAAAATAAATAAAAGTAAATATATAATATATATATATAATAATATATATATATAATATATATATTATATAGAAAACGATACCTTACTTTACCGAATTTGTGCAAGTTACCGAATGTACACAATTTTGTTGTTTTACTTGGTGGATTTTGGCTTATTTTTTTCTCTATTGTATCATACAAGTCTCATTCTCGGGCCAACGGCTTGCTGAGTGTGGCCAGTAGGAGGACACTTAGAATAAATCATTCAAAGTAATTCTTCAGGATGGAAGTATAAATGTAGTTAAGGAGTACTCCAAGAAAGAAGGATAAAAGGAAGATGGAGAAAGGAAGGAAGTTCCTGAAGGCGCATAATTTCCGCAACATACGAACTGATCAGTTATTCTGTTTTTGCGGCATTTCTCTTCATCATCTAAGAACATAAGAAATGCCGCATAATTTGTAAAATAGGAAGCTGCAAATTAAATCAAATAATCAAACTTATTTAATATTATATGAATTTAATTAATAACCAAATTTTTTGTTTAACAACCGATTAAATAACGCAATACATGACTGACATAATCAAAGTGGGCATTTTGACTGCAATTTGTGATAAGAGATTTTTCCTAAAAAACATTCCATAAGTTGACATACTGTATATACAAGTATATTTAATTTGTCCATTAATTTAAAAAGTCAATTAAATAGCTTATAGAAGAGCCCCTAATACCTAATAATACACTGTGACAATGTAATTGATACAGAGCTAGCCACTCCTTTTTTAACATTGTTTTATAGAAGAACTATATATAATTTTGTAAATTAAATGGAAAAATAATGATGTGGATGAAGGGACAAACAGGAGCAATAGCTGATATTAAAATTTTATATATGATTCAAAAGCACAGATAAGTAAAAATATCCTGAAGATGGGATATAACTTTCACGGTCACTATTTTATGATTATTTTATATAATAAAATAATTATAGGGAAGAACTACAATATAGCCTATATAATGTTTTGATTTTTAGAGAATGATAAATAAAGATTATGGTTGTGCATTTTTGGAAAAATAAGAGTGTGGGGATGATCCAAAAATATGTTGTTTTTTTCTTAGTCAACTATAAAAATTTTTCTAAATTTGATACTGGAACAAAAGAAAAATACCGACGCTTTTCATGAATCGAAAACATCAATGGCTGACTTTCGATATTTTTAAACATAGATATATCAATTTTTTTTTTTTTTTGCCATTACAAATCTCTTGGTGGAGGAGTCAATGTGGCCTGAAGGCCAAAACGTTTTGAGACTCCTGTATTATAAGGATGATTCATGATTCTTTCCTCCACTGGCAATAGTTATGAAGGCTATTTTTAGGGCTACAAAATATATGAGAAATAATATGATATCTATAAAACTGTTTGAAAGAAGTTATTTATTTTTCTATATACATGCGAGTATTTATTCACACTCGTCTTCATAAACATACCAAGGCCAAAATATATTGGTGAGAAACAGTAAGTTTTGAGGATTTTTTTTGTGAAAATCGAGCCTTTATTGTGTAAAAATGTAAAACAAATTGATAACACAAACTATTTGCCATCGCTAGCCACTACTTTTTTCCACCTCCTCAGGTGGCATATACGATTTTCGCATTGAAGAACGATTGGTCTTTGGAGGCATTCCAAGAATCGTTTCATTTTTTTTAATTATCGTAAAAACGGAAATACTGACAGGTCGTGAGACATTCGTCAAGAGTT